>VWZW01000996.1:1701998-2053967 GCA_013397115.1 Edolisoma coerulescens
CATTGCAGAGATCTAAGCCCTCTAGGGCATGGTACTTATTTAATCCTAAACTAGACATTTTCATTAGAGGAATCAGATATCCAAAGTTACATGAAATTAACCTTATCCTGAGTATGAGTATCTCATACACACAAAATTTTCCACGTGTCCCATTCTTGGGAATTGCATATGAAGGTGAGCTTGAAACTCAAATCAGGTTTTCATCCAGAGTCTTTTGTGCGGAGGAGTCTTTTGAACTGGGCAAAAAATGCACTGAAATGGGCTGACCCTGGCTGGACACCAGGTGCCCACCAAAGCCACTGTATCTCTTCCCTCCTCAATTGGACAGGAGAGAAAAAATATTACAAAAGATTTGTGGATGAAGATAAAGATGGAAAGATCACTCAGCAATTAATGTCACAGGCAAAACAGACTCGATTTGGGGAAAAAATATCTCAAATTATTACCAATCAAATCAGAGTATGATAATAAGAAACAAGTACAGATCATAAAAACACCTATTCCCCACACCTCTCTTCATCCAGGGCTTAACTTTACTTCTGATTTCTCTGCCTCCTACTCCGAAGTGACACAAGGGGACCAGGAACAGGAATTATGGTCAGATCACACATCGTATCTGCTGCTGCTTCCTCCGCGGGGGGAGGACCCCTCACACCCTTCCACTGCTCCAGTGTGGGGCCCCTCCCACAGGAGTCAGCCCTCCATGAACTCCCCCAATATGGGGCCTGCCCACAAGTGGTGTTCCTTATGAACTGCTCCAGTGAGAGTCCTTCTACAGGGTGCAGTCCTTCCGGAACAGGCTGCTCCAGTAGGGGACCCCTGCTGAAGTCCTGCCAGCAAACCTGCTTCCCTGGGCACCCTTTCTTCCAGTGGTCTTGCCGGGAGCCTTCTCCAGTGCAGGCTTCCCATGTGGTTACAGCCTCCTTCGGGCATCCACCTGCTCCAACATGTCTGTTTCTCTCACATATTTTCGTTCCTCTCTCCTGGCTGCCGTCGTGCTGGGCTTTTTTATCTCCTTCTTAACTCTGTTACCCCAGAGGTGCTACCACTGCCAGTGATCAGCTCAACCTGGGCCAGCCGCAGGCCCGTCCTGGAGCCGCCTGGCATCGGCACTGTTGGGCATGGGGGAGGCGTCCCACCCAAGCCGCCGCTGTCGCCCCGCTGCTACCAAAACCTGGCCGTGCAAACCCAGTACTTCTACCTCCATTGAAAAGGCTGCTTGAGGAAACTTCTCTTTGTAAGCAACAAAAGGGAAACAATTTTTAATTTTCAGAATTGCATCCTCTCTTCACACTTTCACTTACAATACTAGTGTTAAGGAAGCCCAGACCATGATTCAGATGTCTTCAGTTCAAGCACTGCTGCCTGTGGTTGTTTTCTGATTGTATGTCTGCAGGGGCTCTTCACGTTTTCTATGAAAATGTTACTGAAATGCTGTCCACTGTGGATACATGAGTCCATTTCACCTTTCACCTCACATCTCTACTCACTTTCTTATCCAGGGGAGGTATTGTTATGTCAATGAAAATGAGATACATTTTGACCATACTGTGTTATTCTCGCCCTCAAAAGTGGATTCATGCTGCTAAAGTAAAGTACCAAACCGGAGCTGGTACAAACACAGAGGCCTCTTTAGTTAAACTAAAATCTGAACAGGAAGAGTCAGTCATTGTTATTGCATTTATGGTGTGCTTATAATTGGTTCACTTGAAGTACAAGTAATTTTTTTACTGTTACCCTCATTAATTACACACTGACTTGTAGCTGCTCCCAGGTCAGCCCTTTTATGGGGCCATGGCAAATTCTGTACTGAAACATTCATCTAAATATTTCTCATGCTCTTTGTACCTACACTTGATACTTTATATCACATGGCACAACTGCCTTATCTATAAGTCTAGTTGAATTTTCAGCCATCAAGGTGGGTTCCTAGAGGAGAGAAATAGTTGCATGGAGACTACCAGTATGGATAATGGGATTGTTCAACAGGATGCCCAAATCACCAATCTATAGGACCTAAACCCACACTTTTTTGTCTTATCTTTGGAGATTGTAGTGTATTTAGAACTGCTCAGTACCTCACTTAGGTTTTAGAGCAGCTGGTATCACTGGGCGATCCACAAAGGGGCCTCCTGCAACTATTGCTTTACTGAAAATAAAGAAAATGCTGCTATCAGTAAGTTAGTGAAATCCAGATATCTGCTTTTACTTACATCATCCTCAGAAAGTTTTAACATTGGATGATGAAGATAAAATTTGTACTACACATTGATATGGGATACACCACTGCCTTCTTCACATTTCAAGTCAGTTCAATGTCACAGACTCTCCCGTACACTGGCTGTAAACCAGTGATAACTCGTGAGGACAGAAAACAAAAGAAAAACTCCCACCCTCAAAGAAGAAAGCATGGAAAGAAATTATTTTATCTCATCTTATGTTTGTAATTCTTTTATTTATCATGAAATTCTTTAGGTTTTAAGTGTACTGTGCCTTGCACGTAATTACTCTAGAGAATATAAACACTGAAAACCATTTTCTGATTTGTTCTGAACTATGAAATATTTTATGCTATTTTATCAATATTGAGAAAAAAATAAAACAAATTTTTGAGAACCCCATACAGCAAACAATCCATGTGTGAAAGCTAATAAAAAGCTTTAATGCTTGGACTATCAGCTTCCATGGTATCACACACACTTCTATTGTACGGAAGCCAAAACTGGAGTTTTAACTTAAGCATTCACTCAAATGGATATTAATCTCTAGGGTGCCATTTAGAAAGCAAGCTGGGAGGTGGAAGACAAGAGCACAAGTGCAAGTATTGCATATTTATGGGGCAAAACACTAATTTACTTATTAGAGCTCTTTGACCTTGTACATAAAGATGTGAAAAGAAGATTGAAATAAAAGAGATGCAGTGTGATTTGCAAGAGTTAAATGAACAAGAAAGACCTAATACAAAAAACCTGCAAACACTCTGCAAAAACCCCTAAATCCAAGAAAACAATCCCCAACCAATTATTTTTGGATTAAAAACGAGCGACTGCATTGTTAAATTGCCATTTGTTTCTACCATTCCAAAGGTAGGAATAGTTGTTATGGTGAGTCTTAGGTGTACACAGGATTCACTTATTTTCTGAACCATAGGTCAAAAAAATTACTTGGATTCAGTTTTTATTCCATTAAGCCACAGGATATTTTCATACATCTTGCTGTGTGATTCTGGATTTCAGAAATAATTTGCACAAAGAAACTGTTGGTGTTTTTTAGCTTCATGGAAGTAGAAGACAATATAGAATCATGTGTTACCCAAGATATTTTGAAGTTAAGTATCCTTCAACAGATGCATGGCAGGGCAGTACCATAAAGATCTGGAAACACACTGGAGTTAATGGCACAGCTTTTGTAGCTGTTTTCTAGTGGCTGCCAGAGTCTCTGGTTTGTCCTTCAGCAATACAACCAAAGACTTACCTGATCAATGCTCATGTCTTTTTCCTGTCCTCACCTCTCTTTGCAAGTGTCTCAAGTGATTTGTGACAGCAAAGACACTTTACTTCCTCCCTTCTCTCCCACAAAATTATCTGAAAAATTAATCTCATGTTACACAAAAAAACCCCAAAACTATGAAGTTATATCAGCTAAAATCTTAGCTTGCAGAGATCAGCTTGAGATTTTGGACCTGTGAAGCAGGTACACTTATATTGACTTCTCTGAAGAAGCTGCAGCCCATTAATCTACCTGTTCCAGGTGCTGACAGTTAACTCATCTATATCTTCTCCAAACCAGTGTTTGCTGGTTTTTTTTTTTGAATACTCTGAAACTCTTTGGGGTACAACACCCTTCCTGTTACAAAATGGACACACTTTTTCTTTAGCCTTTTTTTTTTAATAATGGAAAAAGTTTCATTTCCCAGCCCCAACTTTTTTTTGCCAGGTGTCACAGATGTTTGACTGAGAAAATCCAGTCTTTTTTAACCTCTAAATGAGTAAGAAGTTAAGCTGGATGAAACAGAGCTTTTCCTCCACTGACATGCCAAGGGCTGAGCAACTGAACTACAGTAAGCTCCCAGGTTTAAATGCCAATGTTTAAGCAGCATCAAGTCACAGAGAATTACTTTGTAAAGACATTAGCACCTTTTATGTAAACCCAAGTAATACAGTTATTTAAAAATAAAAGCAATTCACACAGTATTTTTTTCAGGAGGCCTTCTTAATTCACCCTAAATATAGTTGTAGATCTAAAACCAAACACTATCTGAAAAATTTCAGTAAAGTCTCAGTGAAAATTTTGACAGTTAAATTTCATATCAAGCAGCGCTGTTGCCAGGAAATGTTATCTTTCCATCAAATTGACAAGTTCTGGGTGAAATCTGTGCATTTCTGGGGTGTGACTGAAAATGTTGAACCTCCAATTTTTGCATTGAAAAATAAAAACTGTCCCCGCAGTCTCTCTGTCATCTCCTGATGAGTTGGACTAATACCATTACAACATTTACATAAGAGAAAGATGACACCTCCCAGCCTGTCTAGCTCCAGGGTGGATAACACAGCCCCATTTTGTCTCAATTTCAGATGGAAGTATTTGAACTGCTGAACAGAGGAGCTGGAGCTCAGGCGATGAATCCTGATCCTCCTGTTACCCCAAGACAAACCTGCTGTACCATGTGTTGTGGAGAAAGCTGATTGTGCCGCTCCTGCTAAGGGCTGAAGGTGGTGCCATCACCTCCTCATTTCGCAGAGCTGACCTGTTGAACGTGCATGGAACCGGAATGAGCCACCAGACACAACTATGGCAGAAGAAGGCAGCTATGGAGAGGGAGGGGGTGGTGTGAGAAGAGCCCACAAATGGTCCTTGGGCCACCTCTCTGAGTCAGGGACGGCATCACGTCTCTCTAGGTCATCCTGAGTCATCAAAGGATGTTTCCGTTCTCACAAGGAGGAGAGTTCTCACCTGCTAACACAGTTTTTGTAGCTAAGTAGTTTTTAGTCCTTGTAAACCAACAGGGTTATGATAGGTATGTGGAAAAATAGGATAGGACCCTAACTCTTCCCATTTCAACCTAGTGAGTATTTTTGTCCATGTATTTAACCCTAAATAGTAAAGGATAAAACTATTAGAAATAGCCAATGGAAAAAGAAATGAGGGACAAAAAACTTCTAGGGGAAAAAAACAGTAATACATGTTTCATGTCAAAGACATTAAACCATAACACACACAAAAAATGTAGCAAAACACTACAAGCATTGTTCCTACAAGAGCAGAAAAATTAAGTGGTGGAGATATTCAGCTACATCCAGTGTTTTTTATTAGAACATGTGGTTCGTATAATGTCTACACAAAAATAACATCACAGAATTATAATCATTATGTAAAACATGTAGACATGGCTCTGGAAGGTTAAATATTCTGAGTGGAAATCAAATCCTTTCAGATACCAAGGGAAAAAAGCGATTTTGCACAGTCCTTCCTGAAACTTGTGTTACAATGATTGTAATTTGTTCACCGCATGCAGTTTTGCATACAGAATAAGCACATTAAAGGAATTTTGAGCCCCTTGATTTTAAGCAGAAATCAAAATGGAATGAATGAAAAGTCAGATTCTATGGCAATATTCTGATATATGACACCTATATACATTTAGGGAGAATTATATAATTGAAATTAAGTGATCTGAAGAAAGGAAGAAAGGAATAGTTGGAAAGCTGCTTCATCAGAAAGCAAATTCTCAGAAGGAGTTAATGTGGTTTTTTACAAACAAAACAAAACAAAACAAACCTCCCAAAAGCAGAGGACACAAAGAAGGAGCAATCAAGTAGGCTGTGCAGGAGTATGTGAAAAGCACCTGTATACTATGAGCAATTCAGTCAGGAGATCAGAAAGCAAACCCTAAAAAAACATATACAACAACTGTCAGAATACATGGCAACAGAAACAGAGTAGATCTGTTGATCATCCTTTCCAGTTCAGCTGAAATTTCAAGTCATACCCACTGCCTACAGTTTATGAAGACTGAAAAATTGTGTGGAAATACTGCAGGGGAGAACCTAAAAGAATTTGTTCGCATTAGAAGGGACACAAAGAAACGTTGGCCGGATGCTTCTGATTTGATACATACCACCAAAGTCAGTGGGAAGAACATACACTAAAAACAAGGCTCAGTCCCTGGTGGTGAAACATGAGCTCATCAAAGGAGTTATTTTTATTATGAGCTCAACAGAAGATGAATATCATGCCCCAGCACTTTGAAGTCATCTCAGTAAAATACAGTGTATTGCACCAAAACTTTTAAAATACTACTTTTATGCCATGCTCACTGGCCAGGAATAAATAGCAGTAATATTCCCAGGACAGTTACAAAATACTTTCACCGCGGCATTTACTAGAGTACTGACAGAAGCCCAGATGGAGACAGTATCAGATCTTTCAATCCCCTGGTCCTTATGTAGTCTTAGAAGGATGTAAATGAAATTCATTTTCTCTCCATTCTGCACCCCTGTGAGAAGCTTGGTAGGCTCTGGATCAAGGTATAATAAAGATTATTGAAAGTTAGTATGATGTATAAAAAAAATATGAAACAACATGTTTTGCTACACCTTGAGGTACCTGAAATGAGAACTTGTGCTATTTACAGGAAATCTGAGACAACCCTATTTAAAAAAAGGAAAAAAATCCTACTTTTAGGCATGTCCTGAAGGATTGATTCAGCACAATACTGGCACACACTGAAGCCTTTTTCTTAACTCAGGTGAAGCAAAGCACAAGATTAAAGTTAGATTTAGCAAAGATACTAAATGGAAACCCAAATACTCAACCCAAACTGTGCAGGAGTGACAAACCCATTGCAAGTCAGCATAGCACATCATCACAAATGAGCAAGGGTGTGATGTATGATCTGCTGAGAAAATTATGTTTCTCTGGCTTGTACCCACCGCTCCTTTGGGCTTGTCAGTATTCCCCTCTTTGGATCTTCCCTGTGCATCTCCCTTTATAATAAAACTCCCACAAGCAAATGAGAGGGGCCTAAGAAAAAGAACGACATCAGGCAATCAAAATAGCACAGCCACTACAAAGAAAAAGCCCAGAGCCATGGTGCTGTTCCATGAGGCAAAGTAAAAATTACCGAGGAAGTTTAGTAATGGCAACAACCCAGCGCTCCCTTGTTCCATAGCATTCACCCTCTGTTCTTAAGTACCCTTCTGCAGAAAAATACACAACCCACTTTCTCTTTTAAGAGTTGCCTTTTATGCAGACTGCCTATTCTTAACACACTTTCAGAATATTTTGGGGGTTAAACTTTGTACATGTAGCCCTTGCACTCTCCAGTTCTAGGCCATGTAGAGGAATTCTTCTGTTCCTCTCTCATTGTACCTATTAGCTTCAGTTTAATATGATTAGTCTGAAGAGACACTTGCAGTATTGCTGGCTGGCAGAGTGGAAAATACCTTTTATGGCCTAATGCACCAATGTGTATATAACCCTTTACCCTTACGCTTCTTGTTTGTTTCTTTTTATAGTTATTTGTGTGATTATGTAATTAGCTGACCTAGTTTATTATGTTTGTTCCATCATTTTCTCCTGGATCAGAACAAGATCATAAATAACAGGGAAAGAAAAGAAGCTTTTATTTCCATATACAGTGATTCAAAATTTTCCCTGTGGTAGATTTTTGTAAAGAAGGTGTTGTAGGAGAAAAGAAATTCTGATATGAGACTTAAGATTGCAATATTCTTCATTGGATGGAGAATGGATATTTCCCCTCTTTCTTGGAAATTTTGACTTAAAAGGGAGAAAGTGATATTTTAGTCCAAAATAATACACACATTATTTCAGGCTCTGAGGAAAGCTGGAAGCTCTTAAAAACTCATGTGACTGAGGCTCTAATGTAACAATTAATGAAAAGCTATAGAGACTGCCACTGTTTACTAACAGTCATTTAGCTGGCTCCATTTATACTTTACAGCAAAAATAATTGTGACGGAAATTATGCCATACATCTGAATATTTTTCCTTGTCAGCCAGTACCCTGTTATTTTGACTATTTGTTATTTTTGCCACTATTTATTTCTCATGTGTCTACTCAGCATGCAGTACTAGTTTGATCTGTAGGAACTACCACACCATAAATGCCAACCATAAAGAAGAACCTTTAAAATAGACAATTAGGAAGTAATCTGTCCTTGAGGAAATTAGCTCCCTAATTCTCTATTTGTGGCAGATGCTACCAACTGAGCTAGAAATGTTTTCATTCCTTCAGCCTAAGCAAATCACTTTCCCCTTCTGCAAGCTTTCCACTGTGTTTGAAGCCAACATTATAAAATATAGCTGTTTTGGAAGCAGAAGGCCTGTAAAATCTAATGTGAGCTCTGAAATTAGAATTTTGCTGTATTTTTTGTATAACATTTTGCAAAATTATATGAGTGCATCCTCTGTAAGATATTTTATACGACTGAATTTTCTTCCCACAGAAAGGAAATCACATTTCACACACTCCAGGTTTCTAGAATAATTGTTATGTAAGTGAATTGTGAACTCTTACTAAAATTCTTCAGAAAGTTTATCTACAGGTCTTTTAACAAAATACTTAAAGGTCTAGAAATACTTCTACATGAAGTGCTAAATATTCACTTTAAGAACCTCTCCTGTGCAGAAAATGTTCAGTTGCCACTTTTCTTGAAGGAAATTGATTCTTCCAGCATTAACTTGAAGCAGGGAAAAAAATCATTCTCCCTTCCTCTCTAGATAATTTAATCAAGGTCTGGCTACAGTTCTAGCTCTACAGTGCTTTTCTTTATAAAGTGCATGCATTTATCAGGTTTTATCAAGTGTAATTCCGCTATGGACCTAAAACTGCTGGATGTAGGTAGGCAAGTTCCTTGTCCAAACATCTGTTGCCTGAAAAAGCAAATGAAATGAAATTCCTTTTGGACCTACAAGGAACAAATGAACTTGTTTGAAAAAACAGAGCACAGGGCACAGGTTTCTGTGACTTCCTTGTCTGCTGCAGTACTAACCCAAGCCGCTCCTTATGTGAATACCAGCCCTTAAAATCTGGGGCCTCTACCACTGCAGGAGAAAAACCGCAGTCAAAGCAAAAGCAAATGCAACAGCCTAAAAATAACTTCAGGCCCAACCTCTGTCCCAAGCAGAAAATAAAAACAAAACCATCTTTGTCACATGTTTTATACATTATATCAAACTTTTAAACCTTTGTTTTAAAAAGACTGAATTATTATATGAGTTAAATGTTACCTGGGTTTAAATTTTCGTGAGGAACTGCAGGAGAGATATTCTGAGGACCCCACATATTTACCTGGAGGCAACACATGCCAGAAACATGGTTGGAGCTATAAAGCATCTGCTGGGAGACCTTTCAGAAATGCACAGAAAAGCAGGGAGAGGCTGGAATACACTGTTAGCCCTTGTTGCAAATATAACACTGCTGCTGAGCTACTGTGGCTGCTGTGTCAGCTTGTGCTGCTCCACCTTAACAAATTGTTTGAAACCTTGTCTATAATTAAGCTGTATTTTCATTTTAGCACCCTACTGTCACGCACCAACCTATTATGTTTTAGGTTTGCAATAAAATATACAAACCTATTATGCATAGTAAGAAGTAGAATGCAGGAATATAATATTACTGCCTTTCTCTCTCTTTGCTACTTATTTGCTACTATCTTCTGACAGGCATTTGTCTTGCTGTGTAAAGTATCTACTGTCACTGGGTATTAAATCCATAGAAGACTAGTGAATAAATAATAGTTATACATAGACTTCACTTCCATTTGACATCAGTTTGTAAGTTTATTCACAGTGAATATAAAGTTTCAGTGTAGTTTAAGAGGTATACCAGTGATGAGATAGCAAAGAATACCATTTCCACCACCCATATGTAAACAATAAGTTCTTGTTGCATTCAAGATGCATTCCAAAAGCTTATCTTGCCCATCATATGACAATGGTTGTCCTACCAGAAGGCACTGATGAATGTAGGAGCTTTCAGATTTGGAACTTGATAAATTTTTCATCACCTCATACTTCTTTTAGAAAGGGGCATATTTCAAAAAAAGACAAGGGAAATATAAATAAGATTCTTGACTAAAGTCAGAATTGATTTTGTCCTGCCAGTGTTTAGCACTTATTCCCTGACCTCTTCTGAAAGTGTCTATCGTAACCTGTAATCCTCGGAGAGTGCAACAATTCAACTCTGCTTTAGGAATGGAGACCAAGATGCTGTTGGAGGCACCAACATCTGTTTCTGCTGTGAAGGTAACATCTTTCAGCAATTGCAGGCATTTAGCAGCTGTTCCGATTCATCCTACAGTTAAAGTGACTTCTCCATGCCCTCCCAACCTTAGGACAAAGGGAAGCGGTTTTGGTATACTTTGCTTTTTCTAATGTTTTGCAGCCTCTGAGGAACATGCAAACCATGTCTGATAAATAATCCTTAAGAAACCAATGGCTTTGAATTCCATGGCTATAAGTCATGATGTACCTGTAAGTCTTCCTGTGACTCATATCAAACTCAGGAATGAGCTAATCTGGTAACACACTTCAAACAACCTGAATCTTTCCTGCTATAAACCAAAGAAGTTGTACTGGACTTCAGGCATCTTGTATCTAATCTAATTGCTGCTGAGCAATAAATGCTTCCATTTTTTCAAATAAAATACTTCTGTTTACACCCGTTTCAAAGACTGATTTAATGTTAAGTTTTGGGGGGGGGGGGGTTCCTGTTGATTGCTCCCACTGGCTATTGAAATTTGGACAAAAGATGTTTTGCAGAGGTCTTCTCCATCTCTTTTCACTTTATGGCTAACCATGGCTACAGCTAGGCTAGAATGTAATTTTGTTAATAGCAATGTAATTCATCAGATACTCCTATGTAAAAAAGTGTCACTGAAAAAAATCAAATTTCAAATACTCTTTCAAAGTTCTTCTATCTGCACTAGTTATCTGAACAATTTTGCTGTCACAGATTCAGCTGCCTGATCACTCTAGCAGGTCTCTAGTTATCAATTTAAATTTTTAGAGCATTTATCAGAGGGACTTCTAGAGCTACTACTTTAATACTTCCCAATAAAAATGGAAGCCTAAGAATGTAAAATGCTAAAATAAGTATACCTTTCATTGAGCCCTTTGAATTGTGATTCTACTGGCAGATGATATTTCATACTATCATGCTGTAGTGCAATTGATGCTAACAAGACTGGTTTAGAAAAGCAAATTAAAGAAGACAAAAGGAATTGAGAAAATGCATCAAAGGAGCTGGGAGTTCTTCTAATTGCATGAAATCTTCTGTTTCAGAAAATACTGTTACTGACAGCTGTGCCAGTCATTCCCTTAGCAGTACGTTGGGAAGAAACCCTTTGCAAACTTAGGGCAAATCTGCATTGCTCTCTGAGACACCTGCAAGGTGGGCTGGGTACAAGGGGAGAGGAAGAGGGAGTGGGTGGAGCACGGTGGGCAGAAATTCCCTGCAAAAGCAGTGCAGCAATGTAACTGCTAAGCACAGAGGAAGTTTTCATGCATGAAGTGATCTCTCTTGCACATTCAGTGTACATGTCTAATGTATAAACACCAGGTTTTTATGCTACAGAAATCTTTGGAGTTTTCCCAAGAGTTGCTAACAATGGTAAACAGCAAATCCCTTTATTGGCTGTTTACTTGCTCTCAGCATCTTCATATATACTTTCCCTGGTAAATATTAGAAGACATGCTGGTATCAGACCCTGTGGAGGCTTTTTACACTAGGATTTCTAAATACTGAAATATTTTAGTTTTACCAGTCTGAATTTTTCCCCCCTCCTTCCTGTACTTATTGCCCCATGTTTTCTCAGAAGGGTTTTCTGCATTACAGACCTTGTAAGCTTATAAGAAAGAGCAAATGCCAAACATAAAATTCGATGATTGGTGAACTAGGGTCCTGAAACTCATGGAAAATACTTAGGTTCAAAGGAGATAGTGTTTCAGATGAATGGCATGGCATCTCCCAAAAAGTGGGAATGACTAATTGAAATACGCCGTCTTCTACATTGGACACATGCATGAAGAAAATGATGAAATAAGGATGTGAATTACAGAATGGGGTGTCCTGACAGCCACTGAATTACAGATAGAATCTTAATCCCACCTGAACAAATGAAAAGTAAAATTTAGCTTTACCCCCTTTCTCAACCTTTGCTTCATTTCCTTTTGTTTTCTTTACAGAAGGATACACCAGCTTGAAGTGCTCCCTTAGAGTCAGACAAATGACTTGATTCAGAGGCCTTTTAAAATTGTTTCTGCTGCTGGGAAAAAATCACCTTAAACCACTTTCACTGTTGCATATTTAGTTAGATTTTTTTAGTCTTTCTTTAATTGTTGTGGGATCTCATATAGCCAAAGTCTTTAATGCACTGGGGTTAAATAGCAGATTTTTCTGCTTTAGCCTGGGCTTTGGGCTCCCAGTGCATTGTGCAGAAAAAATAATTACAAAATATGTCCAGGTGGGTTCTTTTACAACTCTAACCAGTAGAATATACAACTTCATGTAACCTTCTTAAAACAAATTACTGTTAAAAATCAGCAATATCTATACCAAGGAACAAGTAAAAATTGAATTTAAAATCATCTGTACATTTATCTAAGTTACTTACGTGGTTAGTTAAGTTCCTTCTGTCCCAGGCTCTAAGGTTTGGAATTTGATTTTTAGTTTCTTTCCTCTCCATGGCATTGTTGATGTTTCCCTTCAGCTACCTGATATCACCAAGAAAGTGTATGATAAATTCAGCTTTTCTGCAGTTGTGACCTCTGGACCAGTCTAGGAGGTGAAGCACTCTTGAGAGCTATCAAACATGCCCCAGGACAGACAAAACCTGGCCATCAAAATTAATGGTTCCTCTATGATCATCTTAGGCTGCATTTTTTAACAGTGACAGCTGCATCTACCAAACAGATGCATTATTGCAGTACCAACTATCTACTCAAGAAAAATTCTGGATTTTCTAGGAGCAGTTTCAGGACTTTTATCCCATCTTGTTTATGAGTAGGGTATTGACTCACTAAGCTTTTCTATGAAAAATCAATTTGGTGTGTAATACTTTCCACATATTGCATTCAAATATTTTTAGAGGAAAGCTTCATGAGTCTCTGATGCATTATTTGGCTGTCTTGCATCTTATTAATATTATTACTACAGCAGTTTTAGCAGCAAGAGTTCATAGAAAATTCCCTATCAACTACTTCTAAAGCATAAGAAGTAGTGGTGGGAGACAAATTGGGCTAAAATCTTTCAGATCTGGGACACTGGATCAAATGCAGGTTGCAGGAAACTGCTGTTCCCCAGAGGGACAGCCAAGGACTAGGAAATTTAGAGGTGTGTGAAAAAGTGTGGCTATTTAATTCTACACCTGAACTCTCTTAAAAACTCTCATCTCAACAGTGGAGGGGAAAAAATAATTTGATTAGATGTATTCTTCTAGCTTGCTGCTGTTTTTGACCAAATACTAAATGCAATCGTCTTGCAGCGATGGCCCTTGCATGGTTTTAACATTTCCCTGAGCTCTTCCCCACTCACCTTCCAGATCCCTTGTTTTCAGATGGATCTGAACTTGGCTGGCTGCTCAGGGACTATGAGTGCAGGGTGAGGTTATGCCAGCATGTAGTCAGTTTCCAGCAACACCCTGTTCTGTGTTTTTTAAGGGGTGTTTTACAACTTGGCTGGTTTGACTCAAGAGATTAGCCTGCATGCAGATAACTTGAGCTAATTCTGCAGGGAAGATGTGTGCTAAGCAGACTTTTTGAAATGAGATGTGCCACTCTAGTAAGTAAGAACAGAAAGGCTGGTGGAGATGAGCCAGAGGAGCCACAGTTACCTCTGCACCTGCAAAGACTGTGAGCAGCTGGGTAGACACAGCACTGCTAGAATTTCATTTGGAAGTCACCCTGTCACATAAACTACCCCCCAAAAATGTAGTGACGTGCTTTGCAAGAATCTCATCAGCAGACATGCAGTCAATACAAATGCAGTCAACCAAAGGGTTAGAATTGACCCTGGGTAGAAATAAATTGCGTGTGGATATCCAGGGATGCAGGTGTGTGACAGATATAAACTTACCTATTGCACAGTGTATTTATTTTTATGTGTGTATTTATCCATAACCCTCTTCAGCTGAAGAATTTAGTTTTCTGCACTGTAAGGACACAGTGTGCAGGTGTTTTGCTTCACTGGGGTAATTAGCCCTGGTGATACTATTGGTCTTTAAAGAAGCATATGGAAGTGAGTAGAGAGGAGAGTTTTTTAGGAAGGGTGCCATGCTGGCTGAGGTGTGATGAATGGGAATTTTGGATGGGTAGAACAATCCATCTGATTCATCCTTTCCCCTTCAGGAGATATGCCCAGCATTGTAAGAGTCCCTAGATGCTTACCATGCCCAGACTCTGCTGCTTGTTGCTGCACCTACTTCTATTGGCAGCCTATCGTATTCTCAAATAATTCTGTGCACTGAAAGTCTCTTCCTGATCTTCAGTACACAATAGGCATGGACAAACAAGCTCAGTTAAGCCAAGAACTGCTCAGGAGCCTTGGTCCTCTTTAGATTGCAGGGCAAAATCTTTTGGATTTATAAAAGATTTAGGGAGCTCTCACCTTCATTTACATTCCCTGTTCCTTGTGCCACTCCTGTTGGGGTGTGCAGATGAATGGGCTGCCTGTGGTTTGTGGCATACACAATATATATCATAAGGTGGGAAGATGCTCCTGATATGAAGATCTCTGAAAGACACTCTCAGTTCTTTGGTTCTGCCTCTGCAGCCTGCTGACTTTTCCAAAACTGTGTTGATGGGAGTAATATGAACTTCTGTGATCTGACAGTACACAGGATTGCAGCCACACAAACTATTCCCATGGAAACAAGTTCCAAGAAGGCCAAGAGAACTACTAATATTAAATAATTTCATTGCATTGAATCTCTCTTTCTAGGACTGATTTATTACACATATAAAAATATTATGATCTTTCCTCCCATTATTTCAAAGCAAAATGCTTAAAGGGCTAATAAAATCAGTATTTAGCACACTTTTTATTTTGTAGTTCAAAACTTCAAGCTTGGCATGAAAACATAACCTCTAGGGAGTGAAAATAGCCTTATGCAGCATCTTCAAATACAATTATCTGAGTCATCCTTTCTTTTATTCCTTGCAAAATACTAAACTGAGGTAAAGCTTCTTTTGGCCGATCAACAAAAGGAAATTACAGCTGTCTGGAGTTCAAAAGCGTTGCAATAAAACTTGAGTTATGACAAAAATATACTGTTTGTTATTAAACTCTCAACAGTTCACGAATTAAACAACTTTCTCTGCATGTTTGATACTGCCTATTTTTCCTAGACACATGTATTTCTGCAACATAAGGTGCATTTCCCTATCTCTGCATACAAAATTCTTTTATTCTCATCTCCTTATACACTTACATTGTGACTTTTTGTGAGACTACCAATTTACAGTAGATGAGAATTGGGTCCATTGAAATTATTAGCTGGGGCAGTGGACAATGTTAAATACAACTATTCACATGTGCATGTGTAGTCACACCATTTGTTAATGATTTGCTGACTGTATTGTGGAAAAAAGTCACTCCATAAGCAGAATATACTTTATTGACTGCCCTGGGTAAAACATAGATGAAGAATATTTAAGCAACTACTTACAAAGGATGAAGCAAGGATTTGCTGATGGTACTGTAATATTTGTTTTTAATTGAAGAAGTGCACTAGGGTTTCACTTTTGAATAGGATCTCAAGATTAACAGGTTGTTGTTCACATTTCATGTAAGGTTATGTTGGCAATTGTGTTCATTCCAAAAGCTTCTTTTGTGTTTTAAATTATTCTTTACAGCCTATAAAACAAGTGGATTAAGGGGACCTAATTCCTTGTACTTTGAATTTAGCTTTTCATCATATTTTCAGCAGTTTATAAATGGTGGAGGCTGCCCAAGCCCCTGGCACTGGTGCAGCTACTCCAGCGATTGTTATGCCCTTGTGGGGCTGAGGGCTGTGGAAACCACAGTGCCAGATCAGGCCACTAACCCAGCAAACTCAGGGTGCACTCTCCCACCTATCAGCATGGGATTTTACAAGGAAATTTTCAAACAACAATCATCGAACAGCTATTTAACTATGTGCCCAGAGGCTAAGTAGCTTTGTCTTGCCACTTCAATATCTGCATGAGGGACTGATACCTAAAATTTTGAACTTAGAGCTCAGAATGCTTTAATTAGCCATAAGAGCACACTCTGTGCTTCAGATTCAAATGCATGTTGTGCTAATTGGCTCCTCACAGTGGGAAAACAATATTTAGCTTAAAGCATGTCCACTAAATGTTGCTCTCTTTTGATTTTATTGGCTTTCCCTTTATCCTTTTGCAGTTTTGTAAGAGCATTGTATTTTGCTCCGCTGACTACTGTAAGCATAGTCTCTGTGTCACTTAGGTGTGTCCCCTTCTCTAAGGCTGCCTTTTTCCTGGCCATTTGTCCTTCCCCAGAAGGAATGGTCCCAATCTTTGGAGCTTTTCTTGAAAGTGGTTTCTTATCCCATGGCTTGGATCGGTGGTCACCCTCATGTCCCTCATCATCCACCTGTGAGCTCCTGGGTTTCTGCCATATACTTCCATGTGTTGGTTGACCTGAACAAAATACAGTACACAAGATGAGAACACCACTGAGTAATGACTTCACTCCTTCCCAATCCTGTATCTCAGTCTACTCTTAGCTAAAAAATAATAATAATAACAACAAAATCTTTGCTGCCCCTTAAGCCTAATTCAAAGACTCTCAACTTTCTTTCCACCAAAGTTTTACATTTTAAAAGAAAATCTTTTGTGTTTTTACCAGAGAAACCATGTTGCTTTTTTTTTTTTTTTTTTTACTTTCAGGCGCTTTCTGGATGTCTTTCTGATTAAAATAAATTGCTCTAGTTTGAGTTTAATATTATTGTTTAGATCCTAAACTAATATTTAAGACTTTATTGAATGTGTGTTTTACAAATATCTAATTTAAAACTGTGTAAAATAATTTATTTTTTAAATTTCTCTGTCTCTTTCTCACAGGCAATCCTGTTTTGGTGGAGGTTTTCAATAACTGAAATTATTTTTTCCCACTCTTTGTTTTGTTTTTTTTCTTAAATTTCTAGTCCATGATAAGTCTTTGCATTTCACCCTTATGGCTTTGTATTCTCAGTATAAAAGAAACCCAAAATTTCATAGCATGTTTGTAGAGGTTTTTTTGACAGAAGTTGGTCTTGAAGAAAAAAATAGGTATATTGCAAAACCAGGCGTTGTTAGCTCACTTCCATCTTACTTTAATAGGAAATAACAAACAAGGGATACCAGTATTCACTTAACCCTGAAACATTGTCCATGAGACACTCATCATTCCAGTGTTCTTACCAGATACTCTAGTACACCCCTCAGTGCTAAAAATATCTTCTTACTCTCATTGATACCAATAAATCTTTGATTGTGATAGAGATTAAACAAAGCAAACAGACACATATAAGATACTTAGCTCTGGGGAATGCTGTGGAAAATTCTGATTTTGATTTAAATGCCTTGTTGCTTCACTCATGCGCTAGAATACAGATATCAACATCCAAGAGGTTTCTTTACGACTAAGGGTTGTCAAAGCTTATGTGCTGCCTCAGTGTGAGTGAGTACAGCCTAAAGAAAGACAAAACGCCTACAATTTATTTGGCCAACTCTACAGATCTGGTTTATTATTTTAAGAAGTTAGTCCTTGATACCAGCAGCAAAAGCTGATTTTTATGAAGCATGAGAGCTGAGTAGTTTTATCTTAGCACACATGACAGTGTAATTATTAGATAAAACAGTACTTGCTATGACTATTTCCAGCAGACTGCAACTCTAAGACATCCTGTTTCAATTCATCTTTTAGAATATTTCTAACAAGCTGATGGCCTGGTCTGCCCAACACAGCAGCAACACTTCATGAATATGTAACTTTTGAGCAGTTTCTGCACAAAATATTGTTTAGACACAGAGACATGCTGGGAGTTTTAAAACTGTTTGGTCTTTCTCAGTGTCTTCTCTAATTTTCTGGTACTCCGAAACTGTGCCTGCAGACACCTGTGCACTTCAGCGAGATCTCTGCTATTGGGACCATGATCACCACTCTCCAGTCTGAGTCTCCACACAAGTGGGAAAGCTTGGTTCCGAGAGACCAGCCTCCTGAAGTGGCTGGAGAGACCCCAGAGCTACTCCAGCACCACTGGTGGCATGAGCCCAACACATTCAGCCTTCTTCACGTGACCTTCAGTGATTTAATGAGACCTTTCCAAAGCCAAAAGTCCAGTTCGTCTTAAACGGTGCTAAATTTTATGCTTGGCACTGCACTTGGCCACCTATAGCTTTCCAGTTCCAGTGTCCAGATGACCTCTCTTCATCTCAGTTGACTGCCAGCCACCACCAGCATTCAGCTCAAACCTCAGGCTTTCTTACACTTTCTGGATACAGAGCAAGTTGCTTGAACTACCAGGCCACCCGGTCCCTACACAGCTGTGTAAAAATAAAACGCTAATACACAACGAGGGGTATTTATTTCAAAATATATTGCCCTAATTAAAATTTGATTTGATAGAATAAATAATGCTGGGATAAACAAAAAACGTGGAAAAATGAGTGTACCAGGGATACAGAATGCTGGAGACATAAATTTTCCATGAACACAACTCTTCAAAAATAGAGCAATATTATAAAAGGTTTCCTACCCAAACTAGGGAAGCTGCTGCGTGCAGGCAGTGTTCAGCAGACTGCCTGACAGAAATACATTACTATTTCCATGAGTGTGTTTCTATTAAAGATTAAATGTAAGAGTTTCGAAACGTCATTAAATGCTAAGTTATTTTTTACTTTTAATGAGCCTGTTGTAGCCTCAGAGCTGAGGGAGGACATTCTTGCTAGACTTCCTCATTATATTTTCAGTAATAACTGATATTCCCAGCACAATTTGGGAATGAAAGGAGTCTGAAAACTCCTCCCAAGTCACTTGGTTCATGATGCTATTGGAAAAGGAAGGCATTGGAATGCGTAAATCGGCGTCTAATCATGGCTAAACCTAATGTTAGCACAATTGGGCTGGCAGCCGCAACAGATACGTCTGGATTTGAATTAAATATTTCAAGGGGCTTTATTTGGCATGTATAGCATGATAGAAACTCACAGATTAAGCATCCAAATAGCTGGGGAGAAACTGGTTATGTTTGATTCACTGACCCAAACACGGCCTTTTTTATCTATATAAAAAGAGGAAACCTGATAAAGAATTGTTGCTCTAGAATTGCTTATTTTGTAACTATCTCTTTGCCTGACGTCTGCATATTTCCAAAACAAGGCAAGTGACCAGGAACTTAAAGTTTAATTGGAAAAATTAATTGGTAGCAACAATGAGGCTACTCAGAACTCAAGCTCTATATTTAGGTATTTGTATTTAAAAGCAGTTTGAGTGGCCTGTGCTTCTTACTATGATTAATAAATTGTGAATGTGCTTCAGACCACTAATAAAATAAGACCCTTTCTGTTTGGAAAAAGCCAAGATCTACCAGACATAGAAACAATACCTTGAATTAAACAAAATGGAAGCTAAATTGTGCCTTTCATATTAAGAGTTTTGAACATGATGATGAAAAAGCTTTGTGCTAGCAAGCAGGGAGGAAACTCAGGAAAATTAGAAGAAGAATTGGGTAAAACCAGGAAGCCTTTATTAGTTCTCAGAAAATTCCTGCTTTGGTTTAATGGCTGAACACTCTTAGGGGAGTACATGTATCGATCCCTTTTCTAGTCCCTGCAATGTCCTCTACTGTAATTAGTTCCCTTTATGTCTAACAGAGCCTGAAAGGCAGATCCAAAATGGAGCTCAGGGTCTTGTATCTGAGCCATGCTATATGCTGCTGGAAAGCAAAATGAAACAAACCCAAAACATGAGAAAATTTAACTCAAATGAACAACTCTTTTTTGATTGTTTTTTAAAATCTTTGTCATTGCATAAATCATCTTTTTGTTTAATACAATGTAATTTGTTACACATAAGCAAAACCCTCTGAACAGCATTGTCTTTAGCAGAGAACACACACTGATAATAAGGCAGAAAATTATATGAGCACCCAAAACATTGATTCATTGCCTAAGCTGTCTTTTAAACTGCTTATGAAAGTAGTGGGTAGTCGGTAGCCAAATGTTTCACATGCCCCATCATAGTTAAGGAGGGCACTTTTCTTGCTCTGAGCTCTCTAAGATCTTAATACCACAAAAATTCAGAAGCTGGTTCTTAAGAAAGCCCCAAGTGCCTGGAATGATTCTCACAGTTCTCCCTGTGTGGTGATTTGGCAGATCTGTCTTTTTATAATCCAGGGTTTCGGTTGATACGACAAATCAATGCAAAAAAAAATATAATGAACTATCTTAAAGGATATGAATTCATTGTTCTTTGACAACTTTGGGGTTAAAAATCAATTGTAAAACCTTAATAACTGAAGAAAAACAGATCAGGCAGGCTGAAGCCTACAAAAAGATTTCTTGAAAAGCCTTTCTGCAGGGTGTGGTGGCTTGGGAGCGGCAAATTCCCAGACGCAGAAAAATGAAGCCATATGTGAGTTGGGTGAAATATAAACCTGGAAAGACACAGTGTCAGCTCTGAGGAGGAGAAAGAATTAGGCGATTATGCTTTCACAAGGAAATCTGAAGCTTGGATTTACACTTAAGGAGAGGTAAAGTTAGATGAAATAGCTGACCTAAGGAGTTTTGCAGTTTTGAAGAGAAGTCTGGAGACTCAGGAGAAAAAGACCCTGGGAGACTGAGACCCAAAAGAGCACTCTTGGTGCAATAGGAAGAAGACCTCTAGGAAATTGTGGAGAAGGGCATGTTTAGTGCCTATGTGTTTAAGAAGCAGCAAGACCCAGCTCAACTTGCAAGAATTTGGAGACCATGTTTCCTTGAGCACCCTGCAGCTTGGGAGTCAGGCACAGATAGGGGGTTCACTCGTAGGGGAGCCAGTCAGCAGTACCATACTCAGGGCTGGAGGATGGCATCCATCCTATCAGGATTGTTGAGACCTGGCACAGGGGAAATCCTAAAGAAACAGACCTACAGACACAGTAGTGAATGTTGAAGATACAACCATGGTCTAAGCAGTTCCAGCTGTGCGAATGTGATACCAGGATGGCCACCAGCCACATCAGTTACACGTGAATGTGACACCTAGGATGGCCTCAGCCCTTGCTCTTACATCCATGGGAACAATGTTCAAATGCACAGCTGAGAGGGCAGCTACAAGCGTACTGTAACAGCAGGTAAATTCAGAAGCGACCATATGGCAACTGTCTCTATGCAAGTCACATTTTCTGACTGCACTGCTGGAGATTTTAGATGTGAGACTCCCACTGACTCTAAAAGAGAAATAAATGGATCTTGTTTTGTTTTCTGCAAACACTGCATTTTCCACAGCCATTTCACTCGACAGGCCAGTGGCCTCCCTCAGGTATGTATCTCTTACATAGTCAGGAGACTTTCTGCAAACAGGGCTGTGAAATATGAATGGGCATAAACTGGACCCTTGCCTTTTGCAGAAACAGGTGTCACTGGAGGTCTAGTTGATGCCCCCTTTTTAGGTCCTCAAGTAGTTTTAATGAGCATAATCAGATCCTATAATTTATAAGAGCTGCTGAACTGTGCAAGTCTGTGTGAAACAGAAACAGAGTTCTGGGGTGTTTGCACAGAGTAGCCTCCTAGGAAAAATATTATTTGGAGTAATTTGCAGGGTGGGCTATTGTGCTTAGAGGAGGGTATGAGGAAGTGAATATTCCTGATTTGGAGAAATGAGCAATAATAATAGTTTCAGTATACCAGCAGACTTCTGAAAGAGCTATGATAATTTAGAACACGGGTTTTTTTTAATGCTTTATTCTTCTAATACCTTGCTAGTCACCATGCTGATACTGAGAATGATAGAAAATATCTTACCCTACAAGGTACATCCCTATGTATAGCCTCATCCACTTTTGTGGGAGTCTGTGTGGGTGCCAGGATCCACTTGTAGCTTGAACGGCAGCAATAGTTTATATATGGTACATATGTATTCAGTTAGGTTGATTTAATATTTCACACCTTGTAGTTTACATGGCAAATTTAACATCTTTTTCTTCTCACCTAATATTTGCAGACAGATTGCAATTATGTCGTACCCAGATGATCAGGTACACTTTCTGCATGCAGCCCAGCAGACATGACCAGAGTGGCGTTGATCAATTGTGTACAAGATGAGAGACTACCACTACGTAATTGCTGCTCCCTGAGGCTCACATCCAGATCCCAGCAGTTCTCTTCCCACTTTATTGAGCTGTAGTTGAAACTAAGCTTGTATTGAGCACTCATGGGAAAAACTTTGAGCTTTTTAAAAAATGGATGGCAATGAATTTGTTAGACTAAACTGGCACTGAGAATCAGCACAAAGATGAGGTCGGCATGACAGAGGGAACTCATCGCAGTCACTGTGCATGTGTTCACACAAATTTGCCCCATTGCATCCACACAGCTTCAGGTAAAGACCTTTTAGCTGATAACCAGGTTTTATATTTTGTATTTGAGTGTAAGGACTGCCTTTCCCTGAAATACATTTCCCATTTCACATGTTTTTATTTCAGAAGATACCTTCTCCTTTTTCGGTTGAATGGTAGACCTCTGTCCTAAGAAAAAAGTGGTGCTGTAAAGGAGCAGAATGGGTCCGCAACTATACTGATCCTTGAGGAAACTTGGAAAACACACTTGATAACACTGCAACTTAGTTTTTGTAAGACTGACATATGTGAGGATTCTCAGGAGAACAGCAAGGGGAATTTTTTTTTCCTCAGGAATTCAGAAATTAAACTGAAAGGGCAGACTACTTAGTAACACATCCTGTTGAGCAAAATGCCTAAGAGTGTTGACAGATTGTCAGTACTAAGTTTTGCAACATTTGACTGAATTTTGCAGTGAGTTTATTAAAGTGATTTAGTGCAGTGCAAGCAAGTGCAATATGTGTTCCACCCATTTTGATTAAAACAAGGCAGAACACTGGAAAGATGCCAGGAAAAAAATTTAGTAATCCATTCATATATTTTGAGAAATTTTCTACAAATACTTGCCTGCTTCATGAATGATGGGACAAGCTGAGAACAAAAAAGTAAATAGTAATTGAGCAGGCAGCATAAAAAACTCTCCTTGTTTGTATTTAGGATTTCACAGTATGAGTATGTGGTAATAGCTGCTGACAAATATCCCCCTGGGGAACTAGATACAGCATTGTTGTATTAGGTCAGCTAAGCAGGGAGGCTGTTGTATGTCCATGTAAGGGTCTAGCAGGGCAAGCAATGGCAATGCCCTTGTTTGCCAAATCAACTCGGCTAACTTTAGCAAAGATTGCAACATAATGGCATGAAAAATCCCCTCCAGCTGTACCAGTAAATAACAAAATGGAAAATGAAACCCTGCTAACCGCAACCTGATTGTGTTTCAGCTAACTGGATGATTTACTGGGTAGAGGTTAGAGGCTTTGTCAGTAGTTCAGTTAACAGACCTGATGCATGAGCATCCGCTGGAATCACCAAGGCTAAAGTGGGCCTGTTGCAAAGAATGAGCAGTTAAGAGACAGTGTTCAGGCTGCAGCTATATGACAAGTGGCTTCTTAGAGCTAAATCACATACTATTAGTGCTGACCTACAATCTTTTGCCTTGTCAGTTGCTGGCAGAGTATCTTGATCTCGTTCTACCTATCTCTGACAAACACCCTAGCTTCCTACCCTTATTTTCCTTTGGCAACCCTTTTAAACTTTGATATGTCAATGGAATATTTTTTCATTGAGTGCTTATGAGAGATGAAAGCAGGTTTTTAGCTGAGCAAACAGTGCCCCACTTGGTTCTAAAGATTTCTCTATATCGATGTTCTTGCCATTCTGACAGGAAGAAATATCCTGAGAGGATTTTGACACATATAACACTCTGTATACTTGTGGTTGTTATCCATTTAAGATGTACAAAAGCCTAGTGAAAAGATGTTTCTATTAAGTGTAGAAAATATCTTCCTTCTGCAATATCACTGTAGGTTGCAATACAATCAGGGTTTGGATTTGTTTTTGTTGTGGCTTCACACTGCCACTGGTTGGAAGGAAGATTTTATGAAACTGTCAGCATCCAAAACTGCCAGGGGAGCCAGGCTGAGGATCTAACAACACACATGTATTCAAACAGGATGCTTCAGAGGCAGAATAGCTGGCTTGTGCAGCATATTGACAAAACACAGCTGCTAGGCCTGTCTTGATGGCCCAGGAAAAACTGTGGGTTTGTGTGGGAAATAGGAAAGTGGCAAATGCTTAGCACTGGGGCCCATGTAGCGCTTGTTCAGACTAGAGACAGACCCAAGCTAAGAAGCCCTGATGAAAAGTAGGCCTATTTTTTTGGGATGCTACACTGTATTAATGCAGTTCTACTGTTTCACTAAACCAATACCACTACATCAGAGATCACTGGGACATTAATTTACCAGCAAGTGCATAGATCTATCCTGAGTCCATTTAGGTAGTATACACCTGCCAGAGTGGCTTTTTAATAACTCCTCAAGGCATAGTCCACTGCTTATTTCTGCATGTGTGAGGCAATAAGCCTATTCACAGCACATTGGTCTGTCTGGGACAGATCCCCTGTAGATCTCCTTGTCTTTCTTTAATACTTCCCTGTAACAACAGCAACATAAAGTCACACAGCAGTGTTCTTGTTTTGCAGACAGTATTTTGAACAAGCTTACAGCACATGCGTTTGAGCTGCTTGTTTGTCAAGTTGTGTCTCACCATGAGGTTTATCTAATATCCTTCTGTCCCGGTTTGAGATAAAGTCACCCCAAGACACCTTCCTTTGACAGCACTTTGCTGCCTGACCTTAGGCAAATCACGAGATCCTCCATTGATGAGTTCACCTCACCATTCTTGACACCTGAGATTTGGTGAAGAGCTCTTCAGAAGTGAAAGCACTTATTGGTATTAACTGGCATGTATACACCAATGAGAAATGTGTGTATGACCTAGCTATGGCTAGATTCCATAATCTTTATTCATCCTAATTAGATTCTAAATTGTAATGGTCCATTGTTTCCAGTACTCCAAAAGACTGATAGAATATCTTAATTTGTGTTGGAAATAGGCATTTTAAGAAAGCTAAATATTATTGTGAAAGACAATGAAGTTCATATCCCAAGCCACTTGCTACAAGGCTGCAAACACAGTAATGTTTATACAGAAATGTGTAAGTGCAACAGAGGTGTTACTCAGGGTTTAAAATACCATATGTCTCTAAAACATAGGCACAGTGTGGGTTTTGTATCCCTTTGCACATGAGATTTGGAGGTCATGCGCTATACTTTATTTCATAGAGTGACTTTCCTTACTTTTTCCCTTCTCACGCATAATATTCTATGTATTTTTTTTCTAAACATAGGGTGTTGGACTCCAGACATAACTGTAAAAATCTGTCAGTTCAGTTCAAGTCAGACAATGCCCTTAGCTACTTTTATTTTCCAGTATGTCACAAATGACCACTCATTTCTTGACAGAGGTGTCTGAATCAGAGTACGCCCAGCTTCCTGTTGGTAGCAATTAAAATTACCCACCACCCATGGGTAGATTTGAATTAAAGTATCAGCAGAAAAATGATTCTCGTAGCCAGCCAGGTCATGCATCAATAGCAAGGTATAAGCAAAGGTGGCACTAGAAGGTGAACTGTATGCTACAAAAGAGTGAATGAGGAAAAAGGAAAAGAATTCTAACCTCAATGCCATGTGAATAATGGAGAAATATTGCCACTGACATAAGAACAGGCTAGTGCAATGCAGGGAGAAAAGTGACACAGCTGGTAACGATGGCTTTAACATCTGGGAAAAGAGATGGAAGGGCCAGGTAAAGCATTGGGGATGCCAGCAAGGTAATTCCTAATTCTGAGAAGCAGCAAGGATCCTCCAAGTAGTGGTGAAGACATCATTTGCAGCTGACACAGATTTCAAGACAGGACACATCTAAAGGTCCTCTGCTGCACTTAGCTGATTTCAGTAAGTTTCATGAGTGAACATAATGGCAAATGGGTATAAATGGTCATGAAGATACCTGTTTAAATATTCTGTTAAAAATCAGTGTTTAGACATGACAGAAACAGAAGATGAGCAATTCATATCAGTCCAGCTCTTGAGGTTTCCAAACTGATTTTTGGTCCCTCAAATGGTCATGCAGCACTTTCTCTCTTCCTGCAGAGAATGGGGCTGGAGAGGCTTCACCTGGTGCTGGATTACATTAAAGACAGACCACTGAATTATATCATAGAATCATGAAAGGGTTTGGGTTGGAAGGGACCTTAAAGACCATTTAGATCCAACCCCTCTGTTGTGGACAGGGACATATTTAACTAGATCAGGTTGCTCAGAACCCCATCCAAGGAGTAATTTTACTTGCCTATTGCTGAAATCCCTAAACAAGCACTGGTATTACAGCATAAGCTTATTCTATGGAAGAGCAGGAGGACTGTGCTCTGCCAATGCAAGTTGTTTCTATTTCTACCTCTCCAAAGCTGAGCATATTTTTCTTCATCTATTTAGATGGTTCAGGGTCAAATTAAGAAGGAAAATATCTGTTCAAATTATTTTATCAAAGTAATCCTTCTGGAAACTGCAGGACCTTCAAAGTTATTTATAGCAAAAAAAAGGTGAAGGTAATGTTATTAAAAGTTGGCATGAACTTTTATTCATGCACAGTATTTTATTGCCTTCTATGTTCTTCCCCAGTAAAACTTATGCCTCTAAGTAAACATGTATGTCCCGTAGAGACCATAACAAAACAATTCTCTTCCAAGACTGGTGGTTCTTTGAATTTTAAGGGGAAAAAAAACAAATACAAAAAAAAGGTCCAGGCAATACCTGGGCCGGACTTAAGATATTTGATGTGTATCCAGACAGCTTTAAATGCGTATTAAAAAAACCCCAAACATACCTCTATGTGTCCTAGCTCCTCATGCCCGCTTATTATGGTCACTGGCATCTGCATTTGGATGCTGTAATCCAAATGCCCATATTCCTTTAACAGTCAGGGGGAAGGGAGAGATGGCACTAGAATGCTATTGGTCTATCTCCTTTTTACATTTGCTGTAAGGTGAAAAGCAGACAGCATGCCTTGGCTGGGTACCTGGGATTTACATGGGTAAAATTAAGTTCAGTAAATCTTGATTTTGATGTCTGATAATACTGATGCAAAGTTTTGCACTACATTCATAGAAACACAGTAAATGAAGAAAAGTATAGTTTTTAATGATTATTAGTACTTCTAAAATAAGAAATTCTTCATGATATTATTATTCTTTATTATATTGTATTATTATATATGTTTTTCTGCTTGCTGATATACTCTGCCAGAAAGCTTCTGAAGTGCTTGAATTTCAACATCATGGTTTTTTTACCCCTTTTTCATACTTGGAAAACTCATCTATAATGGTAGAACAACATGGAAACTATAGGAGTAAAAAAACTTATGCACTCATCTCTAAAAGATTTGGTTGGTTACAATTTTATCTGGTCTCATATTTCATCATCCAGTTTCCTTACCTGGACTTTCACATGGCTGAAAAAGAAATTAATTACATAATGGTTTCATAAGGATCTGCCATGAAAAATTATAGATGCAAGATTACTATTTTATGGTTATTTATTAGCGCCACTTTGAGTTGTAAGCATAAAAAATGCTTAATCTCTCTGTAATCTATCTTCCACCTTATGCTCAAGAACACAGTGATCAAAAAGCTGCACACAGCATGGCAATTACAGTTACAATTTTCCAAGAAAAACTTCAAGGCAGTTTGGATAATCACTATGACTGAATTAAAATCTGGAAAAATGAGGAAAACCCTGGCACCCCAATCCTAGAGGAAATATGGCATTTCTACGGCTAACCCCCACTGAACTCCCTTGCTGCCAGTGTGTACTTGTGCCAGAGAACCACAGGTAAAGGGACAAAGACTGAAGAGAAAGTTCTGGAAAGGTTTGATTTTCCAGTCCATGGGGTGTGCACCAAATCCCACATAGGTTAGTGACTGATAGACTGATGAGGTCTGGTTTGCCATGACTCTGTGCCTCATGAGACCCAACTGAGGCTGAGGGATTGAGCTCACTCCTGCCCAGCTCACCATAACCACCACACATAGACAGAGGTATCTCACAGGTTCAGTAGTCAGGAACCTGTGGTTCAGGACTACAGGAACTTATGGTCTCTCTCTCCGTATGGAATGCAGAAGCCTCATTTTACTAGAAAACCAGGCTATGAAGGTCTAAGCATCAGGCGTGCCCCATTATTTAAATTCACTGAGCTAAGCAATCGTCAGCAATGCTAGTATAAGAAGGGTAACAAAGCTAAAGGCAACCCAACGCTGGGCATACTTTGAACCTCTCCACTAGCCTCTAGAATCACCAAGATTCATGGTTTTTAAGACTCCAGTGGCACAACGTGAACTTAATGCTGTCATACTATACATACCCAGACTGGCATCAGAAGAACGAAAAAAGTCTCACATTAATGCTTTGCTTTCCCCCTCATGGTTCTGCTCTTTAATGTAGCAATGAGAAAGAGAGATGCTAAGAATTTAGCATTTTTCTTGTGGAGGAGATAATTGACTGTTTCTATCAGGATCTGAAACAAAGTTTTGTCCAGATTGTGTAACAATTCAGGAAGTGCCGAGCCATGAGTGAATGCTAAAAGAGATTCATGGATAAATGTATTGTACTAACAATACGACCCAAATACCCTTGAAGAATTAACTCCAACAAGAAAAAAGCTCTGTAGTGAAACTGTAGTTAGAAGGCAATACAGATCTGATACAGAAAACAAAGTGTAACAAAGCTAACCTCTTAACACAGATTTATAGTATGTGTCCTGCTGTTTGCTGAGTGAAATAAAAATTGCAAATGAGGTCCAAAATTCATTTACTCATATCCATTAGTAGACAGTATTGCTAAGCAATCGCATTTACAAGAGGAAGGAGATTTCTGCTAATTTTGGTATCTTGAGATATATGTTCCTCCTCAGGCAGAGCAGCCAACATCATGATCTGCAGAGAAGTAATGGGCATGTTACTATTTCTATAAATGGAGCACAGCAGACAGCAGAGCTTGTCTTGTTCCACCTGCGGGAAGTGGTGTTGTGAGTTAGCAGGGGACAGATTATGAGCCAAACTGTAATCAGCTACATTAGCTCAACCCTACTGATCTCAATGAGGCTAAACAGGTGTAAATGAGGACGGACTTGCCCCACCTAAGAGTTCCTCATGTCAGATAGAACAAGAACGAAAAGTCCTTGGAAGTTTCTATCTTTTCTCCCAGTAGATTTTTTAAAGTGTATGTGTACAAGACCATTATTAAAAGCAGGAGAGTGACTGCTCTTGAGAGATAATATTGTCACAATACTTAATGAACAAGGAAGTAGAGATGACTGCCTGTACTTTGGAGTTAAAAGGCAAGGTCTTGAAAGTTTGGATTGAAAGTCTGAATTCTGGGGCAAGGAAAAGTGGACAAAATTCTGTCATTGGCCATTCAGTCCATAAAACATTAAAAAAAAATTTCCCATAAAAACCCAAAATATATTTCTTGCTTCTTCCAAGGAAAAAACTTCTGGGCTTTGCAAAGATAAAACTTCTGCCTCCAAGTGGGATGTAGAAGCTGAATGTCAAAGGGTAAATTCCATGAGAGATGACAAGTGCTGATGGGCTTGAATTTGCACAATCAGCAGCATTCAGCCTCCCTAGGGGAGGCAACATGGGGAGTCAAGGGAAGGAGGGAGAGAAAATGAGTTCAGACTGTCATCTCAGGAGGAAATCTTGGTAAAAATAGGCTCAGAATTCAGAGTTTGCCAATGAAATTAGCTGAAATGCCTTAAAATATTTATTTGGTAGGTTTTTTGATGAAGAATGGAACAGTCTCTGCAAGTTCTTGTTTTGCAAAAAGAGGAGCTGGGTGTGGTGGATTATAACACAGGGAGAGTTATTGTCTACCAATTTTTTTCTTTCTTTGTTTTAAAAAAACAGGCCTTAAGGAATATCAGGAAAAAAATTGACAAAGTAGGAAAAAAGAGCAGGCTGTGATTTTTCATAGGGTTAAGCAACTACTTGAAAATGCAGCAGTGCACAGCTGGCTGTTATATCTCCTGTCCTATATGAATTACACAAGAGAATCTGCTAAGAGCTTGTCTCATGTGAATTTGAGGTTCAAGAACTCTCCCTGAATATCTTTTGAACTAGAGGTATGTCTACATGATAGAAATACCTTCAAGAAGAGGTGGTAATGAATTTCAAGTATGGTTATGAAGCAGTGCACATTATAGCACACTGAAAGAAGGAAACTCTTTCAGATCCCTGAGGAGAGGAGTTGTGGGGTCTCCTTTAGAAACTTGTCCTGGACCCCTCAAATTAGTCTAAAGTATCAGACTGGCACATACTTTTATGTATATGGCAGCATATACTTAAGCATGTACACACTCACCTCCTCACACACAAAGGGTATCTACAACAAAAGAAGATGATAAACATAAATAATCTTACCAGAACAACTAGTTGCTTAGGCTGCTTTTACCTCTGTTTCTCTGAAGTCTGGGACCACAACACAGGAAGTCGCTTTAGATACGAATATGATTTCTCTACCATGCTATTTTTCCCCCAGAAAAGTGCCTTCAGATCAGGAGCAGTAGCTGTGATACAGATCCCAGGTACAGGATAAAAAGTAGTATCTATGCCAGCTGTATGGACACCCAACCAAAGTTCAGAGGCAGGAAAGACCAGTCTTATTAAAGGAGAAAGGACTGTGAACGTGTTACAAAAGAAACAGAGCCACACGCAGTGCTACAGTGTTCTGCAGAAATCTGGCTTTTGCAGGGACAGATACTATCTTCCAGCAGAGTTTTAGAGTGTTTTCCCTACTTCCAGAGGTTTTTAATGCAGGAGCTAACAATCTGGTTACCATCAGGCAAGGCCCAGACCCCTCTCCCATGGCAGGTCTAGCTGAGGTCAGTGCTGTGAGCCTTCCCATCGCTCATTACACTGTAAAGGAAGCTGGAAGCCTCTGCTTCCCCTGAGATTTTTCAGTGAGGCAACTAGTGGACATTCATTACCTTTTTGTCAATATGCACCTTTGGACCGGTGTAGATGTAATCTTGCTCTCAGCTTGGTCCAGACAACTGGTGTCCTCTCTGCTTCAAAGGCAGCCTGGACTTGATTTTTCCCAGACCTATAACCAGAACTCCTTTCAGATGGTATCGGCATATCCCCCCCTGGGAAAACACTATAGGATCAGACTCTGACACAAGTGACAACTGTCAAGAAAGCACTGCCAATAGAGAAAGACAGGAATCATAAGCCTTGCGCAATATTAATTTCCTGGCCTATTCTGCGAGGGGGAAATGGGCCAAAATGGAAAGATGAGAATTCTTCATTCTCAAAAACACTAGGCACAAGGAATCTGGAGGAGGCTCTCATTTTTATTATTTGGAGGTGGGGAGAAACAAATATTCCATAGAGTGGAAATTACTGCCTGCTATACAACAATTTGAGGATATATCAGTGTTATTAGCTTGCCACAAAATTGAGAGAATTGAGTTATAGTTATAAAAGCATCAGCTTGACATTGTCTTGACAGAGGAATTTCTACCAGGGCTGTTGCCTGGTGCCTCTTTGAAACCCATTTTTTTATGATTGAGCAGTAGGATGCAGATAATACGGACAGGAAACACTGACAAAGGGATCATCTTCAATACAGAATGATTTTAAATTATCATTTTTATTATCCTCTAAATCTAGGAGAAAATATGCTTCAGTTGTAAAAGGATCAAGGGTAAACATAACTTCTAGACAATATATTGGGTTAATGATATGGATGTGGGGAGGGGGACCTTGGGTTTTACAGAATATCTTTTAAAGATATCAAGAGAACTGTTTATTAAAATAAATCCAGGTATTGCTAAAGAGAAATAAAGAAGGAAAACATACTGGTGTTCATTTTATTGTAATTACAAGAGGAACAAGCTGAAGAAAATTAGAGAAGAGAATTAATTCAGGCAATATATCCATAAAGGATCTTACATTGGCCAGTCATGAAGATGTCTGACTACCTGTGTGGTGCCCTAGAAGCATTAAAAAAACACGAAAGTGTATTTTATAGTGGAAATTTTCACAGAATATGTGTGTGAGTATAGCAGTCTAACAGCTCTTCCAGACACATTCCTCCATTTATTCATGGAGGATCCGAAGCACAGGACTGTTGTGATTAACAGGTGTAAATGTCCAGACAGATGGAAGGGCAGGTAAGAGCAGTGAATCTGTCCAGCTACAAGTCAGGCAGAGCAAGCAGGAACTGAACACTTAATGTGGCATAGTAAGCTGGTAAAATCAACATCAGTATTGAAGAATTAATACTTCTGTAACACAGAACAAGCATGACTAGAAACTATTTTTATGATGATAACATAATAAAAATGCTTATTTCCTGCATTTCAGAAGATACGGATTTTATTTAACACCCCTTTTCTAGAGACATACAGGTGCAAAACCACCCTGAGAAGTCAAAACCACTTGCCTATATGTCAGAAGTAGGGATTCAGTAATTGAGTTCTCAGTTCAATCATTGAAATCATATCTAGAAAACTACTGAAGAAATATGGCCTCAGTCTTTCTTGCTGGAGTATACCAGCCATCATATATCAAAACCTGGAAAGTGACATTTTTATATTAATAGGGAGAAATATTTCTCTCTTAAATCAATGACTAAACTCACATTATTTATAGTTCCCACACATAAGCAAATGAAGAATGGATTTTTTTGTTGGACTCTTTCTGTACAAAAAGCAACACTGTTGTTCTTGCATAGGCTTACATTTTAATTAACCACTGTTGGTCAGAATAATTTTTGTCGATAGGAGTGAGGATTTCTATGATAATACAAATGTCACATAAAGTCACACAGGCATTCAATATGATAGTACAGGGAGTTGTATCCTTTTTTCCTTAATTTCTTTGGGAGCCTCCTCTTGTTTTCTGGCATGGATGCTCATGTGTGAAGGCTCCAGTGCAGCTCTCGAGTTAGATGAAGTCATCTGGAATATAAAGGAAGTCCAAAAAGCTGCTGGTGTTTCCCTCTGCAGTGGTAAACAAAACATGACATGAGTTATTTGTAAGGAAAGGTAACACTGCTAATAATGCTTCAGAGACAGGATGGGTGAGGGCAGCACAGGCAATAAATCATGATGGGATTAGTACCCTCTGATCCGCCTATACAGTAATTAAGAAGAATTCTTACGATGTTCTTATTGACAAAAATAAATGAAACACTCATCTACCTAAAAAAATGAACATACGACATTTGTTTGACTTGCCAGTACCTCTTCTTTCTACTTTAAAACAATGGATGGTTTGATGCTGAGCAGAGACTACTAAGGGGCAGGAAAAATAGTCAACCAGCATGAACTGTGGAAGATCCTTTAATCTAGCGGACAGTAGACCTATAGGCCCCATTTACTGCCAGGAGAAACCCAGAATGGCACCAGCTTTCCATTCTGTCAGGGAGGGAAAGTGCACTGCAGAAAATAAAAGATTTCATTAACTATTCCCCTCCCTTTCCCCCTGAGGAAAAGGTCCCAGACTAGTCATTTTAAATGAAGAGGTTATTGGGAATTCAAATATTAACATGACACGTGCTGTTTGATTCTTCCTGAATGTGAAGATCCTTGAACAGAGACACGTGTCTGCAAAAACGTGGTGAAGAAAGGTCTGAAAAATATTCACCTGTTTCACAGCTTGCTTTTGCACAAAAGGCCATCACTTCACCATGTATCTCTACTAATAGCAGAAGGCAACACTGGTGAAAAAAGCCCCACACCCACTCCCTGTCATCCCAGAACTCCTTGTGAAGACGCATTTTCCGAAATTAGCCCAGTTGACTTTTCTGTACATAAAATGTCTGCGAGATTCTTTTTTTTGTGTGTGTTAGATGTAGTATGCTAGGTTTCCTCAGACCTTCTTAAGAAACAGAAAGAAAGTCTGAGGAACTGAAAAAATCCAGCTCTGAAGCTGGATTTTGAACCAGCAGGGAAGAACATCTGAGTTTAATGAGGGTTTGCTTGACATCAGCAGGAGTGTTGGAAAGCCAGAGTATACAGGATTAGACCTCAAAATTGATGATGCAATGAAAAGGAAAAACGTATAATTTTAGGCAAGATCATTTTGATGATTGATTTTATAATTATTCATGGCACCTAATGTGAATTATCTGGATATTTTTCTTGATGGCGTTTATTAATGCATTAAATTTTAAACTGTGCTCTAGAAGACAGTATAATACAGGCAGGAAACAGAGAGGTCAAAATCTCTCAAAAGAGGCTGAGAAATAAGGATGCTTCATGCAATTAAATGGTACATACAGGATCCAGCTACATCTATGTCACTTGTTTAAGCCTACTCCCTTATTACAGGGCTGCTGCAAAGATTTAGGATTGAGTTGTTATATCGGTTTTTGTTTTTTTTTTTTGGTGGTATAATCAAGAAATCAGTCAATGAAACGTTAAAAAAAACCCCATCCTTTCCAAGTGCAGGTTGTAAAAGAAAATTAGTTAAAGTCGGCTTAAAATCCCCTTGTGCTGCTTTGCTTGTAGAGTGCTTCAGGGATCCCAAATTTGTGAAAGCATTCCTCCCGTGTGCTAGTAGCTCAGATTTGCTTCCTTCCCACACTCAGTACAGATTCCATTGCTTCTGAAGCTGTAGGACTTAAATTCTGATTTTATCATGGTCACAGCAGGTACTTGCACCCAAACCAAAACCGTGGTAGTTTTCCCACATGAAGCTGGGCTTGCTACTCATTACGCCATAAAAGATCAAAATTATTCATGGTGTGAATGGACTTACCGATTCTGAAGTCAGGGAGTTTTGCCTGATAAGAATTTAGTGGATGGTGTCGGTTTTTTAGAGCAGAGACCTTATCCTGTCTTTGCTGTAAGGGAACTACAGAAACTTTAGGACCTAAAGCAATCAGAGTTTCTTTACATCACCAAGAGCAGGAAACATGGTCTATCAGTTTAGTGTGGTAACAGAAGAATGTCTTCTGCAGTCTCATGGGTATCCAGCTCCCACTTTATTCCCCAATAGCGTTTTATCTTCAAGCAGTAGAGGATTAGGAAACCCTGAATACTAAGGACAGTACCTTTGATGTTAAGGGATTTTCATTTCCATACTGGTCTGTGGAACAATACGCAAACCTCTCCATCAGGTGAATGCACACCATGATTTGTATGCCATCCCATAGATAAAGGAGGCTAATAAGATAAATCCTATACTTAGAAGTCTAGACATTCCCACAGACTAGAGCTTTGTGAAATGTAATGCAATCTCATTAATCTTCATGATTTTATGGAGCTTCCAAAAATGCAATATTTTCAGTAGTAAAATGTGCGATTTTCTTCAACATATCCCTGATGTTAAACACAGCACTGTTTGTTCCATGACAGCAGCACTGTCAGGACAGCTTTTGCAGGAGCAGTCTGGTTTGGCTCAGCTTAATGTTCAGAAAAGCTTGTTCCTGCTGCAGCCAGGTGCTTCATAACTTTCTTTTCAATATCTGACTGGCTGAGTTCAGAAGAATTAACTTGCTCTTCCCTTTGTGAAAGGGTGTGAGGAGTAAAGCCTTGAAAACCTCTCAATGATTTTAAGTCCTCTGCAAAAACCACTGAAAAACTGTGAATTCTTCTTTACAACAGCAGATAGCTGATCCCTTCTACTAAATAACAATAAGTAGTGTGTACTTTGGGTAGACATTTGGACTGTTATTTGGGAAGAGTCTGGGAGATCTACATAGCTGCAGAGTGATAAGCCAACAATCCAAATTCAAGCTAAAGCACATTTTGCCACATGACCCAGCTGCTTTCCATGCACCAATCTTCCTATAAAGATTGAGTAGCAGCATGTAATTTTTCCATTGGCTCAGTGCTTCAGCTGTGCATGATACCAGCACTGCTGCGTGAGCTTGTACTAAACACACTTCCCTTCGAAACCTCTGTGGAAGCATGTGAGGGAGGAGGGAACTATTGCTACTTACAAACCCACAGCTTAACCAGCTGCTCTTTCCTTACTCTCCAGTCTGATGCAGCACACAAGGCAGCCAGTGCCATCCAGGGCCAGATCTCGCTGTTTTTTCTAGGGTTTACAGGGAAGAACATAGGGGAGCACACTGCCTCTTCCTAGCAGCTGTCAAAGGGTTCCTGCTGCAGCTGCACACACCCAGCTCTGTGGGAGGCTGGAGGAGGCCTGAGAATGATCTCAGGGTGGTGTGGTTGGAGAGCCACGCGCTCTGTCTGTGTGTATGCCAGCAGAGATGTGTCTCAGCAAGGCAGAGATGGGAGCACCCTATTTGCTCTGGCTATGGATTCACTGGCTGTGGCAAGGACGCCTGAGCAGCGACTGCGGCAGCAAGTCTGTCTCGGGCTCAGGTGTCTGCTGCCACCTGAGCAGTCTCACCTTTCCTGCTGCAGAGAAAGCTGTGCTCACACACAGGACAGATTAAATGCCTTCCAAAATACTCTTCCAGTCACCACTGCCCAGGGAGGATGTCCAACAAAGTTCTCAGGCTTTCGAATCTGTGTTTGGTTACAACCTGCCTGTCACTTCAAGGGGCCCTGGACTGGCAGCATCCAGCCAGTGTAATTACTGCCCAGTGATCCAAGCGAGATCATCACACTAAATGTACATGATTTCAAGTCTCCTGAGCTACATTTCTTCAAGTGTGTATCATTACTCTTCCTTCTGCCCACGCTAAAAAGGAAGAGTGGTTTAAAGACTCTCACTTCAGCTGTTTATTAGCTGAGTTAACACAAACATTTCATTTTGAGTGCTTGAGCAAAGTTTATGGTTTCTCTTCCAGCGGTGGCTGACCTGAAACCTCTCTAATAACACTCTTGAGGAAGAGCATAGAAATGTTCTTAATAAAATCAATTTCAGATAACAATTACAATCTGTATGGCAGTAGAAACCAAGATACAAACCTCATTGTAACAATTTCTAGGCCTCTGTGTGTGTAATGCAATACAGTACAGCTGGCTTAGAATTGAAATTTCTTTTGACAGTGGTATTACAATAGCAAATAGTACACAGGGAGGTATTAACCTTTTCACTGCTCACAGCCTCTGCTGACCTAAAAACTAGAGATCAAATTCATATCTGTATTCTACTGTGTCATGAGGTAGAGCACTGTTACCTTGTTTGTAGCACAAAGGTTTGAGTTCACAGGTGTTCTGCATTCGATGGATGGTCTTGCTGGTAAGAGAGATGCTAAAATCATGGTTCCTCGGAATCTAAACTCATATTCCAGTTAGTAAGACCACAAGCAAAACTTTGAAACTTTCTGGTCCCTCTTTTCTCATATTAGTTGATGGCAGACAAGTCTAATCCTGTGGCCAGGATGGTCTAATAAATGTTTAAAGTGTTGGTCATGTGCATTAAGCATAAATCCATACAATGTTTCAAGTAGAGAATGGCAGTCAATTTTTCAATGCTAAGAAGCTGTCAGGATGCTACAACTCCTTTATTTTGTTAGGTTTTATAAGCCATTCTCTAAAAAAGTGCTTTCTTCCCACAAGAAAACTCTATGACTTGTCCTTAGCTCATTTCTTTTTATATGTTTCATGCACCCTGGATTAAGCAAAACAGCAGTCTGCATGCCAAATTTGAAGTCATCTGCAACCCCAGCATGCTGTGATTAAAAATTATAGAGCTGATGTCCTAATCTAGATTTTAATAGATAGTGTGATGAGAGCTCTTATTGTGTTACCAGCTTTGAATTAATTTTCATTATCTTTCTCTCTCCTTCCTTTCTTGCACTGAGAGTCCAGTAAGACCTAATGGGCACCACGGAAGTGGGGAGAGGGGAGAATAAATGGAACATAGGGTTGTAAAAGCAACAATTTTCTCAAAGGCCATTAGGAAGGAAGGAATTCATCTTTTGAATTAATTAGACACATCAAGAAAAAAGATTAAAAGGACTGGAGGGTGAGTGCCCTTTTGTAATCAGCCTAAGCTTTATGAATCTTCCAATTCATACCTAGCATTATTCAATCCCTTCAAAATGAAACACATTTTCACATTTTAAACAGACTTTCAGAATGTGAGGCAGAGATTATGTTTTTAAAATTTGGTGGTCATTGCTTCAAAAAAACTTTGTGAAAGGAATGAAAGGAAAGTGTAACACTTATCTCATAGATGTCTTGGAAACAGAGGTTAATGGAGTCCATGGATTGTCACAATCTCTTTCTGACTGAAATATATTGAGACTCACCCAAACTTCATAAAACAAACCCAGTTGAGTTTTAGCTGGTACAAGATCCCTTCCTTATCCAGAAGCAGTGAAAAGTCTTAGGCCACAATGACCAAGACATTTTCCAGGTGCTTAGGAGCATTTTAGCTCTGGTCCAATACTTTTGCCTTGATCCAGATCCAAGCCTCAGTGCTACAGAGGAGAGCAAAGCCCCCGAATTGAGTAGTGATGGTGATTGGAGATACTTTTTTATCTCTGCTGACAAATGTTTAAGATTTGAAGTATGAGATTTAATTATTTTCATTATTTTCAGTTACCTACAGTATTAGAGTGTGTTTTCAATCTGAAAAAGAGGGGGTGAACAGGGTACTCTGCAACCTTGTGTTCTGGTCTCCCAGTCAGATGTCCCTTTATCACAACTGTATTATCAACTATTTAAAATTTCAGTTCACTCATTTCAATTTTTCAGTTCTTCTCATATTGAAAAACTTTTTTGTGCAATTAGAAAGACTAATGTTTTGTAGAAAGAAACCAGAAATCTAATACTCTAAGTGCTACACAGATGTTGAGGAATTCTGATGAAATAAGAAGACATTCAGCTGGGTCACTGTAAAGATAAGTAAGACGAACAACACTCAATGCATAATACTGTGGCAAGAGTTGAAGCACTGGCACAACTCCTCATCACTGCAGTGGAGCTGAGATTTCAGAGCCAGTATCAATCAGGATTCAAGCAGTAGCAAAGAAGTTTGAGTCACTGAGATAGAGAACAGCACAATAATATATGCCCAACAGGAAACCAGAAATAACAGTGTGACACTGGCCTAATTAATATAGAGTGTACATTTCTCTCTGTCTTTTCCAAGTTTAAAACAGTATAAGCCAAAATGGCATTTCCAACAAAAACTACTTGATCCAAACACAAATTCTATGAGCTCTGGATGATTCAAAGCCGGAACTGCATTCTGTGACTCTAAATGGGAGGTTTACACTTAGAAGGGCTAGGTCACTTGGTAGGAGATCTGGCTACATAGCCAGAAGAAGCCTAGCCTCCCACTGCCTTGTTCTCAGGCTGCCACCTTTATACAGTTGTCTCAGAGATGAGAAACCAGTTGTCAGGGTCTCTAAGGATATTTCAAATGCTCCAAGTTCGTATATATTGCCACATATTCGCTGAAAACAGCAACTCCCATCTCCCTCATAAAACCTGAGCAATTAGCTTACTCTGGCCTAGCATTTGGGGCAGCTATCTCTGAAATCCAGTAGCGCCCAGTGTGTGTAAGCAGAAAAAGAGGCAAAATCCATCCACGTGGTTCTGTGGTGATTTGTTTTCATAGAATCATAGAATCACTAAGGTTGGAAAAGACCTTTAAAATCATCAAGATCAACTGTGATCCCAGCTCCACCACCATGTTCAACGTTAAACGATGCCCTCAAGTGCCACTGTTGCTAATCAACAAAAAACTTAACTCTTTTCTCTTAACTACAATAGAGGCTGCTATTACTTAAAGCTGCTTCAGTTGTGCTTGCCTGCTATCTTAGCAGTCCTTTCTTTGTAGTCCTCCTCCAGGGTAGTAGTCCTTTTCCACGGCAGCAGTCCTCTTCAGTCGTGGCAGTCTCTTCTTCTGGGTGCTTTTCTTCTCTTTTATCCTCTCCCTCTCTCAGGGTCAGCTGGTCTCTGGTCTTTAGCAGAAGCACCTGGCTCCGAACAGCTGCAACTCGTCAAGGGACTGCCTGCAGCCTGTTCTTGCTCTCCTACATGCCTCTCTTTTTGCTAGTAACTAAAGATGGGTTGGCTGGGGCACACCAAAAGGTGCAAATACATCACAACATGCCACACCCACACATTTTTTGACACTTCCAAGGATGGTGACTCCACCATTTCCCTGAGAAGTACCTATTTCTATGTGTAGTTCTGGCACAGGGCAGAAATGTCCTTTCTCAAGGCCTTTGCTACCCAGACAAATCTCTCCCAAACAGCAAAACTGATAAACTTAGCACTGTTCAGCTAAATTACTGCAGTAGGTAATGAAAAACTAAAGATGGAAATAAAGGCCAAAAAGGGTTTCTTTCAGTCTCCTTGATAGAAGAAAGGTGGCCTGATGCAGGCCTTGGTTAGTGCACTATCTTTTGGTGATAAACCTTCATAACAATATAGATAGATTTATGGTGATGATTGAAACAGTGAGAGAACAGAGAGGGATTTCTCTCTTCCTCAGCCAAACCAGAAGTAAGTCTAGTAAGAATTTCAAGAAAGCATTCAAAATCAACAGAAATTACAGTGCTGGATTAGAATGCAATGGAAAGGGCTTTTCTTGTCACATGAAAGGAGCGAGCAGTCTTGGGACTGTGATGTTATTCACCTAAATAAAATACAACTTAGTCTAATTTACAAGGTTGACTTACAAGATAAAAATGAGAAAATGGAATGGAAAATACCTGTGTGTTTTCTTGTTCTACAGAACCTGAAATATTGAGATGGATGAACATATCTGTATTATAAGACCAAGACAAGGATGCCATGAATAACAGATTTGGTTTTCATTTGACTCATAACTAACTTTTTCCACTTAAAAAGTTACCTGATTTTGTCAAATACCTCCCAAATAAGAAGAGTAATAAATACACATTTATAAACCATGGCACTGCATTTCAGATGTTTAAATCCAGTGAACAGCCCCAGAGAGTTGGAGTTGTTCAGCGTGGAGAAGAGAAGGCTTTGTGGAAACCTTATTGCAGCCTTTCAGAATAAAAGACAGAGAGAGACTTTTTACTAAAGGCTGTAGTGACTGTAAAAGAGACAACAGTCTTAAACTGAAAGAGGGTAGATTTAGATTGGCCCTAAGAATGTTTTTTCCATTGGAAGAAAGTGGTGAGAGAAAAGTTGTGGATGCCCCACCCCTGGGAGTGTTCAAGGCCAGGTTGGATGGAGCACAGAGCAACCTGGCCTAGTAGAAAGTGTCCCATGGCAACAGGACTGGGCTAGGCAATATTTAAAGACCCCTTCCAACCAAAACCATTCTATATGTTTCTACTTTTCTATATTTGAGCTATCACCAAAGACTTTAAGTGGTGCTCAAAAGGCCATACTTTCAAAAAGAATGCTCGATGTATGGGTATTTATATAAAATATATACACTATATATAAAAACTAGCACGTATAGGTAAAAGCATAAATACCAAACTGAATATGTTCTCAAAATAGTACAAAACACTTCAGTAAGCACTTGGGGACTCCAGTAATCCCTTTCCTAAGCGCAGCACACAGACTGGCTGAACAGACCAAATGCTGGATGAACCCCTTCCCATTACTCACATCCTGCTCAATGGATAAAATCCAGCATCATGAATGTTTTAACCAACTTTGAGTAAGTCACATGTTGGCTGATAGGCCAAAGCTTATCTAACCATTTGGGATTGCAAACCTGGGGAATGAAATCCCATGGCAGGTTTTCTTGTGAGATTTCCAGTATTTCCTAAAATTGAGGCTGAAAATAACGGGCAACTGATTAACCAGTGGTCTTTATTCTTGTAATTTACTGTTGTGACTTAATGTCTCCACTGCCAATGCCAAAAATTTTGCAATGTTCAGGAAACAGAAGATAAGACCATCTTTTGTCAGTTTGTGATGTGCATTTGTACCTGAGCAGCAGCTGCATTTTCTGTTTCTACTTGGAGCGCTCTGTGGGAAGTTGTACAGAAGAAAAGCACCAAGACACTGAAAACAGAGCTATGTCTTCTCACACCAAGCTGGGTAATGGAGATAGATGGTCACAGCAGAGGGAAACAGCAGTGGGAGTATCTCTGGATAGAATAATTTCATTAGTGTGAGTTGTTTGGTCAGGCTTTGCAAAGCAGAGTCTCTTGATATCTATCAAAACAAGTAAGTGAGCACACACTCCAATAAAGCTGAAAGGCTTTAAGCTTCAAGGGACACTGAATGCTGACTTCTGAGTAACAAAGAGAAATGTTTGAGAGAAAGCCCTACAGTAGAGTACAAGACAGAATAAATGGTCAAAATAAACTGGTTTCCCTCTGTGGGGGAGAGGATTTAACTTCAGATGCAATGTGTTATCCTAGGACTAGCCCTGGCTGTGTGAAACCACAGGCACTTCTAAACTACAAGTTGTCCTATTCATGGCTTCTCCTTGCCCTTGCGTTTTCCTTGTCCACACCCCAGAGCCAGGGAGACAGTAAGTGAAAACAACCTCTCCACTGTCAGCCTGGCAGGACAGCTGTAAGAAATAAGGGGATTCTTGCACTTTTGTGTGGGCACAAAAACAATGGAGTGTTTAATCTTTTAAATACTTTATTAGGCTAGATGAGTTTCTTTTAATAAATTAAGCCTCTCTCTCTCTCTCTCCCTCTCTCTCTTCCCGCTTCCCTAACAGTTTTGCAGTAAAAATGGAAGGAAAGCACCACTGTGCACTCTCTATAGTGCATAGGAAGTATGAGGGACTGTGTACACTGCTTTGATGTCTCCTTTATACAAACAGTCACGTTAATAAAGAATGTGTCCCCTTTTAACTACCCTGAAGCTGATTTCTCATCTGGGAGGTTATAAATTATTTTTAGAGGTTAATTGTTATGCAAATCTGCTCATCATGGGGTTCCAGCACCCAGAGAAATGAGAAAACATTCTCTTCTTCAGTGACATAGGCTCATAGAGGACACCTTTTCATTTCTAAAACCATTTGGAAAGGATTACATGCCATATGTTTTCTCAAATGTATCACACGCTAGATGCAGGAAATCTATATTAACATGGAGTTAAGGTTGCACAATTACAACATAATTGTATATTAATGTGCCTGGGTTTTGTATCTATATATTTCATAGGATGTATTTGAAAAAATAGTGCCCAATCCTGTAAATTCTGCTCAGAAGAACAGCTATATAATAGGCAAGTATTCCCCGACCTCTGCACTAAGCCTTGCAGAATCAAATCACCAACAAGACATACATTTTAAGTGTATGTTTGAAAAGAACAATGGGGATGGCAAACTCTGTAGGTCAGATAATGAAGATGACTAAATTTTGCAATGAGATTTTTTTTTTTTTAACCTAAGAGAAAACAGGGAAAAATACATTAATTTCTTATTAATTTATCATTTTGTGTACTGCATGATTCAGCTTACATCATTACCTTCACTTAACAGGTGACCTAGTGGTAAAAACCCCTTTGGTGTGAATTTGTGTGAATGGACTGTATACATAACTACTGGTGTGGATGGAGAAAGAGTTCCCACAAAGCAGGCTAAAGGGTAGGCAAAAACTTGTGCTGAGAGGTAGAATGTGAAAGTCTCACAAAACTGGAGCTCCAGAGACTGATCATCCTGTTGAATCCCCAAGAACTGATGAACTCAAGACACCAAGAGCCTCCACAACTGCCGAGGACCAGCAGCACCCACTGGCATCAGCAACAGGCTGCATAGCCCGTTCCCATTTCTATTCACAATAACAAATTGGGTACTAGAACAGGCTGCCCAGAGAGGCTGTGATGTCCTATCCCTGGCAGTGTTCAAGGCCATTGTGTGAGGGGTTTTCAGCAACCTGTTCTAGTGAAGGGTGTCCTTGGCTATGTCAGGGGAGCTGGGAATAGATGACACGGTCCCTTCCAACCCTAACTGTTCTATGATTCTATAATTCTGTGAATTTGAACAGTAAAAGATGCTATAATAAATAATTCCTGGAATCTGTGGTGCCCTACCTTGGTCTTCCATCAGGGCATTCTGCTGCACTACCCTTTGAGAAAAAAAGTTGTCATGAGATAGATACATAAGCCTGACAATTGTCTTGGCAGTTCCTCATAGAGGTTTCCTGGAGTGCAGAAGGCTTGCACCATTCAGGAACCCTGGGGATCCTGAGCAGCCAAGATCCTGAGATCTTGGTGCAGCGCTGTGAAACTGAAACTTACAGAGTCTTTGCAATGGGGAAAACTAAGAGTATATGAGGCCTGTAAATTTTGCTAGGACTTGTATGAGGAAAGTCTCTTTTACATCAGATAGGGAACAAGATGGAGCGAAGGACAAGAATAACTCAGACTAAGGAAAACCACATTACAGCAATTATCAACACTGCTCTATGCTGCTTGTCCCTTCTAGCATTTATAATAGACCAATAGTTCCTTTTAAGAGTAGGAATTCTCTGGCAGTAGAATTTCTGAATTTTGACCAATAATTATCTAAATTGGAAGTTAATAGTCTGTCAAGTTTGAATAGAGGCCTGAGAATTTTATTTCTTTAAATACAAGGAAGTGTAGCTAGGCACAGATCAAAATACTTTGGACATAGTTACATAGAAACAGGAGGTAATTTTGAGGCAGGTGTGTGCTACTAATTTACACAGTCATGATTTATTGAAGTACCTTGGAAATATCAAGAATGAATTTCACCAAATAAACCATACCATTTAAAGTGGTGAAAGGTTAATTTTTTTTCAACATCAGATAATGATAGCTTTTTTCCCCAAAAATTTTCATCAGCAAAAAAGGTGAAATCACCCCCCATTAATTTTAAGTAACAATGAATATAACTTTTGGCAAAAATACACTGCATTTAAATATTAATGATGATGCTATTTTTTTTCCACAAGTATCTGCAAAATGCTTTAAGTACTCAATTTATTCCCCCACCATCCTTCTCCAAAATCCAGTGTCTTGTAGGCAATAAATATCTTTGTGATGCCAGTACTCTGAGAAATCTCTGCAATTTAAAGACTTCTCTTAGCAGACCAAAAGTCCTACTTCCTGGACACTTTGAAGCCTTCTTCTTTGAATACTCTCCCTGCCAGGAAGAGCAGGTATTGGAGCTGGGCAACAAATTCCTCTTACAAAAATGGACACTTGGTAGGGTCCAAATCAAGTTTGGTAGTTTCCCAAAAAAGGAGGTACTTAAAAAACCCCAAGTACCAGTTTTTCCAAATGTGGTCCATAATTAACACCTTTTAAATCTATATTTTAAATCTGCAATATCTGTAACAGTGGATTCTGACAGCTACCTCTTTTTGAACTTGAAAATAGTAAGTCCTTCAGTATTAAGTATTCAGCTGAATAATTTTTATTTAAAAGAAATTTACTTATTATTTTATTAAGCACACAAATTGATATTTAAATGGTGTTTAGGAGCAGTAGAGAGCAGAGAAAACAAATAGTCCCTGGTTTTCCAAATTACTTTGAGAAAGATTAGGTGTCTGCTGAATAATGTTACATTTTGAGCCACTGAAGTAAAGATGACAGGCTCATCCTGAGAACAACATGAATTTGAATGAGAAGAATCACAGAATGGGTCATCTGGCCCAACCTCCCTGCTTAAGCAGCGTTATCCAAGAGCACAGGATTGCAGCCAGACATTAATTAATTAATAAATTACTAGTGAGGAGGTGGTCTGGAGGTATTTACAGATGAGGAGACCTTAGAAACAGAGTCTTAGTCTATGAAGAGAAGTAAGAAAAGTACTTGCCATTTACATCTGGATCTTGTTTCACAAATTCCTTGGGAGGAAATTGTCAACAAAAGGAATAACAACTGTGTAGCAGAAGTGGTCAACAGGAGGAGTTTGAATGGGCTATTTTCAGTGTATTTGTATAAAATCTCACTAAAATGGATAAATGCTCAGGAGAGATATAAATCTGAGAGGTAGGAGATAGACAATGTCCTCTGTAAAAATGAATGCAATACATCTACCTCTAGGAGCAGAGTTCTTTGGTATCTTGAGCCCAGGTGGAAGTCTGGACTCCCCACAAAGTTGCCAGAGTTCAATAAGGCCATGGGAAAAGCGCCTACACCTCCTTACACCCAGGGACTCCAGACTCATGCAGAAAGCTGTTTTTGCTAAAGCTGCAGCTGCCTGAAGTTATCAGGGCAGACAATTAATTCCTTTATGTGCATTCTGCTAATAATTTCAACACTCCATAGTTCTCCTGTCTCTGAAACACTGACTTTGCACTACAGTGGATGAGGGTTGTTTCATTAAACAAGTCAGGAAATTCTCTCAGAATTCTCAAATTAGTGGTAATTTGGTTTCTCGTATGCATGAGAATGTTATGTTACTCTGTGACACAGCGTTAGTCAGCACTTGTGTTGCAACTGAACTCTTACATGACAAAAAGAAAAATGGCTACTTGTGTAGTGTTTTCCACATCATCTCTTTAATTTCAGAAGTGGCACACAGCCACCTCGATGTCCTTCCCTGTTTAGAATTGCCTGAGTTAATTTTTGGTCTTACTGTAAAACTCTTTCATTTCCACCAGAGTTTTTGTTGTTTTATAAGAGACAGGAGCAATTTTAAGCTCAGGTAGATTTTTAGGTGAGATAACAGCATTCCAGTTATTGCCTGGGTCCTTTCCTATCTGGGCATTGCAGAAATATTGGAATTGCAATGGGAGCATTTTGACACCACTGGTATTTTAGATTAAGCCAAGAACATCTTCAGCAACTGACTGATCTTTTAACTTTCAATAGATTGAGGTAAATAATTAAAAAACTGAGTTCAGAGTTTGGAGACTTATCTCCAATAGGAGATTCAGTTAATGTAGGAACATTAAATATGGATTTCCTGTATGTGTGTGTGTTAAGCATCAATTTGAACACTGCATGGTGCAATCTTAGACCAAATGCAATGTGTACAACTCTTAAAATAAAGAAGAGGAAGAAACATTGCTAAATATCTAGCAAAAAAAATTCAAAAATTCAAAAATATATTTAAAAATATTTGCGTGGGTTCCATCAGAAATCAGTTTTCCGAGAGGCAAAACCTTTTTTTCAGGTGATTTCTTTATTGGAATAATTTCTATGACTTCTTCCTCTAAATTCTATTATTCAATCAGTAAAGTTGACAAGTAAAAATATTTCCCTTCATTGCCAATTTAGCACTTTTCTCTAGCATTCTGCATGCCAAACAGGATTGTAGATTTTCCTTGTAAAAGTATTTTCAACTTCACAAGTTAACAGGGAAAGAATGAAGGAAACACAGCTTGTTTTAATAAAAATATTGACTTTTCAGAACGAAGCTGGAAGGGAAGTTTTCTCTGATCTTTCTTTCTCTCCTATTATTTTAAAAATATGGTTTCTCATTGAAACCCAAATGGTATCTTTGTGAATGTCACATAAGACATGCTTTTCTTTTGTAGAACATCCCAACTGTGTAATTCATTCCTGTCAGAGCTCTACTGGCAAGAGGAATCTGAATATTGGTTAAAAGAGGGCTTATATCCAGCAGAGCACTTAAGCAAGTGCTTAACTTGTCAGTACTGCTAATTGCATGTTTAAAGTCAAGTACATGCTTAAGTGCTATCTTGGTTTGGTGCCTACCTCTATAGCTTTTGATCAGGAATGATTATTGCTAATTGGTAGTGCCCTGATTTCACGAAATTGATAATATTCATCTGGATCCATTTGCCAAACACCGCTATCGCAAAATCCATCCACGTGCTCAGCAGAGAAGCCAGAGGAGGAACGACCCTCACATTCATTCTTCAGCTCCACCTGTAACAGCAAACAGAGGATATGGGGTAAGACTTTCTCTGGATTTAGGCATGTACATCTGCCTAGCTGTCCTGGACTCTCCTCATGGACAATGGAGAGAATTAGGCACAGACAGAAACCACCTCAGAGTACTTCAGAGAAGCATCAAATGGATGCCTGCTTCTCTCCATTGACTTTAGAGCAAGATGAGAGGGTTGAAAGTGAGCATCTTGGTTGCAGACAGAATATGAGGGCAGCTGAGATGAATCCTTTACCACTCAGTGTCTGAACCACTATTCTGGGGCTTTACATATGCAATATACTAAAGAAGAAAAACTCACAAGGTTAAATTCACATTTTATCGAACATTTAAAAAATCCTGTTGGGTGCGGTTCTAGAAACTCATGGCCTTTCCATTTGTGTTTTCCCTGGCAGTGGTAAAGAGTTTTAATTCACACAGAATTCATGTTACCACTAATCTGCAGACTATCACAGTTATTCTCAGAGTTCATCTAAATACTTCTCAGTAAAAAGTAAGAGCCATGGACCCATCTGGTACACATTAGGAATCCATGGTCAGCTTCCCCGTGGCAAGTCCTCAGAACAATAATCAGGATTTTCCCAACCATAGCTATGCACCTGAGGGTTGTTAGATCAGCACTTTCAACATGAAATAGCTGTGTGAGATCAGCAAGAGGCTGCTCTGGGTTCCCTGATCTGCCAAAGACTTGGAAAAAAATGAAAAAGGGCAGAAATCAGTGAAGAGATGAAGCATTTCTAATTCTTAAGGTTGTTTTCCTACCTCACCAACAGGTACACATTTGCTTTGTAACATTTTCAGTGGAAAAGAATGCAGCTCCTGTCCCTCCTTCCCCATTTTCTTATTGATTTACCAGTTTGAACATGTGTTGCATTGTAAACTACTTTGCATATTTAGTAAAGCTTGCTTTAACATCACAAATAAACTTTGGGGAAAGAGTAATACTTCTTTTGTTCATTTAAAAATTCTTATTTTCTCTGCTTTTTTTTTTTATTGTGATAGATTACAGAAGGCCATTGAGCATAAAGTTGACAAAGTGGTTACAATTGATACTAAATATAAGGCAGAGTGCCATTAAGAAAATGCAAGTCAGCTAAGAAAGAGTTTTTTGGAGACTGCAAAGGAATCTGGTGTTGAGGTTGCTTGAGCAATGGGACATGTAAGCCACAATGGGAGAAGCATAGTGTGGCAGTATGCACATAACCAAGGTTTCCATGTTACCTACCTGGAACCTTGTGTTTTGCACTGTTATTTAGAGAATTTCATTGTATTCTCCTCATCATCATTCTAGTTACAATCACCAAAAAGGCTGGAAAAGATCTTAAGAGCTCACCCTGGGACCCTGAGAGCCCTGGCCCCTGTCCAGCTGAGCTTCCACCACATGCCCTGGCCCTCATCCCTGCCCAGGCTGCACTGCAGCATCCCTGCCTGCCCTGCCCTGGTGATGGCCCTGCTGTGACCCATCTCCTTCCTTCTACATGTCCTTCTTTTTCCCTTCCCTTTTTCTGCTCCTTTCTCCCCCTTCTTTCTAACCCCTATTTTGGGGCCTGATTGAGAGACTCTCTTTCAAGGCACTCCCAAAAGGCAGAGGACCCAGGAAAGCTGCTCCTTCCTCTAGGAGGAAATTTAAAGGCACAGGAGCAGGCTGTCTCCGAAGATGAGCTGGCAGGGAAGAACACCTTATAAAGTGTGTGTCCAAAAAGGCAGCTGAAGTAGGAAAGCTTCTACTGTGCAATATAATACAATCTTAATGGATAATTAAAGGGGTGTTTTTCTTCAGTGATATCTTTGCCTCACATAAGAGATGAATGTCTAAAGTTAAGTCAACATTTGCATTTAAGGATATTTTGTTCCACATAATAATAGAATCATTCAATGATTTGTGTTGGAAAGAACCTCAATGATCACCTAGTTCCACTGCCCCACGATGGGCAGGGCACTTTTCACCAGACCAGGTTGCTCAAAGCCCCATTCAACCTGGCCTTGAACCCCTTCCAGGGATGCGGCAGGATATACGGGAACAGTCTCAATAAAGTTTTTTTTAAATTATTATCTCAAACTCTGTTAGAATGAAATTTCTGCTTTGAATGATGAGGGCCAAAGGTTATGGCCATGCCAGCACTGATGCGCAAAATCATCAGGATGAGAAACTTCCCCGTAATGGTGTGGCAATTTTTTAAGCTGTGTCCAACAGTAAGTACTGCAGATAAGTACAAGCCACCTTTAGCAGCAAAGCCATTTGCTCTTCCAGCTGTGTGGTAAGACAGCAAACTAAGGTGAAATTTTGTCCAAGCCAGTTGGTGTACTGAAGTAGAACTGAAGTGGAAATGCACAATGGTGTGAGGAGAACAGTGGGTGATATTGTTAGAGGTTGTGGGGGGCTGTGAGATACTAATCTTGGCAAGAATGTTGATGTTAAGAAACCCTCTTTTAATAGTTCAATGTTCAGCACTGCTGAATAGCAAAGCTGATCAGCCCTACTGTTCATAGCAGTGATAATTCTCTCTGCATGGAAACAGGATCATAGGGAAGTCCTGGATTAAATTCTTTAAAATAATGTATAGGACAGAAGAACTGACAAAGACCTGTGCTACTTGGGAATTTAAATGCCATCATTAAAAATGAAAAAAAAAAAAAAAAAAATAGAGGGAGGAGAGGAAACAAAGTATTACCAGACTTCTGCTTTATTTTTACACTAAAATTGCTCAGGAATATGAATGCATTGTTTGAAGAGCTTTTCTCAAGAAATACAGAAAAACACCAAGAAAGCTGAAAGAAATCATCAGATATCATGGTAGATTGACAGAGAAAATGCAGAGTGAAAAAGAAAAAACAGTAGTTTACAGCTGTGTGTTTGGCCAAAATGGGTTTGGAATTGGTAGTGAAGAATTAATTTCTTGTTTGATTCCTCTTGTAGTCCTGGAAACAAGACTGTGTATATATCCCTTATAGATTTATAGTTTTATAAAGGAAATCTTAACCCCATAATCAATCTCGTTCTTTTATGGAAACAAGTTTTACAAGACCTCAAGTTTTGGCCAACTGCCCAGACCTTGAAGTTCTTATGCCATGAGGCTAGTAGTGTAAAGCCCCCTGCTTGTTTCCAGGCAATCCAATGACTCACAGCCCTGCTGGCTGAAGCACAAGGTCTGAAGATCTGAAGCTGCAAGGGTTAAGATTTGCCCAGCCGTGCCTGAAGGGAGTCAGGCAGAACCTATTAGGAGTAAATAGGAGCACATAGGCTTGTTCAGCAGTTAGTTGACTTCAAATGCTTCCTCATCATTTGGGTGTTCCCGTGACAGCTCAGGGATCCCAACGCCTGTGACAAGCATGGGGCAACATGGGAATGCATCATCATGCAATTCTCCTTTCAGGCATTGTTACAGCATGATAATGAAATCCCCTGGTTATGTTGACAACTCCCAGTACATGGAGAGAACTCGGAAGAACTGTTAGGTCTTTGTGATCTTGCCCTGGGTGGGATTCCCAAGGTAAAGGCTCTCTGCAATCTCTTTTTATTTCCCAGAAGAAGGCATCTGAGAGCAATCTTTTATTGTCTGCCAGTACTGCCTCAAACAGAGCTTTAATTTAAGGGACTCTTTTAGTTAACATGTGTAAATGTAAAAAGAACCAATGCAAGTGTTTATTTTCATATAAATATGGGATCTGTACATAGTGAAAGAGGGAGCAGAAGAAAAGAATAAAGGAAAGAAATCAGGTCCAAACCTGACACCAAGGACCTGTCTGCAGTCCATACAAAACTTAAGGACAGGTATAATTTTCCTCACTTTATTCATATGAGAAAGTATCCCCCCTCATTTCCCCTTCCCCACTCTCAGAGACTTCTACCTTCAGCCAGTTGTCCTTTCTGTAAATTTATTTAAACTGTAACTGGGTCCCCTTTGTCAGAGGGACCCCTTTGCTGGGGGACCCCTTTGTCAGAGGAACTGATGAGGACAGAGCCTCTATTGGAAGGAACAAATTATTCCTAAATTAGCAAAAGACTTGATAGGTTTGACTCTGTTTGTGGTAGAAATCCTGTTTTGCTGGCAACTATTTCTAAGGAAACTTCTATCAAAATATGCGTGCTTTATGGTCAAGTATTTTATTGTCTGTCAAATGTAAGACTTTAAATTACTGAATATCGTGATATCTGTGTGTGTGTTTCTTTGGGAATTTAGACCTTAGCCTGCACACTTGCTACTCTTCACCTTAGAGATCCCCAGTGTGAAAGCACCATTTAAACTAATGCCCCCAAATCGGCTTCATTTCTTCTCTCTCTCTTTGTGTACATGTGGCCCTTAGTCACACACAGAAGCCCTACACGTAGCAGGGGGTGCACACCTCTGCTTAGAAAGGACCAGGAATCAGCCAAGACCGAGACTGGTGAGGTACTCCCTAGGGATGCCGTGCTGGTCCTATTAAAGTTTGTGGGATTTTTCACATCTGTCCTTTGGAAGATCGTTTGTACAGTTCTGCTTTAGTCCTTAAGGTGAGGCACTAAAATTAAAAAACAGATGTCAAATAGCACGAAAATAGCATCTATATATTCTGGGAAGTGTTTTATTAGTATGTAATTAATCACAGGCTGCGCTCCATAGGTGAGCTTTTGCTCTCTAGGCAATAAATCCACAAAGTGCAAACTAGACTTCTGCTTGCCAGCTTTAAGAACTGATAAGCACATATATTTTCCTGCTCCCTAATACTCCCTTGCAGTTTGTATTTTAAGTGACCACCACAAAAACTGCTACAGTAGATTTAATGAAGAAATGTACAAAGCTTGTATGACAGAAAACTGCAAAGTTGATTAAGAAAATATGATCCTAGCAATTGCAGGTCCTATAATCTCCTAAATTGGCTTAGATGAATTGACTAGTGTGGAAATGAAATTTCTTGTCACTGCAACAACTTAGATACGGATGCTGAGTATCACCCGATTTTCCTTGTTTTGGCATACTAAAAGCCAATGTTACTTGAATATTTAATGTAAATATGCTATATCTTCATACTGACACTAAATTCTTGGAACAGCAAGAATAAACTTTTGAAGTGACTTAGAATGGGAAACATCTCATTTTTCTGATACAGACAATAACTATTTCTCATTTTCAAGCAGAACAAATGACCTATGGTGTGAAAAACAACTGCAGTTAATTTGCTGTCATGCATTCTTTCTGCTCAGGTGTGAAACATTTTTATCATATACAGATACAGTCCTGCTTTCTGCTCTAAGTGAATAATTTTCTTTGCAAAACATTTTGTTTACATTGGTGGCCCACAGAATGGCTGATTGAGAAAAAGCTCAAAACTCAGAGCTGGTGCTCGTTGGTTTTGGTAACCAATCACTTCCCTTTGGAAAGGTTATTTTTTTGAATATTCAAAACTACGTAGGAAGCCTAAGGAATAGGTGATTCTCTGAGCACTGGCTCATGTCATCACCTAATAAAATAGCATGGAAAGCTGCTTGGGAATGTGAACCCTTTAGTAGAAAAGCTTTGCACAGGAAGATGCTGATAAGATAGCAAGGATGTAGAGACTTTTAAGTGTTGGTAACCTTACCACACTGAGAAAAGGAGAGAGAATGGGTTTGGGATGAAGTGACAACTGAAGTGGGCTTGGAAATGGGTGCAAAGAAATTACCTCTGCTGCATGTGGATTGTTTTTGGAGACACTGCCTTGAGCTTTTACAATAGTTGTGCATGCCAGATCAGGTTACATTGCCACATTGCCAACATTATGATTGAATGATGTTGCACAGCACATCTGCTTGGAGCATGTCTGTTTGAGGTAGAAGACAGAGCCAGAGCAAAGCTGGAAATTGAACATGTTGTATTTGCTGCATCTCCAAATTGTTCCTTTCTGACTGTAAGGAATGTGGTAGTTTTGCATAGAAGGGCGTTTGTCCAAAATAAAGGCTCAATGAACCCAGGCTTTCAAATGCAAGTGTGTGCCCTGTGTACATTCCCCTGTCCAGCTGTTAACTGGATCATAACAACCTCCCCACCATTATCTATCCAGCACAAATGATATGGTCTTCAATGCCACAAATGATGCCTGAGTTATAGGAAAGTTTTACAGGTTTCTAAAGAGTCTTTCTTTTAATATCTTGTCCAAGATCAGGCATCCCTTTTTCAGGGATTAGTCTGTCCCTAATCCTGAGGGAGCACCACCTGGTGCAATTCTTGAGTTCTGTGGAGTCAGCTGGACTTCAAGAAGAACTATGAACTGGGCTCAAGGCTGGCAGATACCTTCCTACTGACTGCTTTGTAAACTATTACTCACATCAAACATGTTTCAGCAAAAACAACCATGAAAAGTGTATCTATCATTAGTTCTCTGCCTATTCATCTTGCTGGCATTTTAAGATCAAGGGCTTATTCTTTAAATGAAGGTTGCCTTTGCTGACACAATTAGCTGTGTTTGTAACAACTAATAGGAAGACATTTGCCTAGTAGGGAGTGATGAGAGAATAGTTTTTTCATCAACCACTTTTATCCTTTCTCTCCCATGCTGAGCCTGCATTACAAATTAAAAAAACTTGTGTTCTGATTCTTTTTTTTCCCCTTTTTCTCCCTTTAAACTAACCTGTTCAGTACTTTTCCCTGGAAAACCAATGTAATTTCCCAACAGTCTTCTGGCATGCTCCCTTTTTCTTCCTCTGTGTCAGTCTTAGAGTATATTTAAAAAATGGAAGATCTTACAAAAAACTGAACACTTCTGACATTTGTGACAAGATGCATTTACATTTCTGTGGCAGTCTTGGTACCCGTCTCTCCAACACCCTGCTTATCCCATTCACACTATAGCAAGTGGATTTTTTAACTTATATATGAGGACCTGCTTCTGTTGGTAAATTGTATATGCACCAATGCTCCCAATTCAAATAAGCAGATGACAGAAAAAACAGTAAACTCTCAGTCTTTGACAGCTTGTTTCTCCACCATCACCACTGGTTTCCCAAAGGGACAAACACAAACCATGTTTGCTGCAGCTCTACTCAAGGGTTAAATTAACATGTGTTTCCAGATACAGAACTCTCCCTGAGGGGGAAGTATGTACAAAAATGAAACAACACAAACATCCACTATTGTAAAATTCTCAAAGGCAGATGTGTACAAAAAACTGTCCTTGTTCCCTACTAACATTAGACAGCCCTGGAATCTCTCCAAACACAACATTTAGATGAAGAGAAAATTTTAAAATAGGATTTTAAAACAATTAAATAAAAGACATACTTTGGAGAGGTACCATTTGCTTTGCACTTCATACCCCCTTGCCTGCTTCTGTTAGAATAATAAAATCACATCCCAGATGACAGGCTGCTGAAGATATTGTCCAGTAGGGACATCTAGCTTCTTCCCAGAGCCTATAAAGAATTGTTTCAGTAACTTTGAAGATGTCTTTTTGACTGTAACATAAATAAGTGGTTGCAGTGGTCTAAGTAATAATATGTCCTTTGTCAAACACTGCTTCTTTTAAACTAGCTGATATCATTATTTTTTATCTGAACCTCAGGTGCAAAGCAATCTTTCAGGGAGTGAATCTACAAAAACACGCCAAAATCTCTCAAGTTTAGTTTGGAATTTTTCCTGCTCTGGAAATGACCACAGTAAAGAATCTGATAAAAAATGTAATATGTGTTCAAATAGAGACTTAGTAGTTTAAATTTTGGGAGCTTGGTCATCCTAGCTGTCAGTTTGAATAAAGGTAGAAGTGCAACAAGGGGCAGACTGAGCTTTACCCACCTGCACCCACATTTACAATCAGAGTCTCTTGAGAGGAGGAGGTCAGCCACAGATCCATTCAGGACATTCAAGCCTTACCTTTTCCTCAGACCCAGGCAGCTTGCCCCCACTTTTTGACACAGCTCACTCCAGCACTGTCAGGTTCAGGACCATGCAAGTAGATTGGCTTGGTTTGCCTGACTGTGCCATGGAAAATTCTGGAATCGGTACAACCAGCTATTTGTCACTGCTACACAGTGTGTTGGTACTAGGAACATGGTTTTCCTTCTGTAAGTCCTCCTAGGGTCAGGCCTCTTCAGGGAGTTCAGGTAGCCAGGCTAATAGGGAAGTTCAAAGTTTTTCATGCCTGGATGAGGAAAGCCAGAGCAAAAAATAATTAAATATATTAAATAACCAAGCATTTTCTTCTTTCTTTACTTCACTGAACCCAAGATTCCTAATTGATGCTTCCTTTATTTTTTGTGCCCTCATCATGATCTCTTGCTGAATCCCTAAGCTTTTCCTTAGACAGTAAAGATAATCAATTCTCACACTCAGTACTTGAAACTTAAACAAATATTCAGCAAACTGATATTCAAACCCACAGCTTTCAATGAGCTGTCTTGCAGAACCAACGTGTCTTTCCCCATTCTGATCCAAGGAAAGTCCCATATTTCTTGGAGGCCATCCCCAGGAGACAGCACAATCAGGTAACACTCCAAAAGAGAGTTTGCTCCTCTACCCACTCAAGTCGGCTGAAAAATTTCAGTCAACTCTAAAGATGCAAGCTCCACTGCCTAGAGCTTGGTTGTGTTTTGTGTCACTTACATGGTCACTGCTTGTGACTGGACAGCACAACCCCTTGGTGTGAGGGAAGGATGGCCCCAGGAGCAAATGGCAGAGCAGACAGAGCATGGTGCCTGTGGCTCTGCTCATCTCACAGGTTTCACAGGCAGTCTGCAGAAAGTAACCATCTTCCTGAAGGATAGATTGTCCAGGAAGGTCCAGCTGTGTTCAAAGGACAGTGTCACACTAACTGACATGAACAGGAATGGTGTGCAGCCGCCCATTTTGCTCCAGCCACAGCCTCTGGCCAGATCCAGGGCTGTGCTTCCAGGTTTCTCTGCTCAGGCAGCTCACATACGCTGCACCTAAATAGAGCACAGGTGTAAAAATGGACGTGAACGCTCTGAATGAAGACCAAGCTAGTAGCCTCACATTCATCAGTAGGTGAGCATGCGGGTTCAGATTGCACAATTTTCTCCACTGGTAGTATGAAAGGAAATGGCACTCCATTCAGTCAGTGGTTTGCATATCCCAGGAGTCCCATACTAATCTCCATGTCGTAGTCTGCATGCAAAATTGTGGTTCTATGGAGTGGAAGAAGTTAAAAAGTCAATGTATTTTATGGCCCTACAAGGTGCTGATAGATGAATTCTGTCCTTTGCAGACTCAATCAGTGAGGCCGTGCATGGGGGAAACTGGATTTTCTCGCTGAGTGTAGGACTGCCGTTATTATCATATTTATCATTAGCAGCGTGAGCACACATGGCGCAGCAGCACTTCATCCATATTCATGCTTTTTGTGTTGGTGCCCTGCAAGCATGAAGCTCAAAGCCACTGTCCCACTGTCTACAAGTCACACAGATGTACTGGTGCAAGCCACCCTAGTCAGTGGATGCCCTCTGGAGGTACCAGATGTTCGCACAAAAGGGAGGATGGGATCTGGGAGATAAATCTTGTAAGGTGCAGCATGAAGAGGATTTGCAGAAAATGGTTCAAAATGGTTAGTGAAAGCAGATATGAATAAATATTATTACTTCATTCCTAGACATTGGTTTTTGTCCTGTCCCTTCAAGGCACTTTAGGAAGGAGCCACTACTGCGATCCAAATTTTCCTAAAGCACAAGAGCTCCTGCAGCTTGGGAGTCCTCCGTTTCCTCCCTTCCAGGCCTGCCTTGCTCTGGGCATTTGGGATGGCTGACTATGTTTTCTCTCTCCCTGAGCAAGGCACTGCACCAAGGACAAGGTGATCAGGCAGGGTATCTCCCTGCTGCCAACCTGCATCCATTATATTCAGTGAAAAATAAATGGCAAGGAAATGAACCAACCTGGTGTTATCGGTCATGCAGCATCACTGCTGTTTACAGAGATTGCACCTTTCTGAACTCATCTGGGGACTCTTCAGCTGCAAAGCCAGTGACCTCATTTGTCACCTTGCAAATGCCTCCCTCCTGTGAGCCTTGTGGACGATGTACATCTTTGTTTAACAGGACACCCAGCTTTGAAGAACGAGGAGAAGATTACTGATAGTGATGTGAACTCAGAGCAGGCATAAGTCACCTTTCCAGGAGAGCTCAGCTCTGATTAAAGCACAGTTGAAAAATGTGCCTCTCCCAAGAATTCCCCTTGTAGCATTCCCTGTTAGATTTTCCAGATTATATCAGTGCATGACAGACTAGGGAAGAAATATGACTTCAATTTTGAACATGGAAACAACTCTTAAAAAGAATGATTTTTTGAGTCTTAATGGTAAGATCATAAACCTTTGTTACTTAGTTAAAAGGGGCACCAATTCATTTAATGATATTAAAATTTTCTACAGCCTGTGTGATACAAGACATCACAACAAATGATACAGCAAGTCCTGACTATCTCAAAATCGCTTTGTTGATGAAAGTAGATCAGGGACAACTAAAATGAGACTAGGTTATGAAAAAGGATGAAGATTTCTAATAATATTATTTTAAGAATCTCAACTTTAAGGTGCAGCATTGCTTATTTAAAAAAAAAATTAAAAGCAGCTCTCTTTCTGTCGCTATGCATGTAGCACAGTGAGTTCTATTTTGAGAATATGATGCTTCTCAGATGTCATTAATTTGAGCAGGAGGTCAGCAAAAAAATGGATTTGCAAGACAGAGATCAGGCCATGATCTGATCTGTTTTGCACAAGAATAAAAAAACCAACATTCAAAGAAGAGAAAAATACATTTTGGAACTTTGTTGACAAAGGGTCAGAGCAGTTTCTTAAAGCATGTCTGGCAGTATTCTCTGAAAGCTTCTGTGTCGCTAATAAGAATGTCACACTTGAAGGAGCATTGAACTATTTTGTAACCTACCATATGAAATCTGCTGCCCAGCCACAGGTTAAATGCACACAATGAAATTCTCTTTCCTCCCACTGCCAGTTCTGTCACTTACTACACTGAAGTCCGCAAAAATACAATATGACTCAGAATATGTAGGCTGTGGCTAGGCAGAGAAAGCTCATTCAAAATTGATTTTCTTTCAGGCATCCCTGATATTCCCTGTTTCAATTGCTCACCTACTGTACAGTTGAGTGAGCACTTAAGGAAGTTGCAAAGCGATGCAGCCTGTCTGGGACATGAAGGAATGTGGAGCAGGATAATCACAACATCATCAACCCAATTCTCCAAGGTAGCTGGCCAATAATACTGTTCTAATTGAATAACTTATCCACAGCTATTTCCCCCGGGAGAGCCTACGGCTTCAGCTCTCTGTGTAGGCAGATGGTGCAGCATACACAATGAAACCTGTAATTTTCTCTCACTACTGAGCATGTTAACAGTGAGCTGTTTTCCCAGTACTGCTAGCCCATTAATATTTTATTTTAACTGGTTTTCTTCAAGTTATTATGCACCATACAGCAGAGAATGGAGAAATCAGTGATACATTTCATATTTATTTTACAGCCAGCTCACTAAGCTACCCCCTGCTCATTAAGGCTACTGCTTTGCTAATCAAGAATTGTATATGTCATCATCAGGTACATGCTGAAATGAAAGTGTCATAATTAAAAACAAAGGTGCATGAGTCACTGGAGCCCTGAATTACTAACTAGCAGCAAAGCGTAACAAATAGGCTGCAAGTGAATTCCAGACCTGCAGGGCTGTTTTTTAAAACATGCATTAATGAGCATGTGCTGAGCATATTTCTGACTCTGAGAATGCTGTCCCTATCTTGCTCTCTGAACTACACGTCTTAGCAATGTACAGCCATCCCCTTGTCCCCAAATGTTGGAACAGTGCATAATCCTCAGCAGCAAAAGTGGTTGAAAGGCAAATGCAGCCTGGGAGGGCAAGGCAGCAGAGACAGCCCATCAACAGCGTAACAACATGACAGATGACAGACCCAGAGGCAAATCCAGGCCTGCCAGCAGATCCGCCTGTGGAGCCTGCCAATGAGCCAGATGCAGCTACTGAAAAGATATCATCCCTAGCTTAGCATCTGGGCCTTGCTGTGGCCAGCCATACTTTGTGTGCTCCATATTCTTACTGCTGACCCCAGCTGCTGGGAGAGACTGGAACAATGAGGGAGAGCTCAACTGCATCAACAACATTGCATTCATATTTTGCTAGCATGTACACTGTGACTACAAAAAATGTCAATCTGTGTATAGTATAATTATAAGTTTGCATTTATTTTAGCTCTTCTGGCAGCATATATACACTGTTTCCCCTCTCCCACTGTCTCTGAAAAAAGACAGCTCAGGGATTCATTCTTTGTTATCCATTCCCACTCAGAAATACACACTTAGCTACTTCATCATCTCTTAGAAATAGCAGTACGCTGTAAATCTATGTGTGATTAAACCTTGGCATTGAGATCCAGCAGTTCTTGTCCCTGGAAAGGTACAGTTCTTTCTAATTCACAAGTATTTCAGAGCTTGGCTTGTAGTATTAAACATCAAATAAATCTTTGTCAAGTGACTCAGGTGACAATTAAGTGAAAACTAATGATATGCCATCACAGAAAATGTAATTGCATCCATTGTTAGGCACTTCCCAGGTCACGATACATGCATAGCGTTTCAAAAAATGGTATTCATTCGTTCACCCTGGCATCCTAGTCTGACTACAAAAGTGTATTAATAAAATCATCATTTTTCCTTTTATAGAAGTTACGGGCATTCTTTTTGGAAGATCCTACCCCCCTTGGAATTCATCACTGCTTTTCTGCATACTAGTAATTGGCTCAGTCAGTCAAGCAAAATGTAAATGTAGATGCTCAAAAGCATCCTGTTGAGGACAGGGTGGGAAAGGTTCTGTTCTCTTATTTTCTCATCTATAATAGTTACTAAGAAATACTTTAAGCACATGTTTATAAGTGTATTCTTCAGAAAATATGTAGTGTTGGAAATCATTGATCTGTAATGGAAATTTCCTTAGTCTTGTTTAAGTCTAAGTGCATTTATAGAAACCAAACCATATTGTCCCTTTTGGTTCAAGGTAGGATTAATCTTACTTACCTCAGGCATCTAAGTCACACTAGGATCCCTTTTAAATCAATGGGAAAATACAGGCACCTTTAGAAGGCTATTCATCTCGTCCTAATGTAGGCATCAGAACAATTCATCTGAAATGAATCCTTCTGTGAAGGCACCTATGTCTTTCTATTAATTATAAAGGAAGCCCACGGAGACTAGCTTTGAATAGGTTCCTCTTTTTCAGCCTTGTGAGATCAGGTGAGATGTATCCCACTCTTCATGTTTCATTGGCTAAAGAGGAATGTGTAGACAGAAAAACGGGAAGTTAAAAGAGCACAGCCTTTCATTTTAGATTCATATATATTCCCATAATTAAGAAAGGATTACCAAATAAGCTGAATCACAAAGCTACTTTTCTGTGTTTAACACCACAAAGCTGGAAATAGCACATCTCCCCATACACAGCCTTTGAGCCACTTGCAGTGGGAATATCTGGTTCTCTTAGTGAATCACACAAAGCTGGAAGATCTCTTGACACTGACTCCTTCTTCTTTCCATTCATTTTTTCAAACAGATAAGAAGATCCCAGACGTATAAAGACAGCCTGCACCGGAGACCCAGTCTATTCCGATGTTAGCAATCTTGTAGTTATAGGAATAGTATATGGCAAAATTACGGAATACTGTAAAGGACACTGGATATGTTACAAGCCTTGTAATCACAGATGTTTTGAGAGGGGCACTTATGTGATCAGCTCTGATGAAGATTCAGTCCTGTAACTAAAACTGCTTGATTACCCTGTGGATGATACAAGAACTTTTTCCCAGTAAAATTTCATTATTTTTTTCTATATTTTGATGGACAAACATGGTATAAAAAAGTCTTAACTAGCCTGAAAAAACCCCGAAATATTCTTTTTTAAAAGGTTCCAAAATTAACTTCTTTAAAAAATTCAAATTTCTTTAGAACATTTATTTAAGCTATACAAAGAAATACCAGCTGTTTTGAAGAAATGCGTTATTCAGTACTGGAATTGTTTTTCCTCATGCTTTTAGATAGCTGAGTACTCTGTATGAAAAATTACTTTGCAGGTTAACATAAAATAAATTCAGAACTGCCAGAAAATTGAAAAACTGGTTATTCACATGGCAGTACTGTGGGGTTAGTACTTCATCTATTGTTCTGCTTCTGTTGGGAAATAGAGACAGTTTTGAAAACTGATGTTTCTCCTTAGGAGAGGTGGAATATGGCAACTCAAGTTTTTGCTGGGGATTAGCTTACTGCAGATTCCAAAGTGGGGGAAAGTACCTTGACATCCCTTCCCTTTGTTTCATCTCATCTGAAAGGCAGGAATCACTGTGCAAGAAACAGCTTTTCCAAGTGCACAGGAAGATATGTAGGGCCAGATCCATTTCCAAGGGAGATTAATGGGAGGCTTTTTATTGACTTCAGCTGAGACTGAGGACAGCAACAAAGATACTTGGCTCACAGTTCTCTCCTCTATCCAAATCTACTAAAGTATGTATTTAAAACCCTTCCTTAAAGTCCTTGAATTATTCTGCTACTGCTGATCACTGGAGAAAAAATCTGGCTGGTACCTCCATCCATTTGCAGAGGAGTACGACCAAAGTCGAAATGGTGAAACCATTATTTCCTGTAGAAATTCAGTGGAGTTGTCTGCAAATGAATAATAAATTACAGCTGCATAGTTCCACAAAATCATTATAATTTCCTGCAAATTCTATAGGATTTATTCAGGTGACCAGCAAGAGAGAAGATGACATCCAAAAAATTTGTGTATTTGCATCAGCACTACTGGAGCAGTTCTCACACTGGTATAGTGTGAAGTAGTGGAGAGGGTACCCTGAGTTATATGGGATCACCCCAGATCTGTAATCAGAAAAAGGTGATTATAGTCAAGGAATGGTCCCATGCCATGAACCTCCTTCATATGAAATAATAAAAAACCAGGAAGAACAAATCTTTGACCCGTTTTTATCTACTCTGTCTAATATTTCTTCCCAGATTTATAATGTTAAGTGTGTAGCAAATACTACACATTCTGTCTTTACCTGCCCTCACGATTCTTTGGCCACAATATTCAACATAGTGTAATATGACAGAATGCAATCACATCAGCTAAGATTTGATGTCCTTCTAATTTTTATCTAAAGCTTTTGATAGAAGAGAAAGCATAAACTGTTCATGGGAAAACACAAGTATTTGGGATGGAACATTTATATTTATTTATGTAAAGGAATATATGTACATATATACTTGGGAATAAATAGAGGGAAGAAAATACTGACTGGAAATGAAGCAAATGAGTTATAAACACTAAGCATAGGAAAAATAAATCATATAAATGAATACTGCAGTAAACCCCTGTTTTATAAGCAGTTGTGACCTGTCTGAGGAGGAAATGCAAAAGTCTGCCAAAAGCACATCATATCCATCTGTCCAGTTTAGAGTATTAGTTGTGTTTCTACTTGGACAGTTCTCAGCCCAATCCTGTTAATAGTTACACATATAAATAGCCTTGTTCCTTAACTTATTCCAAAATCATCAACTCAGCAGAGTGGAATGATGCATAAGTAAGATGGCATGTAGCTAAGATGCTGTATAGGGCCAACCATGTGCCTAGGCACATGCAGGATTGAGCTCAAAAACTGTAATATATAGTCATCACTATAGTGCTAGCCTCAATTTTCAGAGGTATGGTTTAGGTTCCTATCTTAATCTGGATTTCCAGGACTGTAAAAGCATCATTAGGATGAAGATTTCTATGTTTTTATTCAGCACTGCGGTTCTGCGAACTTCTACAAGACCTGTGCTTGTATTTCTCTTTCATCTTATGTGCAGAAATGCCTAAGTTTTCAGACAAATCTGCACAGAAGCAGATTTTGCTTCCCACACCTAATGAAGTAATCTTTGGATAAAATAAGTATTCTTTGAAGAAGACTTGGAACTTCTCCGTGGCAAGCTGATTTCTCCAAAGTCTTAGATATGTATTATTCTCTAATCTTTACCGTCACTATCCTACCATATTTTAAGTTCTTTTCTGCACAGTCTGAAGCATGGTAAGCAGAACACTTACACTGTGAGATGAACCAAACTCAGATCCAGCATCTGGATATTTTGAATTAGAGCAGGACTACACCATTTAAAGAAAATACAATTGATGTCCCCACAGGAAATAATTTTTTTAATTCTGTGTAGTTATGGGGTTTATAGTACGCCTTTCTGCTCAGCATTTTTCTAGGGGCCAGCTTTAGTGTCTCGTATCCTCACACCTGATGGATGCATTCTGCAGGTTTTAGTTATCCCATCTGCTGTCTGTAGTTCTCCCCAGGTTCCCAGTGTAAAGGTAGGCATTTGACCCTTCCAGGCACCAATATTGTAGGCAGTGTAGTCTGTGGGACTGTAACAGTGAAGTTCTTTTTTTGGATCTCTGGTGCATCCGTGTCTCATCTCCACGTATATATCTGAACAAGTATTGTTTCACCACCTCACAGAGAGTTGTAAAGACGAATCAGCTGTTCAGGTAAGACTATGCTGGAACTATATAAATACTAAAGCAAAGATAAAACATGTTATTGGGTCATTTAGAGCCTTGCCCAGAGGCTGTTTTGGGGAATAAGCAGTACTTCCCTGCAGTGGCCAACTTGCCTGTTAAAAACCAAAAGGCTTTTTCAGCCTCAGAAATCACAACCATAGTCTTCTAATACTAAATTACTGACCCTTAAGCAAGGCTCTTAGTAATTCTCCAGAATGTTTCTACCCATTAAAAGCAACATACAACTGCTTTATAGGATTGCACTAAAACATGCATTTTATTTATCAGACTTTTGATTTTCTTGGCAAGTATTGCATGTGTAGAAATTCAGATGTTCCTCCACCTCTGCTGTGTGTTCAGCCTTTCTCACCAGTTTTCTAGCATGATGTAACTACAAGCGTGTTAAATGGCTTTTTTGAAAATCCTTATCAGACACTATTTGTTTCTCCTCTCTGGCTACTTTGAAATCTTGAGATACAGCTCTAGTTCCTAAGCCTTCTCTGTCAATCTAACCTAAGGGGTAAAGGAATATTCAGGGATTTGCTGTTTTCTTTGCAAACCAGGCAAAACTTCACAGCTTTATTTTGAGTTTCCAAATGTAATTGGAAAAATTCGTCTGACTATGTCTAACAAGTACATTTAGCACAAAAGGCATTTAGTAGAGGTGAAAAAATAAGTTATACTACTCTTTTCTTTCCTACCTCCTTTTGACTTTAGACAGCTATTGAGATACTAATGTGTTATCTTCTCTTCCACAAGTACAACAGTCCCCCCTTTCCCCCCCTCAGAACGGCAATGTATGAATCATGTATTTCTTTCTGAATGCCTGTTTTATATTTCAAGGAAATTTTTATTAAATTGAATATACATACCATGGGTTTAAACAATCCGACTGAAAGGAGGCTGTACCATTCTCTTAAGCCCAGTTCCATTCTTCAGATTTCTAGGCTTTTGGGTCTGCATTGGAAATAGATGTTTATAATGGAAAACAATGTACATAGTGAAGATGCTTGCCTAGGTAGTGTCACATCCACATAGCATCACATCACCTTTCAGCTCACCTCTGGATGAAACTTAGTTTGATAGCCTGGCTCAGATCATCTCAGTGCTTAGCTCTGTGTCTCTGCAGGGCTCACTGATCCATGAATACAGTCAAGGGAATCCATACCAAAGCACGTAACTGTCCCACATTTCTGCTTTTTCAATCAGCACAGATGGAAGTCCAGATCTGTCTGTATAAGCTGTATAAATGAGCTCCCCTAGCCTCCAATCTACTACTAAACCATAACAGTAAGAATGTTGTAGTAAAAGATCATGCTAAAGAAAATCTATAAACCCTCTGGTTTTTTCCTTATGCGTGGGAAAAAGATTAAAATTGCTTTAGTGAATTACCTTTAAAGGAGCAAATGCCCTAACACACAAAAATGTAAAAGTCTCTTTTTACTAAAGAATCAGCATGTCTTCCCTTCCTGCCAAGCAATAGGCACAGACATATCTCCTTCATGGCTTGATAAACCAAATAATAGAAATTGTCTTTTCATCTTTTCTTTGCCATCTATAAGGCTCCATTATGCTGCCATTACTCATCTAATTTACTATAAACACCCAAAGGAAACAGTCACCATCGTTTTCTGAATTTTCACAACAATCTAATGACTTAGCATATTTTAGTGGCAACAGTGAGACTTCTGCAAAGACACTGCTATGCTGAAGTGGCTGGGCACTCACTCTGAAAGCTAGGTCTGAGCTGGTTATTTTCCACAAACTTTATCATGATACTGAATGTTTAACAAGTATTCATGCCTTTTGGTCATTCCATCACAAGGCAACAGTTCTTCGAATTTCAGGGATAAATTTTGGATACTCTATTTTTTTTTTGGTCTGTAGTTTTCCATCTGACTGTTACTTTACGTGTCCTCAGGGCGTACATACGGGAAACCAGTGATGCATGGAAGATAAGGGTGAGTATCATCAGATAATAATTACATTAGAAAAATAATGGTTTTGTTGCTCTTTCTTTTTTTCCCAGAGAAACTAAAAATCATTCTTGAGAGAGGCTTGTCATTAATGATCTATTAATCCTGCCTTGCCAGACGCTACCTCCAGGAGGCTTAAGAGAATGGGACATCTTGAGCTGTGATGAATCACCTTGGTTTTTTTAATGCAATCCTAATATTCACCTTAGTGAAGCAGGATTTTTCCTGACCCCAGGCAAGATGGCCTCTTCCTTGGATTGCAGATCAAGGGGCTGTTAAAAATGATGGAGAGTAGAGTAAGTAATAGGGAGAAGGTGTACCAAAAACATAATTACTGAAAGGTGAAACGAGCTCCTCTTTATCTTCAAACTATTTTTTTTAACTCTACGAGACTGAATTTGGCTGTGGGGGGGAAAAAAAAAGAGTGGCAGGAGTCCTATCTAACTCCAGAGATTTCCTGAGTGAGGATAGGTACATTACAGCCTGTAAGGTACTCAGCAGCTGCGATAACGACAAGCACAGAATATAGACTTCTAGATAGGCTTCTGAGTCCTTGAACAGTAAGTGTGACAGTCTTACACCTCAGTTACATGTAGGACACCACGGGGAGAACATGTAGGCTTCATAACCGTTATAGCACCCAGTCAAAGACGTTTTTTCCTATCTTGAATATTTCCTCATGTATATTATGCCTTTTTCATTCTGTTTCTTTTTTCTCCCCCATCCTTTTTAAACACCTCCTTACTGTTATATTCAGGTAATTGCAGGACATTTACAAGTTTCTGATAGGATGTATGATGAGAGACACAAGAAGCTTTTTGCTCATACACAAAAGCAACATAAGCCCTTTTTTCAGAGACTTCAGCATTTAAAAAGATAGAATCACAGAATCAGAGAATGGCTTAGGTTGGAAGGGACCTCAAATATCATCCAGTTCTAACCTCCATGCCTTGGGCAGGGACACCTTTCACTAGACCAGGTTATTCAAGGAATAAGAAAACAGAAGATAAGGCATAAACAAACTGAATGGAGATACATTTATTACATGGACAGACATCCCATACCTTGAGTTGGGACATGACTGGGGACAGCCATGTTGGGTCTGCAAGACATTCAGATGCATTACATAGCTCAAGTAACAAGAAGGATGAAAAAATATGCAGGTATGCCTTCAGAGACCAGGGTAAAAGGGAAGATGTGATGGGGTAGGGGGGAGGAAAAAAAGGTTTATTTGCCTCATCCTGATAATTGAAAGTTTAAATTGCAGGTTTTTTCCACCCCCCATGGAGTAGCTGGTACTACAAGAAAAAAGATGATTTTAAAAGCACACTGAAAGCTCTCTGCTGCCTTTTGCAGAAGATTAATGCTGTTTTAAATTGCAGCTTTATTGTCTGTTGGCAAAGTGACTGCCATGAAGGGATTTAAAACTGCAAATTCTTTAGTGTAGTCAGACATACTTTTGAAAAATGAAGTCCTCTTCTGCTCAGGGGATTAGTTTAACTTTTTATGACATTCATTTTTGTAATTCTTTACTACTTCTTCATCTTGTGTTTGCTTTATGAGGTTATTATTTTTATACATAGTTTGGTAGAGTCTTAGGAAGGCTGAGAGAGACAGGTGTTTGAAATTCTAGGTGCAATAAAGAGATATAACATTTATTAGAAAAGAAGAAATGTGGCATAAATGGGAGTTGCCTTTTGTTGCTTCAATACCCAGCTCGGTTCCCACTGCAGTAGTTGGCAATGATATTTGAAATAGGGCTGCCTTAGGTCCTTAGGTTAGGAAACACTGACAGTAAAAGTACAGCTGGGATATAATGGACCAAAGAAAAGACACTGCAGTTCGGGATACCAAGGTTCCAGCTCTGCTTGTCCTGTGGTGGGTCTGGATGTGTCTCTTGAAGGCGCTGACCTTCACTTATGTTGACTCAGGTTTAGAAGCCACTTGCTCAACAGAGGCCCAGGCAGCTTTTGTGGTATTCAAATGTCATTACACAAGGTATTCGTTTAATATTCAGTTCACAGAATTCCAATTAAACTAACTGCCATTTAAGATCTGACTCACAGATCAACCAGAGAACACATGTTTTAGAAAGCCATCCCATACTGATTGAAAAATCCTCATAGCTGGGATATTTACCCACAACCCTTGGTAATGTGTTCCATCATTTGCCCTGCACCATTAACTAATTTTATCTCTTGTCTAGTTTAAAGTGATATAAGCTAAATGTTCCATTGCTGTATTATAGACAGTTATATTAACAGCTCTGGTTGATCAGCATTTCCGTGGGTAACGTACGGACTGATCAGATCAAAACCTAAGTCTCCTTCAATAAGTTAAATTGACTAAGGCCCTTGAGTCTTTCACTATCAGACATGTTTTCTAGTCTGTTTCTGATTTCCCAACGGTTTTTCTAAGGAGTTTGCAAATAAACTGGTCTAACAACAGTGATAAAAGAACCAAAGAGATATTAACTAGAACATCCCAACACCTTTCAAACAAGTGATTGACAAAGATATCTGGAGGGCTGGGTGAAATCTTCATGGTTTCAGTTTAACTAAGAATTTAAATGGAATGTACAAGAAGCTTAGAAATGTGTGTTTGACCTGTCTATTTCCTCATTTCGTCACTTTTTTGATTTTCTCATATCCATCTGTGTTTGAGAATGTGTATGTACGAGTTCTTAAATATACCTGTAAAATAAATGTGGATCATTTTCAGATTTTCTAGGAACCTCATGGACTATATTCTTATTTAAGTACCTTTCCCCACTTTTATTCTCTCAGGTCACTTGGCAGTCCAGCCCTAAATATTCAAGGTAGTCTTCGTCTCCGTCTCCCAACTGACAGCTACATACTGTCCTCACACCATCTGGTAACTGTGGTCTACCTTCTGTTTTCTTACATATTAGTTATCACAATCACATCTATTAAAAATAGAATGTTTTTCTTGCAGCTAATTCGCAGAAAGTTAAGACAGCCCAATCTCACCTATCCATCCCTTTCATTATTAGCTGCTAATCTCCAGATCAGCCACAGGTGTAATTAGTAGGGGGTAATGTTCATTTCAGAAGAGTTAAAATGTTGCATTGATAAAAAGCACTTTAAAGGCTGAGAACAGATCCACTCAGGATCCTGTGTGTGCCACTTGCTTAGTGATAACTTCTCACATATTTAAATGATAATTACCTAGCATTTACTCCATTTAACATCCATTGTGCTGATTTTCTCTTGTTTTCATTTTAAATTATAAGGTTGTATACCATCAAATCAAATGCCTCAGAGAAGCCAATGCAAATATAATTACTTCTAGCAGACAAAGTTCTAGTATCATAAAAAAGTATGTATCGGGTTAGTTTGACAACAATTCATACCATCAATCTATGTGAATCAACATTAATTGCATTACTTTAACTTAAATCTTGATTTGTTTGGCTCAATCTCATTCCATTTCTTTCGCCTGTGACTGAAGTCCTAAAGACAAGGCTGAGCTCCTTCCTTCCTTCCTTCCTTCCTTCCTTCCATCCTTCCTTCCTTCCTTCCTTCCTTCCTTCCTTCCTTCCTTCCTTCCTTCTTCTCTCCCCCCGCACACACACACACTCTTTTCTGTGCTTTCTTGCTTTTAGAATAGCATAAAGGAAGAGAAAGGAGATGAGAAAGTATTACCTAATCTCTTTTGCTGCTATCTGACCTGTACAATAAGGATACCGACAGTACAAGTTTTTTCTCAAGGCATTTGAAGTCCGTAGGCAGAAAACACTCTAGAAGCGCAATGGATTATTGCTAAGTATTGTTGTTGCTGTTCCTAATGTCAGCCTTTCAGACTAAGCGCTGCACTTTAAGGCAATGTCAGAGAATAACCACTAACTAGAGAACAAAGGGAAGGGAGATTAAGAGCTCAGACATGTAGAACCTGCTTCTCTCAGCAGCTGTGCCTCAGCCCCTGGACCAGTAGTCAGGTTGGATGCAAATGGCAAGTTTCCAGGTCTTGAGGGCTTCAATTGATGGTCTGCTCTTTGGAGCACTGTCTCCCTAGGGCAGAAAAAAATTGGAAGGTAAACAATTAGATGGCTGCACTGCACAGGGCTGTGTGCTCTGATTAGGAGATTCTGCCTGACACAGAGGGATGTCACTGCCTGCAGTGGTATCTGCTGCTGTCACCATCGGCGTGCGGCAGGTGACACTATGGAGGATGAAACTTGGCTGAGCTGCCTACAGAGTAAAAGGGAGGTGGCAAGGGAAAGGGGAAAAGAGGAAGATACAGCTGACAACTATAACTAACCCTTCAGTGCCTAAATGAGGAGAAGAGGGGTGGGATGGCTGGATGCAGTCAGTGTGTCACAGCGCAGCTACCACAGCTGAATCAGTCCTAAGACAAAAATAGCTACTTACACCCTCTGCCACCACAGCCATTGCATAGAAATCCCTGACAGTCTGACAATGCAACCAGGCCTTTGCCTCCTCTACTTAGCTGAAGGAGCGCCCCACAGACACCAGAGTTACAAGGCTGCCTATGGAAACCACCATCCTGTTCCACATCCCCACGGTCACCCTGCCACCACCATTGCTCTCTAAGGAGGGAAGCAGGAGCAGATATACTGTATGGGTAGCTAGACTCAGACAAAGGGAAGCACAGCTGCTTTAGGAAGCTTTTTTATGGATTCACCTACAGCATGCCTAGCACAAAGCAAAATATATTGGTAGCCACCTGACTGCTGGTGGGCACTGAAGGTGCTTTGTGTGGGAGAGAGGTGCAAATATATTTCAGATGCTGTCAACATACCAGTAAGCTAGGAAAGAGCTTAGAAAGCCATAAGATATGTTGGAGAATGGCTATGTCCCTTGGGAACTCTCTGCATTAAGTTTGTCATCCCTGTGGCTTCTCTTGGAAAATTGTTTCTCCTTCCTTCTTATGTCATCTTCGGGAGTGATCAGGCAGCCCCTACAGAACAGTTCAGCCGGCTGTGCATTGAACAGCTAATACTGTGGGGAACTAGAAATACCCAGCAAAGGTGTGTAGGAATGACCATTAGCTTCCCATAAGTGCAATTGACTCTTTTATTCCCATTTATTGTCTTGAAGTCTCAAAATTTGATGATAAAAACTATCAAATAAAATACAATTACTAGGAAAGTATAATCTATTATTTTCTATGGGAATCTTTGGTCAAGAAAGGGAGTAGTGGATGAATATTTCATGCTTTAATTTTTCATTTAATTGTTTTTCCAAGATTACATCACACAACAAACAGCTATTCTAGGAACGCAGCTATGCCTGGATTTCCACTGAAGGAATCTAAAAACCAAACAAAATTTAAAAATTCTTTTCACCCACAATTAAATTGAAGACATTTTGTTAAAATCCTATTTGGCTTATTACAAAAAGGAATTCTTGCCACTTTTGGACAAAGACAATCAATTGTTTCATGATGGCCAGGTTGAGTTCTGAAGATTCAGAATATCAGATATCCCCAGGGCTGAGAAAGGGCAACAAGCCCATTCTTCAGGCTTGCATGTCTTGTAGAAACGTAATCCACTGGCAGGGTTTATTCTATGACTAAGCTCTATTTCTGCATTGCTGAGAGCCTGAAAGTGTGGTTACTTAATTGTTGTGTCAAGCTGGTGTGTTTGTAACTCCTTATAAGCTGAGGTTCAACAGTGCAGGCATTACCAAGATACAGAACCATGTAAGTGCAAAAAAACGTAAGAGGTAATCAAGCAGCCCAATGACAAACGGTTCTCTAGGGAGTGAGGGGAGAAGAAAATTAATGTACTTGTGTTTGTCCATCATGGACAATCAGATATCACCCTGGGACTAGAGGAAAAGTTTAACTGTTTATAATTACCTCTTGTGAAAAAATTAAGTAACATGTATGCTCAGCCTGCAGCACTAAGAATAGCAAAGTACCTGCACCACCTGTAGACCTTCTGATGCTTTCATATTCAGGTTTTGATTTTTGTCTATCAGGTCATGTAGTTTTCTGTGTTGTTTTTAACTGAAAGGATCCCTATATTATTGAAAGTTCAAATCTGTTGTTAATAATACTTGTATCTTGTAAGGTACTTTGACCCTTCAAAATGCTGCACAAACATTAATTAATCCACTTTTTGATAAGTTAGTTCTGTCCTAAAGTGCTAGAAAATGACTACACATATTGAAGAAGACATTAAAAATATTTTACTCCTTTATTCCTTCTTTACTATTGTATTGTAAAGCACCAAAGATGCTTTGATAACGTACTGTAGGCACTAAAAGAATAATAAGAGTGCCTACAATAACACCATAACAAAATTCTTGCTCTGCTCTGCTGCTGCTGCTCTGTTTCTTAATGATCTTAGCTAGAGTAAGAGGTAAGAGGGGTAAGATGGAATAGCACAAAAAACCCTGTCATGTAAAAGTACAAATCCTTACTATCTGAACTAAAACTTTAAGAACTGTGTTTGCACACAGGAGAATTTCCTAAAACACCATGTGTGAATCGTTAGCTTTTCTGTTTGTGGGCAGAAGGTTGCTGTTAGCTGTACCTCTTTCTCACCAGTAACGAACAGGGCATTAAAAGGAAACAATTGACGTGCCTCAAATTATTTTAATTGGAGAAATAGGGAGGCTTAAAAAATGCTCAGCTAATTTACTTTTTACATAAAATATTATTTGAAAGCAATGTAGCAAAAGACCAAAATAAATAAAAGAAAATCCTGGTAGTATTTATGAAACTCTAGTTCTTTCTTTGATTACAGAGAGTTTTAATTTAGAGTCCAAATATTACTAAAAGCTGAACCAATACACCATCTTACTTTTCAGTATCTGGTCCCTGGCAACTATTTGTTAAACCCAGGAAGCGAGGAGACATTCTAACCTTTATAGGGTGCGGCTGGACATTCAAAGCCTTGTGCTGTTGATTTTGCCAGGTTAGTGCAACCAAAAAATCAGTCTGAAAAAGAAAGATGAAAAGAATTGATCATCCTTCTCTCCCTCTACCTACATGAAAATTTTACCCCGTGTAGCTTGTTGACATGAACAGTTTATTAGCATTTAGAGAAAGTGAGGGTATGGAAACATCCAGCAGAGAGCAAAGGATCTAAAAGCACCTTTGATTATTAAAACTCTTTCATGTATCAGCAACAGATCGATTCCCTCTAACATCATCTCCCCCAAAATGTTTTGATTACTTATATCTGGAAATTTCTGCCACCTCAGTTTTACAGAATGTCAAATCAGTACTTAGATTTCCTGAGCAGAAATTTATGGCTGGACAATTTAGGTAAGCACTAGAAGCTCTTTAAAGTTTTTAAGAAACCTAATCACCTTTGTGCAAAAATAATTGCTAAAAAGTGATTTGTAATGGCCCTGTTGGAGCAGAGATTGGTAACTCATTAACAAGGCAAAGCCATTGAAAATCTGCCTATTTTAAAAAGGGATCAAGTTTACCTTAAAGGGTTTTTAAACATAAAGAGTTTCCACTATTTGTCAATTAAAAAAATCTAACTTATCCTTGTAGTTCTACTTAATTACTTCCATTTTCTTTAAGTTGCTGTATTTCAATGATCATGCTGATATTCAAGACAGAGTTTAAATTCCTATTTTAGGCATTCAGAAATCTAACATGTATGTCTAAAACCTGTCGTTGCATGCTCCCTTTATATTAAAAAAAAGAAAAACAGGCAACTCTAGGTAGTGATTGATTTAATCCTGAAATAGGCCAGATAAATCATCCTCTGGAATTATATATTTCTCTGCTAGGAAACTTAGGGTGACTAGTTTACACTTTGACACTGAGTTAGCAGACTTCTAAAATTAAGTCCAATGGGTCTTGCCCCTGGGGGCTCATCTTCAAAGTCGGTCAGCTTGAGAAGTGCTGTTAAGCTGAATGGTCCACCAAGAAAAACCGAGGTCAATGTGCTACTCATAAAGTCCTATTAACAACAAGTGGGGCTTTTGGTACTCATTAAATGGATACAAAAATACTCATTGGTATTGCCACTGCATTTTTGAAAGGTCCAAGTGTTTATGGTTCAGGGTACAACTCAAAACTTCACAAACCTTACCACAGCAAAACATCTCAATAAATGCCATTTAAAAAGCACCATATTTGGATTAATATATCTGTGTCACTCAGCAAACCATGGGTCTCTCCATCCTAGAGGTGACAGGAAAGTGAGCATCCATTATATGTGTCAGCTTTCTGCTACACTGACTGTAAGATCTTTTTTCTTCTTTTGGAAGAAATGTTTCTACCTCTCAATATGCTTTCCTTGTCTCTGTGTGGGAGTTTGTAAGGAAAGGAAAATCTCTTCAGAAACCTGGCCAGAAATTAAGGGAGCAGCATCTGTTAAACACTACAACTTCAGTGAAGCTTTAATGACATGGGAGTTACAGACCAGACTGCAGCCTGAGGTGGCAATTCTGAGCTTCCCTAGTTGAACATTAAGCAGAATTAAAATGAACAGAGGTAGTTTTAGCTATCATAACCATGATTTTTGTGGACTATGGTTAACACTGAACAAACTTGAGTCCCGTTTTCAAAGCATTCCCCAGTGGCCACAGTGGGGTTTTTTTGACTAACCAGAGTGAGATTTGGATGTACTCCTCCATCTCTGGGAGCCAAGAATTTAGCCTGTGTTCCAGTCAAACTGAGGAAGCAGTATCTGTGCCTTGCATCCTCCTCCTGCACTCATTTGTACTCGTCTTTCCATTGTCTACACCACCTCCGTTGCTGGGCTCTACTGAACTTTACAGTCATCGTACTGATAATCTCCCATCCTAGTCCTCCCTGCAGCTGCTGGCCTGTTAAGAAACTCAGAGTTTGAAGACCATGAATATCCTGTGTCTACTGTCAGAAGGTTACAGTAATGAATGGCACCCTTGCCAACATGTGCTTCCACTGCACAAGCTAGTAAGGAAAGCAGAATCTGGATGCTGGGAATGTTAAGCAAGAACAAGGAGGGGTTTGTTGGTGCTTTTTGGTTTTTGATTATACTTGAGTCATGAAAGGACTTGGACTCTTCCAGTGGCTTGATTTTACTCTCTGCCTAGCTGAGATTGCAAGAGAATAGTATGGTTTCTGCTCTGTATCCTCTTCCTCTGAACTTGCTTCACACTTCATTGCTTTTCTGACAAACAAAAAAAAGAGAAACAAAAGAGAAATAGGAATCCTTAAATGTGATCAGTTGCAACTTGCTAATTAGAATGCATAAGCTTTTTCAAGGAAATCCAAGCCCTCCACCAACATAATATACTGAAATGCTCAGAAATGAAGGAAATAAGCTTCCCAGTGTACCAGAACACTAGGTAGAGAGCAGAACTAATAACTACCAGCTGCTTTTGGTGAAAAAATGCCTAAGTATGCCAGTTAAAGACCAGCTTTGATCCATAACACTGCCCATCTTGTGTTTCTGCTGCCTCTTTTCGGAAAAGTTCACGTTATCAGAAACACATGGGGAGCCCCTTGGAACAAACCAATGGCAGATCCACTCCAGGGAGGGTGTAGGAAGACCTGCTATCTGGAAAGGGCATGAGGTATCAATGCAACACAAGAATAGCTGGTTTTAGGTGAAGGCCACCCAGGTTTACGTTAGTAATTGGTCTATTGACTGAATCACACTAGCAAAGGGTTGTTTGTGAACATAAATAAAGCAATGCTCCTTTGCACTTTGAAGTTTCTACAAGGTTCTTGAGGTTTGTACTAAAGATTTATTGATCCTGATCTCCAGCAAGACCTCAGAGAACCCTTCCTCTAATCCTTCATGTTCTCCTCTGGTTTTCTTTCATGGAGTGAAGGACTCATGGGATAATGTACTCACGGTACTAAAGGGCCAAATGACCGTCTCTGTGAATGGCCTCCTTTGAGTTACTCTGCAGGTGTGCAAATAGCTGGCCACAAATAGTGCAAAGGCCATTCTACCCTTTACATACTTCTGCTTTTCATTGACTACCTCTGAACAGGTTGCATCACTGACCAGTAGAAGGAAATGATTAAAATAGAAGTGCTTATATCAACAAATACATTCCCAGTTTGAGACAAAAATGCTTACCTTTTCCCTGCGTGCCTTTGGGTTTCACTCTGATTGCTTGTGCATTTGACACTTCTATATAAAAACAGATGCTTAGTAATTTAAAATTGGCCTATGTCACTCATAGTTTTGACATTTATGCTTCCTAGTCCATACTGTATACATTATTCGGAAGACAAACACTAACACAGATTAAAGCATTTGACTGCCAGAAATGGAATTATTCCATAGCACCGGCCATAAGATGCTGAATTTAAACTTTAATTACTTCAGTTTGTCTCTTCTTGTGGCACACATCTGCTCTGGCACAGCTTCATCTGGTTAAGCATTTTCCTTGCATCACACAAGAGCATGTAAAATTGTCTCATAGTAGATAAGTTTAGTTTAGGACCACCAGGTTGTCTCTGTAGTCAATTAAAGACTTTTGTTCCTCCAGAAGGTAAGTCAAAGCAGGAACTGACTGTCTGAAGAAGCAGACAGTTTTTTCAAAGTACTCATGTGGGATCTCTGGGGCCCCCATGCATGAGTTGTGTCCTCCAGACCTCCTAAGAGCAGCAGGTTAGAAGGACAAGGCAGGCTGAGAGCCCAGCTCAGCTGGGAGACCCAGTTAGCAGCCTGCCCAGTTACTTTCTTTATACCAATATTAGCCTTTCTTAGACATAAAGGGCTGAAAATGCAGTAAAGAACCACAAAGTGATATGAATAATATAATTCTTATGTATCACAAAGGCATAAAAGAATAAATGTGCTCAAAATCTCCCACAGCATGCATCGCTGCTTTGCTATACTTTTCAGCTGGATGTCTTGATAAATACACACCAAGAATGCAATACAGGGTATATCTCCCGCCAAATGTTAACTTCTACTCTTCTGACATTTTATGCTCTTCTCCATTCCAGTTAAAAATACAACTAAATGCTTCACTTTTAACAGATTCAAGCCTAGGAGAAAAAGGAAGACTTTATACACTAAATGAAAGCCATTTGCATTGTTCTAATAGTGGGTTTGTTTAATTTATATCAGATGGTTTTGCTTAAAATGTTGTAATAAAAATAGCTCACATAAACACTCTTATGAGGTATTATTCACTTGTGTGATCTGTAATAGAATGACTAAGAGTATGATTTTGTATCACTTGTCTTTAATGATTGTAAATCTGTCTTGGATGCAGAGACATAAATATTCTCTCTGTTCAGACACTGAAGACAGAGCAGTGCCTCCAAATGATGTTTCATCTCATCCTAGAATAGCGGTGTAGGACAGCTGGAATGCCCTCGGTGTGACTGTCTCTCCCCACTCATCACAAAGAGTCTGGATGACAAGCTGAGAGGTGAATAAATAATATTTTAGTAGCATAAGCTAGGTGATATGAACACCATTCTATGACGCAGGAGGAAACAGGCCTGGATTGTCTCATGTTAATTAGTTGCATTACTTATCAGCTATAAGCTCAGCCTTCCTATAGAGTATTACCTTTGTTGATACACACATAATTACTTTAAAAGAGAGAGAGAGAGAGAGAGAGAGACAGGGGGACAGACAGACAGACAAGGAAGACTTACTTTCCCTTGATCAAGTGAACTCAGGCAGCAATGGAGTATCACTGATACCTGAGTCTCCATTCAGAACTTTAATGTTGTCTGTAACAAACTCCTGACAGCACCTCTAATAGGAAAACAATGCTTTGTAATCCTCTGCTGCCTTATTTTGTATCAGATGGTCTGACTGTATCTTCCATAACTTTCCCCATAGAAGGCTGAATTGCTCCAGGTTATTAAAAGGCAAAACACAAATTTCCTTCAGTTATTCTGACACATTGAAAATAGAAACCAACAGTTTAATATGAAGAATCTTACTCTTTCATATAAACAATCTTTTATATTACATATATTCATTCTATAATAAAGCATATATCTCTGTCTTCATACATATTTTTACAGAAAACCTGCCAATGTAATACAAGGTTTTTCTATGTAACTGTCACATTTATGTAAACTGTATTACAGACCGTTCACTGCCTCCATTTCACTTATTCTTATCTTCCACTAAAACCTGTGCAACTTTACCTTGGAGGCTCTTCAGGACTTCAGCTTTTATGATTTTATTTTGTTATTGGTTTTGGTTTTTATAGGGCTCAAAGCAAACTGCTTTTGGGCACTGTCAGGATACACAGTGATACCACAATATGGTTAATACACATAATAGGCATATCATCATTCCAAAATATCTGTCCAGTCAAACAGGTAAAAACACACAGCTTGCCTGCATGATGTAGCTACATAGACAAATTCTTTCTAATATAGTGGGAGAGACACAAAAGGCCAGCATTTCAATAGTGGTATATGCCCCCATTCATATGTTTTTATGTTTAATGCAGTATGGAAATCATTTTAGGACTTGCTACCAGTTTTCTGCAACCTGGAGAAAATTACTTCAAGTGAATGCAGTCCATTTTACTACCTACATTCTTACAGGAAATTCTTGCAAATAAATACTGTGTTACTGGGCAATACTAAAAATCCAGTGACAGGAGCCTTTTTAATGAATGTTATGCTCTCGGTAGCGACAACACACCAGGGTTTGGAAAAAAGCAGTTACAGCTGGATGACAGCTTGGGAAAAGGTGTTTTTGCAGAGTGTCTCATAATGCAGTTGGCATAATTCTTGCCAATGGTAGCGAATATAAGTGCAGCAGCACTGCTTCTTCCAGCTGGATCACAAACCCCTTGATCTGCAGCTCAAAAGTGATATGTGCTCTAGAGTATTTTTCATGTCAAATGAGACAAGAGTATTCCAAGATAGCCAGAATATATAACGAGTATGTTTGAAAAGATTGACACAATGTGTCTTTGGTCATCTCAACCAGTACTTGTCAGTACAGTAACTTGTTAACATTAAATTGATTCTAAGCTTTTGGGGGAAAGTAGCTAAGCTTCCTGCAGACTGTGTATTTACATATTGTTTAAAAGGAAAAGTAAAACATCTTGGAGAAATGCAGCTTCTGTTCAGTCTCCAACTGAGAGCACAATGTCTGTATACTACAATCAAAATTACTCTGATGATCCAAATTCTCAAAATCTTCTGAAGACCCCACAGAGGTCCTATTACAATATAGAATAAATTAGGTAAGAATGAGCCAGGCACCTCTGAGCATCACAGCTCAGCTGGGCTCACAAGGCTGTAGTCGGCTGGTAAATACCACCTTCCCCATTGCCTACCCCACAGGGAGCCTGTCCTCCTCAGGTGGGCTCAGAAGATTTGGCCCCATGCAAATGGCCAGGCTGGTGGAGGTCATCCTGATGGGGTCATGTTTCTGCTGATGTTTAGCAGCAGGGGCACCAAGGGCCTGAGCAGAAGTGTGCTGATTCAGAGAGTGGGAGATCCAGAAAGAGAGGAAAAACAGCCTGAGTGCCCCCTTCTGCCCAGCCTGCAAGCAGAGGTGGGCCTTTTCTCTTATTACACCAAACATTGGGAACTCGACCTCTTTGTTATCACAGCCTTCTACTATCACATCTCTCATGAACCCTTCGTTATTCACAAACAGCAAGTCTAGGAGGGCACCTTTCCTAGCTCACTGTGTTTTTTTGTAAAGAAATTGTCTTCAGGAAACTTAAGGAATTTCCCATCCTTGCTCATCCCGACAGTGACAGTGTGGTATTCCCAGCTGACATGTGGGAAATTGAAGCCTCCCATAAGGACAAATCCAGAGATTTCTCTTAACTGCCTGTAGAATAACTCATCAGTACTATCATTCTGGCTGGGTAATTAAGAGCAGACACCCACAATGACATCTTTGTTTTCCATCCCCCAATTCTTACCCACAGGCTCTCAACCACATCAACATTACCTCTAAGGGCTGTAAAGCCAAACTGCTCCCATAAATATGGTGCAACTTTTCCACCTTGCCTTCTCTGCCCATCCCTCCTGAACAGCCTGTTCTGCCCTCCTGAACAGTGAGGTGCTCTTACCATTCTGCACCAGTGACACTAAATCTTCTCTACGTAAGTTACAGATTCACAGGAGACAATCTTCACCTGAAGCATAATGCAAATATCGTTTTGGCAAGTCAGTGCAAGCAACTGTTCAAAAAATTATGCTTTAAGTCTGGTGACACACAAAATTTGCAAATACTCAAGTTTTTTATAATAATCTCTTCAAGAATTTAATTTTTTCCCTGGATATTCCAAAAGCACTGCAGTCACAACTGAGCAGAGACAACCATAACCCACTCATAAAGCTCTGCAAGCAAAGCATTGTTCCTTCCCTTTGCACATGACAGCTGCATTCTGGAAATATAGTCAGGGAACACTGTCAGTCAGCCTCAACATGTGATAGAGTAATACAGGCTTGTCTTCAAGCGGTAGCCGGACATGATGACACCCCCCAATAAAACACTAGATGCCCAGGCTGGGATTCAGCTCCTCTGACTTCAACTAGTTATATTGCTGCAATTTATATTAAATAATTGCTAAGGTCCCATTATAATTAGTGGAGTGAAAAGTTATCCATGCTTTCTTGAAGTAGACATCCTTAGGACACCTTTAGACTGTATTGAGTAGGGCCTCAGTTTTGTTTCCTACACACAGGCACCTTAATGCCATTTAAGATGCCATAATAAAGCTGTCACCTAGAGCCTAGCACATATGACACAGGACCTATGGACAGTGTTGCTCTTATGAGGGGGCACCTGGAAACCGGAAGAAATACCTGTAGAAACTCAAGTCATACACAAATGATGCCAAGGAGTAGGCTGCTGCATCAAGCTCTTGATATCTACTCACTATAAAGGCTGTGCAGACCCCACCTGCAAACAGGCACACAGAAGCTAGACTGAGCCAAATCCCACCCCAGTTTTAGTTCCCTGTTCTGCCAAGGAAGTTTGTATCCTGTATCACCATAGCTCAGAATATTCTACATACATTTTCTATAAAAAATGTGCTATTGAGAGCAAATACTTAGTAGCAAATAATAGAAAAAATACTTTTTTTTTTCTTTCTTCTATTTCTTGTTCAAAACATGTCCATTCGGCAAGGTTCAGGAAATGCAATGTCAAGTGCTTATTTAAACAAATTCTTTGACATTTTAGAAAAGGACATGTCTTGTGCCTGTAAATTGCTAATAAACACTTGTTATTTAAGAAATTATATTAATATGTGACTTTTCTAAGTAATATAAGATACCTGCTGAAGTGAAGAGACATTTTAAAGTTAGGTGTCAAAGAGTAAGTGCACAGCTCCACCTCTTATTCTTGCTTTCCTTTTAATACCAGAGTGAGTTTCACAGATTGTGACTGGTAAACTATCATGCTGAAGCAACAGCCTGTGCCAATACAAAATGCCTGCCTGCAGCCAGTTCCCGGTGCAGTATGAGCTTAGCACTGGATTAATTGGAAAAGCACCTAGGAAATGATAGGTCTGTGCAAGTTTTCAAGAGGTCTTCCAGCAAGACAGAATCACAGAATCAGACAAGACATTTGAGATCATCCAATCTACGACCTAACCCCATCTTTTCAACTACGCCACGGCACTGGGTGCCACAACCAGTCTTTCCTTAAACACCTGGACTAGCTGGTGTGCAAACAGAAACTGTGTACCCTTGTCACCATCAGTCTTTGTTGTCATCTATCTTATTTTCCCATAAGGAGTTTCTTCTCAGAGCTTTGCCTGCCCCTCTTTCGTCATTCATTTTGGCCCTTCACTCTCCCAGATAGCTTTTCGATTGATGATCCACCCTTCTCGTGGCAAACACACAGATGGAAGCTCACCCTGACACTGTCTTACTTTTCTGCCCTGTTCCTTAGGCTTTGATTAAAGAAAATTTTAACATAAACAATTAAGAATATTCTTAATTTAAGCCTAAATCCCACAGAAGTCAGACGCATGAGAGATTTGGCTACAGTCTCTGAACTGGATTAAAATTTGGGATCTCATTATGTTCTTTAGTGTATTCTTTTCATCTCCTTAGCTCCATTTATAGGCTCTGACTGGAGGAACAGCTCAGTAATTTTCTTTCATAAAGACTGCAAATGCAGAACTCATATTTTCCCTGTGTTTTTTGAATGGAAGGTTAATTTTTCAGGTCTTGCTGAAAGCAAAATTGCTTCTGTGTAAGTTTCCCCCAGTGCAGACTTCAGCTCGCTCCCTAAGGTAATAGAAAATTAAAATTCTGTAGAAATCAAAAGTACAGGATGAAAAATAATGATGATAAGCAAATTGTATCCCTGATGGGAAATAAATTTTAAAAATATGGAATACAGACCATTTGGCTAATTGACTTAGATTAAGTGATATTACTCACCACTTCATTGGAAATACATGTTACAGAAGAACAGTAAATATTGCAAATGCTGAAGTAAAATTTTCTTGTATCCCTAAGACAGTCTTCCAGCACTTTTATCAGGGGCTGTTGTACTAGATCATTAGGCTTATTACCACTTTAAAGATATGCCAAAACCTCTGAAAGAGAATTTTAGCAGGCCAAGTTGGCATCATCATCTCCCCACGCTTTCTGAACTTGGACTCATATTCTAAACCACTAAGCTTCTACAGCAGTGGGAAAGCCAACCTGAGCTACTGTTTACCCTTTCTCAGCAAAAAATTGAGAGTGTCTTTGTAAGAAGTTCAGGTAGAACCAAATACTGACCTCTTGTCAGCCTGGACTGTGGAATGTTTTGGGGTTTTTTTACTTTAATAGCATACAACTGCAGTAAGCTTCTATGCTTTGTTGAGCATCCTTTTAAAATGCATTCTACTTCACTAAATTTGTGTGTCATGTCTTGAGGACATTAGGAAAGCACAGCACTGTATACCAGCTACTTTTTCAATTGTCATTTATACGACTTCATGAAGTTCCCTTTCTTATCAAAATACCTAAAATTCTGTCTGGTCAGCACAAATCTAGTCCCAGGAGTCTCTTGAAATTTGAGTTTAAACTGGTCTTTTCAAGAAGAAATGAGAAAGAAAACCCTAGAAATCAGAAGGGGTGGGGGGAATCTTTTAAGCAGCTATTTATAAATTTCTATTTCATGGCAATATGTTGAAGCTGCCAAGTAAAGGAAAGTTGACATTGCAGAAGGTGCATAATCATGTGAGGAGTACTTGTGCTTTGGAACAGGAGACTAAAATATATTTGAGTATGCTTTGCTTCTAAAAATACCTGGATCTATTACCGAATCTTCTGGGGGAAGAAAAAACAATTCCAATCAGAGATTTATTTATAACAGTCAGATTTCAATAAGAAGACCTCAAAATACAATGTAAGCTTCACTTGTGACAGTATTTTAGCTTCTCAAAATCATGTACATTAGAATGAGACCAGAGGGGCTTTCAGTACTTTAGTCATGAAGTTAATTTTGCAGTTATTGAATTACTGTGAAATATTATGGGATATGGCACACTGCATTATAATGTATTTGAGGTATAATATATTGCTAAGAGTCTAAAGAAATATCTACTTAGACATTTAATTTCATTTTCAGACCATACCTCTACCAAAACACTTGGACAAGCTACGGCGTATAAGCCAGGTTCTCAGAAGTGTAACAACCACATTTCCCTGTTTGTTACCTTAAACAGCAACTATCTTTTCTAAAGCTCCCATACAGGTAAATTTTGAAGTGGAAAACACTCAGCTTTGAGATGTTCCACTACATCTTGACACATGCTAATGGATCTCAAGTAGTTTTCAAGATCTGGACACTCTCCTGAAACAGAAGTCTTTCTGCAAGTCTTTATGAGAATCTGGACTTGAATTTAAATGTGTTCTGTTACTACTATGCCTATAAACTCAGAGTTCTGAGATAAATGATAGAAATTAGGCCACATTAGTGAGAAACTATTCTTGCATGTAAAATATGTGATATATTAATTTTTCCTTTTTTTTTTCCAAACATTATCTTTCAGGGTATCCCACCTAAACTCAACAGAATGGTAAGAAGCCCAAGCAGTATCTGGAGTGATTTCACTTGCTTAAGACTTTATTCAGTCAAAACTGGTATCAAATATTGTATCCATTGAGATATAACAATATCTTTGCAGCTTCTGCCTCCCCAGATCTACCAGTTAGGCCCAGTGCTGCCTCCCTGTTGTTTTCAGGTGAAGGTCTCCAGTCCTACTGTAAGGACTGGAGAAGAAACCTCCCACACTTACAAGAAAGTAGCAGACATTACTCTGATTTAAGAAAGGAGGGGGAATATGGAGTCCCCTGAGATTAAAAAAGGTTTAACTGTCCATCTTGTGTCAGAGTCAGGGTAGATAGGTAAGGATCATGAGGGAGAAAAGACAAATGAACAATAGGCTGTCAAGTCAATATTACTAATGCTTTCTGTTCTAATACTGTTTGGAAACATCATAGGATGACCAAAGTGAATGCACTTCAGGCTTATGTTATCTCTGCATTTATAAAAGAGATATACATGCGAAAACTGTATTTTTTGGGATTTAGAAGCTTCTGACGAATACAAAGAGAAACAGTGTAAGGTAGCTAGTAGGACAGAACAACATCTGATCACAGCCTCGATAGAAGTCCAGACAGCTTTTTCAAGAGCCTTCAGCTAAAAAGCCAACTCTAATCAAAACTGATGTCTCAGCAGAAATAATAAATTTACAGATGAGAATAGCCATGCTGAAAGGAAATGCAGTTTTAAAAACAGTGAAACAAACACAAGAGAATTTTTTTGAAATCCATCAGTGCCAACGTTGGATATTTCAAGCAGTCAGAAAATAAAATGCATTAGCATTCTCAAATATACAGCATACAGCCTATACAAAAATCACTAATGATTTATGAACTCACTTTGCATTCAGGGATCCTGGCAACTAGCAGTGTGTTGAAAGATTCCTTGCAGACATAGGCATCTAGTTGCCACACAGAGCAACTCTGAAGCAGCCTAAAGGGCTGAATCAGTTTGCAGCCCCAGGAACAAGATGACAAACATAATCACACTGAGTGCTCTTGGCTTCACCTTGCCCTGTCCTACATCTTCTGCCACCCTGCACTGAGCACCACTCAGACAGCATCTTGGCTAAGACTGAAAAAGTCAGTAAAGACCAGCTGATGGGAGAGTGGCCATTGCGACAGAGGAGTGATTCAGTTCTTTAAAAGGATGGAGTTACTAGTTTGCTGGGGCTATGCAGTGTAGTGTATTTCATAGTTGGCATTAGAGATCATAATGTGTTCAGATGCTTTTTTGTATGCCTCATGCAGGTCACATCACCTGGCTGACACCATTAACTATTTCTGCCTTTCAGCAATTGCATACGAATTCTAGGACCTAGCACAGGAAAATCGGCATCCAAACCTTACATCTTACTCAGTACTTTGTCTTTCCAGATGACAGGAGATATTACAGTGCCAACATCCATTTTCATTAGTTTTTCCATCTCCACTATAAACCAGAGACTTTGCAAAGTAGAAGATATTACATACACACACATTATTAAAAAGTCAGAGAACATTTGCAAAAGGAAAAAAAATCAGAATTTAGCAGAACATGCATTGAGGTAATATGAAATTTTACTGTGTTTAAGCATTGGCTCCAAAAGCAGCATGGTAGCAGCTATCAATCTGTCTGCCTTTTGCATAAAAAAAGCATTTTAAGTTGATCTATGCAGGATTCTCATCCTGGCTATTTTTTCTGGTTTTGTTTGGAGAGTGTTAGTTTTGAGCAGCAACTGTGCATTCCCTGAAACAGATCTCCAGAACTGACTAAATGTTTTTTATGTACAAGTGTACCTGAATTAAGACACGCACAGTTGGTAGCCAGGTCACTGTATAGGTATGACCATCATCCTACAATAACAATTTCAGTAAGGTTCAAAACAAATGTTTGCATGTGTTAAAATAAAGATGCAAAGTATTCAGGATCATATTATTCTATGCCAGTGAAGGAATTTTTAGGGTGCACCTGAGGGCTTTGAAAATAATGGCAGAGTGAGGCAAAGTTATCCCAGGATAGCGGATTTGAAAATGAGCTTGTTCTCTATATCCCAGTGCTGAGAACTGGACCCTGCAAGCAATGATGATGAGCTCTTCTGTCTGTCCTTTTGGGAGATGTTGTTCAGTGAATGAATTACTGGACTGCACAGGTCACCAGACCAAAATAGCATGAAGGGGCAGAGAGGCAACTTTCATTAGTGGCAGCTCACAGTTTATCCTGCAGAGGCCAGACCACTGAAGTTAGCTTAGGCTCCACTGCAAAAGGTGAAACAATGAACTGCCTTTCTTTCATAATCTCTTGCAGCTATTCTTTCTAATTCAGTCTCTGAGAGCAAATGCAATGACAGCTGCAGGAAAAGTAGAATCAGTGAGGTGGAAAGGGGACATTTCTTGAAGTTGTCATAATTAAATTATAGCCATTAACAGAGTAAGCAGAAAAACTGTAAATCATTCTAGCATACAGAGCCAAACACAAAATGTAAGCTTTCTTCCTAATTCATTAATTTCCCCACATTCACGTTGCTAGGTATAATTACTCCAAAGGAATTATTAATTAGAAATTATTTTGCATTAGGCAGTTGGAAGACATGAAGCTCCCATCTGAAATAAAAATCTGTAATGACATTACAACTACTGTTATGGTTTTATAGTAATGTAATATGATTAACTATTACCAAATATATACAAGTATGACTAAGCAAACTAATTAACGATGCTGTTTATCATGTCCTTTATTCTGTTAATACTCTACAATTTGTTCCTTTCACAGCAATTTTATTTACGGAAGGAATAATTTTTTCTTATACTAATAAGAATTTTGTTATGACAACATGCTTTCATTTTTAAGTACCTTTACAGTGTTTTAGACTGGATTGAGAAGTTCAGCCTGGGAGGGGCTGGAGTTAATGTGTGAGAACAGGCTGAAAAATGTCCCAAATAAAACAAAGTATATACAGAAAAAAATCATATGGAATATAGAAACACAGAATCATTTAAGTTAAAAAAGAATTCCAAGATCATAGAGTCCAACCTTTGACCAAAGACCTCCATGTCAATTAAACCACAGCAGTAAGTGCCATGTCCAGTCAATAACATGTAACAATGAAAATTCATATATGGTTTAAAAATAACATTTCTCTTTCCAAATTAAATCGTGGAAATTGCTATGGGCACCACTGCTCGGAAGTAATATCTCTTTTTGATCTCTTTTTTTCCTTCCATCACTATGTTCCTGCATTTTTCTCCCTAGTAGAGGAAGGATCCTTTTCAGACAAGGGCACAGTTGTGTAAAAAGACTCCTAATGAAGCCCTCATACTCTGGTGTCATGAGTGCCCTTGGTTGCATTAATGTGACCGTGAAGGAAACTTGGATCTGAATGCTACAACCCTCAGGAAGAAAAGCTTTGGATCCTCATGTGAATTTTATCACTTGGTCCTATATCTATTTAAAACTATGTTACTACAAATTGCTCTAGAATAGCTCAAGAGGATAATCCTTGCTTAACAGAAGCATCGCATGATAACTTAATCAAGCCTTTTCCATTTGCAGTATAGGCTGTCTGCATCAATCTACATTATTAGTGATCCCAAAGAGATCAGAAGAACGTGTTTTATGAGGAGGAAGAAATAGCTAAGGGAAATACCAAGTATGATTCACCAGGAACACAAACCACAAAGGGGAATACGAATTGTACAGTAATCATGCTAACCCCAGACACTATAGAGATACTTCTTGCCCAGTAATTTAATGTATGTACCAGGCTTAAGACTTCCAGATAGCATGTATACAGAGTGATTTTACAAGACCTTGCTCTGAGTCCTTGAGAAAATTGGAGCAGGAGGACAGCCCTTCAGGAAGAGTCTGCCTCATCTGCCCTGCTTTTAATACCAGAAGCACCTTTTTCTGGTAGGATAGGGCTGGGCTGTAGTGCAATTTGAATCCTTATTTTTCACAAAATATGTCGGAGCAGGCGGTAGTGGCAGAATCTTCTCCTTTATCTGTAGCTATGCCATAATATGTACAGTCCTGGCCATTGGTAAATGTGGCAGAGGGCCTGGGAAGCAGGAGAAACCACACTCTTCTCTCAGCAGAAAGGTGTGTAATGAATTCAGATGGTTCATCAAGAAGGGTATCAGAAATTCAAATGTACCCCCATGGGGAGGATGGCCAAGCACTTTCTTGATTTACAAACTCTGTAGCTGTATTTATTTTAAAAGGCTTATAAAAACCATAAATCAGTGCATTCCTGGTGCTTTATCAACCATCAAAGAAGTCAAATTTGAAAGTAAAACAAATGCCAAATGAAACCAGGCTTCTCCTGAGCACAGCAGTTTGAAAGTACCTGATGGACAGATGGATGGATACACAAGGTAGCTCCAGCTGGACTCTTCAGAGCATAAGGTAGACAGCAAATAGCAAAAAATCAAACTTCCTCCTTAATTTTCTAGTTTTCTGTATCCTGAAAATACTGCTTTCTTAAAGCTGCTATTTGCAGTAGCATTTGTAGCTGATAGAGCTACCGTTCTGTACAGTTTTGAATAGGTAAGTTATATTTTAGATAGAAAAAGTAAACCAATTAAACCAAGTAAACCATTAAACCAATACTCAATCCAAAGGAGGTTTACCTTTTCTACAGTGAAACTGAAATTGTTTTCTCTCTGTCAAAAGACCCAGAGAGTTACTACAAAGTTTTCCTTAAACAAAAAATAAATATCCATTCACATCTATGTGACAGAGTGTAATATTCAAATACATCTTTAACATATATTAAAAACTTTTCAAAATATGAAAGAAGGTTATAACACTTTAATTATTTTTCATTAAAACTCTCAGGGGCAGGAATCCCCCCAAATATATTATTGGCTCAAAGGTGTTGGTCACCACTGTACAATCTTGATCAAAACAGCAGTGACCTATATGTTAAAGCCTCATTCAGTTGCATCTTCAAGAAATGGTTGGCAGTGAATATATTTATGTGAAAAACAGGGTTCTGTGTATTTTGGGGCCAAAGCACAAAAGTAATCTCCAGTGGCAGCAAACAGCATTGTGTCAAACTATAGGTTACCAGTTCACTTTTAATTTAGCAATCTCCCATGCAGCTGGGCCTTTCCAAGCAGACAGAAAACTGTGCTTAGTTATTCTAAAGGACATTTGGTTTTTCAGAACCAAAGGGGTAAAGACCATGAACATGATATTTTCAATAATGCAAAAGGAAAAGTCTGCTTTTCCTGAAGACCCTAAGAAAAGTCACTGGAAAGATAGAGTGCAATAGAGAGAAAATGTGGAATTTGCACTCATCACCCATCCTGTGTGCTGGAACTTCGACCCAGAATCTCTAAAGTTGTGTCAGCTGGGTAGTTCTCACTGTAGAAAGCAGGAAAAATTTGGAGCCAGGTATTTGATATTTCTACTGTAAAGCAAATGTACAGAAACTTTTGTGACCTTGTCAGCTATTTGAGATTTTACAAGGTTTTTATGTTATTTTTATTAGTGTTTAACTCGGACTGAACTGAGTGGGATTCAAGATAACTGAACAATGTTAGAAAATGCAAATGCTATAGGTATGTCAATCATTAAAATTAGAGTTCTGGGACATGCTGTCAAAGGTATATTTCAAGATATCCCCCAAAACCAGAATCTTATTGACACTCAGGTTTGGAGGCTGGTAGTAATAAAAACTTGTGCTGGTGATCACTGTTTCTCTTCTTTCCTTTCTTTCCCCTCAGAATTATTGATATGGCAGAATCACAATGTGGGAATGTAGTCAAACATCAGGAGGGAGCTTGTGATACTGCAAGGCATCTTCTTGGTTATCAAAGGGAACCCAATCCTGAACAATCATAAGCATTATGTAGTATACTCTCTTCTTAAAATGGATGAGTTTCTTTTTAAAATCAATTAAATTTAACTCCCAATACTCCTTTAGAAATTCAGTTTCAGAAGCTCTTTTCTCTGATGTTTTAAACATCTGTTTAATTCCAATCTGAATTTATTCAAGGCTACTTTATATCCATTTCCTCTTGCGTCAGCACTGTACTTCATCCAAAACAGTTCTTGAACCCCTGATGTATTTATTTATAAGAGCAATTACATCCCTTCTCAAATCAATCTTACTTTGCTAGAATAAACACGGTTTTTAAAGTATTTTCTGATAAGAATGCTTTCTATTTCCACAGTCATCCTAGTAATTATAAAATCATAGAGTGGTTTAGGTCAGAAGGGACCTGAAAGATCATCTAGTTTCAATCCCTCTGCCACGGGTCAGAACATCTTTCATTAGACCAGGTTGCTCAAAAACCCATCCAGCCTGGCCTTGAACATTTCCAGGGATGGGGCATCCACAACTTCTCTGGGCAACCTATGCCAGTGTCTCACCACCCTCACAGTGAAGGATTTCTTCCTTATGTCTAATCTAAAGCTACCCTCTCACTTTAAAATGATTACTTTTTTATCCTGTCATTACAGGTCCTTCTAAAAAGTCCTCCAGTTCTCTTGCAGGCCCCGTTAGGTACTGGAGGTGTACTGTGCTGGAAGTACAGTTCCTTTAGATACTGTAATTCTTTTACTGGTTTAATTTCTTTTGAAGTTGGGCAATCAGAACTATAGACGGTATTCAAGACGAGGTCTAATTAACATCTTTAAAACAGCAGAAGTAGTTCCATGCCTTTTACTGGGAAGATCTCACCAGAACCTTACACATGTTCCACAAGTGCCTGTCCTTGACATACGCTCTACGACAACATTCAGACAGTATATAATCAATTCTCTCCCTGCCCGTTTCCAAGTGATGAACTCCCCCTGGTTTCTCTTCCAATTCCCTCAGCAGAACAGGTTCCCTTAGCTATAGCCTTGTGCTGGGGATTATAGAAAATAATCCTATTTCAGATACCCCAGTCTAACTCTCGTACAATAACCTGCACCATTCATAGTGTTGCCTCCTACCCTTGTAACATCAGCATACTTCAGTGTGCCAAGACTCTTGAATGACAAAAGATGAACTTTGCAGAACATCAATAATTTCCTATCAGTACAGGTTTCTCCTTGAATCTACACTTTATCCATCTTTCAGTTGTTTTGTCAATCTCCCGATCACCTGCTTTGCTGAAGTCACGTAGAAGCTCTGCAGTCTGTCCACAAAAATATCTTCTTTTTTCCAAGTCAGCTCAGTTTGCCACATCCACCTTCTGTGAATCTCATTTGATATAATTTGCATTATTTTGTTTGCTTAGATGTTGCTTATTCCTTCCTATTTAGTTCAGATCAGTTTGCTTTCCTTGAATACAGACCCTTTACTTACTAGTGATATGTACCTTATGTAGTTTGCCAGTTACTTAAAATTTTTACTCTGTCTGGTACTTTCCTTTTTAAGCCACAAAAGAACATAGGCAGTACTCAAATGGTTTGAGAACCCTGAACCTATTCCAGAAATAAGGAAGGGTAGTCAGCCTTCAAAGACTCTAGCTTCCTGGCCTGCTGCCCACATCAAATATCCTTCAGTGACACACAATAGAAGCCTTAAAAAAACCCCCCATATTCTTCAACCTTTTCCCAGCCAGCACACCTAAGGCTTTTCTCAGAAAATTCCCAAAGCACTTTATTGAACTGTAGCTAAAGACTCCTCTTGAGGTAAGTTCTAACCCTTCTGGCAGTCACCCCACCTTGCCTGGTCTGGAACTTTTTATCCCAGCTCTTGTGAATGAGTCACTGAGCCACAGCTGGGCAACTTATTGCTCTCTGTTAACCCCATCGTGCTTGTCCATGGCAGAATGTATCCGACTGCAACCACATATATTTCAAATAGACTGACAGCTGTGCTCCCACCTCAGCCATGGGTTTGGCTTTTTTCATGTTTACGTCTGGTAAATTATTGCTGTAAATGAAAAAAAGTAAAGTGAAAGAAATAATTCAGAGAAATAATACAAGTTGGTACAATCAGACATAAATATTGAAAAACAAACAAAGAAAAACTGATATAACATGCAAATCTGAAAGAATCCAAAAGAGATTCCTTTTCGAAGTAGCAGAAATGTGATTATTTGTGTGACTTAAAAAAAAAAAAGGAATACAGCACAGTATAACTCTATAGGTTGTAAAAATGGTTACCTCAGTTTCATAGCTTTGAAAATGACCATATGATTTAAAGAGATGGAAGGGTTACAAAATGTTTCATTACTAGTGCAAGCACTGAGTATAAAATAAAACAAAATATAAAATAAAAAGAGTCCTTTTACATCAAGATTAAAATTCCAATGATTTCATGTCTCATAAGGGTTTTTTTTTACCTTTTTACCTCCTCAGTTGCACTTATTTGTGGGGTATTGTCTAAAAGAAAAAGTTCTTCTCTCTGTGGAGCACCACAAGAGCGCCTCAAGGAATTTAGCCAGAAAAAGTGAGACAGATATGTTAAACAAATGGATGCCAAGGAAGTGGCTTGGTTTCTTAAACAATGGATTTGAAGGACTGGCGAGTAAGTGGAGCAGAGTCTTGGCTGGGTTGAATTAGGGGAGGGGGTCTTTCATCTTATTGTAAAGGAAAGCAAAAGACCCATATTCCGTATTGATAAACTGATGCCTTGTCAACTTTTCAATTGTCAACTTTTCAATTGTCAACTTTTCTGACTATTCTAAGTGCATACTCCTCACACTGGCCCACAGCTCAAAGCTGTCTTAAGCAGCAAACCTTAAGCACAAGGTGCTGCAATCTTACTTCAACCCTTGAATTTAATGGACTAATCATAAATTCACATCCTAAGCAGCTGAATGAAGTAGCAACCATACATTCTCCCAGTGGTGCCAGCAGCTGCCCTATGGTCCCCTCATCTGCAGCATGTCTGGAGAAAATGTGCACGTAGAGGTGAGTAACTGTACAGGGTCACATCCACAATTTGCCTGGCACGGCATGCCTGGTAACTTTATGTTTACCTTCTGTGACCTCCATGGTACTTGTACGAACGGAAGTAATAGTGAAGTACAAAAAGCAAGTTTTCGTCCCATGAAGCATCTAGGAATGCAGTCTGCAAGCAGTAGCCAAATGATTTTGGTGAGCCACATATGGGTCTCATCCAAGTCATCACTGGCCTAATTTGCTGCTTTGAAAAGCTCTACTGTCTACAAGAAATAAAAAAATAGTTCTTGCCCACCTCACTTCAAATTCCCTAAAAAGACTTTTAATAAAAAGATGGATGCTCAATGTTTTATTGAAAATTATCTTTTAAAAGTGCTTCTGGTCTGCTGCTTAATAATTGATCTTTCTCCAAACCAGTGGGCACTTCAGTCACGTACGCTTAGAGATAGGATGAGTACTCCTTTTCCCAGGCTTTAAAAAACAAGTTCTGTACCTCTTCAAATGCATGTGTCTCAAGGTTGTTCCTGAAGTCTGCTTCTTATTCTTCATGTGCCAAGCAAGAGGGATATATGCTGAAGTATGTAAAACTGAGGCAGTCTGAAAGGGCTAGGCAAGGAGTATATCCTGTTTATGTCAAGGTTTTTAGACATAAGATGATGTAATCCATTACAAGAAAATTAACACCACCTTACCTTTATTATCTCTCAGAGGTTACATCATGAGCTTTGAACCAGTGGAGTTATACTGGATAATTACTACAGCTTAATAAAACAAAACAATCTCCATTTCTGAAAACAGATGTTTTAATTCTCAGATCATGCCTACACATACAAATAAAAAGTTATTTATTGCAGTGTGATAATACCCAGGAACCATTTAGCCACATGATCCTAATATTTCTGTATCTTGAGCCTTTGAAGAAAATACCAAGTGGACTGCTTTCAACTGTCTCAGAAAATCTTTACTTCCCTCATAAGATAGCAGAGCTATGCTTTAATCTAGAGAAACACAGACTGTAGTTCTCAGCATCTAGGAAAGCACACATTTCTGGCCATTGCCTTCATCAAGAATCATGGGGTGATAAAGACTGTCAATAATTTTTCTCTGTGGCTTTCCTACTCTCCAGACCCATCAGTCACTTAATCAGCACTAGCAGTTCCCTCACCCTGCACTTCACATTACATTCAGGTGCTGAAAAGAAGGTTTAAAGAAGGGCGGCTAAAACAAAAATATCACCTGCGAAGAGGAAATAAAGGAAGCAAAGCCCACATGCTGCAATCTCTGTACTGAATTCCCAGTTACTTATTGGGGAATTATGCACAAGAACTACACCACCATTAGCAACATTCCTTTTGATCTCCCAAGGTATACAGGAATGTATATAGGTATGAATATATGTATGTATAGGGGCCTCAGGGGAGAGAAGCTTTGAAGCAGACAGGGATCGTTCTAGTGATTATGTAGGACAGATATTGGTGACGGGTTAACTGAATAAACAAGAAGGGTGAAAAAAAGATGAGAAGTGAAGCAACGATATTTTCCAACGGTGGAACAGAATAGGCTGGGACATGAGATTTAAATTAAATTTGTAAGAGGTGGGGCTCACTGGAAATAAGATCTCTTACAAGATTTGGTGATGCAGCTTCCTTGGCCTGGCAGGAATTGTCCTTCTCCATTTTATGGCATGTAAAGAGGAAATTCATGTGCCTTAGAGGTGTAAGACTGTTGTTATTTTGCAGCTTTCTCTATATGAGTGTGTGAGATATGGCAATATTGTGAGCATAATCAGCAGCACCAGTGTGATCATCTTGGTGTGTTTCACCTGTGTGAAAAAAATAGAGAGCATGGCTTTTTCTTAGATTGTATGAGTATATAGTAGTTGTTGTGAGAGCCTCAAGTGGATTTTGAGTAGGGAATCAGGTTAATGGTGAAGTCATAGACATCTCAATATAATTTCTGACTTGCATTTGCTGTAGCAGTAACCTTTTCACCTTCTTTCCTCTTAGTTTACTTTCCTTTTCTTCTATTACCTTGGATCATTTCCCAGCCTTTCCCTCAAACCTCTTCTTTCTTGAAACCTCCCTGAAATCATTACCCTGGCTGCTACAGACTCTTCTGCTTCCCTTTCTGCCCCCTCGTCCTAGTCTGTGCAATCCTAATCTTGTTTGAGCCTAACAGGTGAGAAAAGCCAGAAAAAAAAATGCAGTCAGCAAAGCTCATTGCTGATGCCTCAAAAGGAATAGCCCCTCTTACATCCCTTGGTCTTTATACACTGTTATATGTTGTCCTGGGTTGCAGTGTATTCTATTACCTTCTCCACGAAACCAGGTGGGGTGGTGTTCCTTGCCTCCTCCCTCCGGGCTATCTCCTGTTAATGGGCCCATCAAGGCCTTGTCCCATGACTCATGGATAACTCGTTCCTGAACTATCTCTCCTGTTAACAGGCCAGCTGCTGAAACCAGGTGGGGCAGGGTTCTTTATCTCTCCCATGACCCATCCTCCCTCTAGGGGAATATCTTCTCTTAATGGACCATCTAATCCCACCCCATGACTGACAAAATTGCATCATCTGACTGTGAGATGCTCCGCCCAGGGGGAGGAACCAAGCATCCCATCCTGGATATAAACTGAGGTTTTAAACACCACAGGCAGCCNCCGATTTGTTTCCAAACCAGCACGTATGTCTGTAACAGAAACAAGAGGCAAGGGCTGGGCAGACTGGAGCTGGGGATGAGCTCTTCCGACTAAAACAGAGGCAAACTACAAAGTTTGCTGTCACTTGCTGTCTGTTGACCTAAGCTGTGATCTACACTCCATATGTTTGTGTTTGAGACTCCAGTCTGATCACAAGCCTCACAAGCTTTCCAGGTGCCTGAAAGTCTGCAGATAGCTGTATTTCAGGAACAGGGTTCTGTAGGTTCCTGGATTCTGTAAATGGTTTTTTTAGACCTGTGAGGCCTTGTGGCTGGGCTAAAGAGCTCCATTCCTATTTCATGCCTGAAACTACTCAGGTTTGAATTTTTCCCCTGACATACATGGTCTGGTTGAATTTCCTGTGAACAAAGATTTATTTAAATTTTAATAAAGCATTTATTTTATAGTATTTTCCCCAGGATTTGCAGCAGATTCTAAAGTGTCAATTAACTTGACAATAAAGCCCTTTCAAAAATAAAATAAAGCTTTATTTAAACAGTCAAATAATCATTTAAGTTATAAATTAAGTGGAACTAAGAATATTCCCTGTGTTTTCCTAGTAGAAGAAGAGCTGAGAATTAATTGGATTGGTTTCTCTTCAAACTGATGGAAGAAGTTCTAAAATATCCTGCTTTAAATCTCCATTAAACAGTTTCAGATGTATTCAGTGGAGGCAGGCACTTAATTTCTAGCCTGCAGAGGTTCCACAAGGATTCTGGGAGCCACTAAACACCGGAAAGATGTAGGTTTTCTTCTTGGAATTACCTTTGATAATGAGGCTGACTATCTTCCCTCAAGATGGCTAATCAAACTAGCAGGAAAAATGTCCACATCTCACTCCTCAGAGATCTCCCAAAACTGTAAGAATGCGAACAGGTTGTTTCCTGAGTGCTAGTCAGCTGGGCAAGAGCCAGCAGCTGGAAACTGCTGCGGTGTGCAGCACTGAAACAGGGATCATCCAAAGAGAGCAGAAAAAATGTCACAGTGAGAGACAGTGAGCAAAAGGAAGTTGATTGAGATTTCAAACTTTTCTGATCACTGAGGACTGCAAAAGCCTTTTGTCCATAATCCATAAACTAAAGAAGAACTTTCCCTGAGGGTTATATGTACGTATATATTTGTCTCTTCCATATTGAATTATATGGGATTATTCCAGTTGCTCAGCAGTAGTTCTTTACAGAGGCTATGTTGCCCTGAGGGACCTAGGCTCAGCAAAGGACATTGGGATGCAGCAGATAGATTAGTTTGTATGACTGTGTTTAGAACTTCTCTTCAGCTACCTACTGGAGTGGTCTGAACTGGGGGGACAGGGTTGTTTGTTTATATAGTTGTTCATCTGTTTGGTTATGATTTTTTTATATTTTAGTTACATTTCAGATGTTCTACAGCCAGTCCAACTACTCTAAGTTACTGTTCCTGCATTTGTGTGAAGTCTGTAACTATCAGGGAACTTTTGAAATTTGTAAAAATAGAATGCCTTCATTCATAAGTCACAAACAGTCATTGATGGCTTCATTAAAAGGTGAAGCTTTTGAAATAGCTTAGTGCTTCTACAAATTCATTTCAAAATGGCACTGCTTTATGGCATCTAACATTTTAACCTACTATTCTTTATTCCCCTGTTTCAACAGCAATGTTCTAGAGGGTTCAACAAAAGCACAAAAAAGTTCTCTAGAGCTGCAGTTATCTTTTTCCCACCTTTTCCACCTTTCTACCTTTGCTACTTTAAGATACTGCCTAATTTGCAGCAAGTTACATAAAATGTTGTAATAGTTAGAGGCTCTTGTAATAGCCAGGCAGGACTGAGAGCTGTTTTACCTTTGGCTTTTAATTTCTCAGCATATTTCTGTTCAGAGATAGACCCCCTGGAGAAACGTTATCAGTACGCCATACTGGGAAATACTTGTAAGTGTGCACAAAATTACAGCTCATTACAACAGTGGGAGTCATTTGCCTGCCTGCTTTCTCAGCCTTCATGTTGAAATGAGACTTCATTGTTATTTTTTGAATGATAAAAAAGGGAGAGCCAACATTATCAATACTTAGAGATATGTATGCATCTGTGACATTCTCATATGTGCATGCCAAATATCTAGTGAGAAGGGGACATCAGCATCACATTAGACAGTTTCAACAGCCACCTTATGACTTCAATTGCTGTATGTCTACAAGGTAATATTTTGTTGCATTCGCTTATATACATTAAACTGCCTTTTATTTTATTTGTGGGACTCTGATCAAACTGGTAGTTTTTAAATCTCTCAGTGATTATGCACCAGAAGAACAGTAGGGACTAATTTCTGTTGCCTAAATGCCATTTAGTGCCATTTGAAGTGCTCAAGGATACCTGGGGCATTCAGATGGGTCTGGCAGCTACAACATTGGATAGAGAAATACAGAAGTGCTGTTCTGGAATGAGACCTGGATGCCAGATGGCATACCCTAGAGCATCTCAATTGCTTCTACATGCCTATATGTGCATAACTGAAAGGAGAATGCACTGAACTTTCAGGCAGTCATTTAATTTAAGCCTCTGCCTAAAAAAGATGCCTACATCCACAGTATACATTCACTGAAGAAAATTACAGAATTAGAATCACAGAATATTGTGAGTTGGAAGGGATCCACAAGCATCATCAAGCCCAGCTCTTAGCCCTGCACAGGACACCCTCAGAGTCTCAGGGCCTGAGAGTGTTGTTGAAATGCTTCTTCAACATTGCTTCTGTCAGGCTGGTGCTGGGGAGCCTGTTCCACTGCCCATGCACCCTTTTCCTAATAGCTAACCCAAACCTTCCCTAGCACAACTTCAGGCCATTCTTTTGCCACAAGGTCACCAGAGAGAACAGATCAGTGCCTGCCCCTCCACTTCATCTCACAAGGAAGTTGTAAGAAACTGGCTTTTAGGCAGAAAACACTTTAGGTCCGTAGAAGCCTCTAGTTACTTTTCTGTTTTTGTGAAATAAGCAGTGAACATATGCACTTAGATTTGAATTTATCTGTCCTCGGTTTAACTGTCTAAAGACTGTAACCATTTACGGGACTTTAATAGTTGGATTCAGCTCCAGAGTTCAGTAGCTACTGCTATTTGAGATTACTTAGAATAATCAGTACAGCTGCATGGGCATGGCAGATGAGACACAGGACTTCTTGGAGCAGCAGCCAGAGACCAGGCCAGTGACAGATCCTGTGGTATTTCAAATGGTGCTAGATGATTGTGTTTAGGTGATTGTATCCTCCCTTCATGTGATGTAGGTGTCTAAGCTCTACAGTAAACAGTGGAGATCTAAGGCTTGATTCAGGCAAATAGAAAAGTTACTGTTTTCTCTCTGCCATGAAGGGCCCATTTCTGGTTTGTGTCCAATTTAGCACCAGAATCTCAGATCTCTTACTGCAAAGCTGCTTCCCAGACAGTTAATCCCCCAATATGTGCAAGTTCATGCGGTTATTCCTACCCAGATGTAGGACTTCACTCTTCCCTTTCTTGGACCCCACAAGATTTTTGTCAGCCCCTTTCTCCAGCCTGTCAAAGCTCCTCTGTATGGCAGCACAGCCACATGGCATATCAACTACTTCTGATTCCTGAGGGTCCACTCTATCCTATCACCGAGGTCATTGAGAAAGATGCTAAACAGTATCGACTGAGAGTATTCTACTAGTGACCAACCTCCAGCTGGGATTTGTGCTGCTCATCACAACCCTTTGTGCACAGCACTGCAGCTGCTGCAGTTTTCACTCAACATCCACTTACCCAGCATGTACTTCATCAGTTTGTCTATAAGGATGGGGGGTGGTCTTGAAAGCCTTACTAAATACAAGATAAATAATACCCACTGCTCATCCCTTGTCGTGCAAGCCAGTCATCTCATCATACAAGGCAATCGGATTGGTCAAGCATGATTTCTCCTTCATAAATCCATGCTCACTACTTCCAATCACCTTCATGTGCCTTTTCAACGTCCTTTGACACCAGATTCCCAGTCCCATTCAGCTGCAGTCCCACATTTTCCCTACACTTCCTCCTCCTGACTTTTTCTGACCTTGAGGTCCCTCAGCAGACTGAAGTCAGATAGGTTTTGGCTTTTCTTACCACATCCCTTCACATGCTTGAAATATAGAAGGAATCTGGGTGGTTAGCCTGCTCTAGATAATGTTCAGGTGTAACACCACCCTTCTTTTAGCAGGGTTCTTTCACTTGAGGCCTAATGTTTTGATTCAAGTTTATTTCTCAAGTTACATAGGCTGTAACCTTAGATTTGGCTTCAAGCTGCAAGAGCAGCACTTTTATTAGAGCTGTTTTTTCCTACGCACATCATGTCCTATTCAGATTTACCATGCTGTACACAGCTGTTACAAAAAGAGCTAGTAACAGTTAGGCAAAGGGAAAGCCATCCTGTTTGTCATTTGCTGTTGCTGCCTAGTCAGTGCATCCAGGGCCGTTTTGCTCTGCTTCAGGCTCCTATCAATCTGGTGGATCTGGAACACTGCAGTCAGGTGTAACTGTAATAGATGCAAAACACTGCTGAAAGGGATAGATTTTGGTACAATACCCAAGGCAAACAATATGCACAGCACTCAAATATTATTGTGTAGGGTTTAAAAAGAATTGCAAAATTCAAGGTTTTACGTGCACATGGAAGAGTAGAAACCATTACAAAATAATGCAAGGCCAAAATTTTTGTCAATCCTAAATAAAAATGACAGGGATATTACAGTGGACTATGCTAGGGATCATGTTGAATTCTACCACAAGAAAGCTGAACTGGCAATTAGTTTTAGTAAATCAAAGTAGATTTTCTGTTCTCTTATATTCAATAACATTACTGTTTGGACACAAAAGGCTTTGTATCTTTTAAAGAGAGTTATCTCTATGTGTTTATGACTTGCTATGCATGAATCTATGTCCAGCAAGCCTAATTTTGAGGAAGATCTCATGATACAGGGAGTGTAGCTATCTTCCACTTGCTTTGTTATATGCTGCAGATATTCTAAGATGCATGTAGTAGGTAAACAGGTAAAATACCCTTGGTTCATAAGCAGGTAAGATTGTTGAGGTCATGTCCTAAGAGTCATTCATTTCCCATTCATGAATGACTTCTTTATGAAAAGGGAGAAGAAACATATGTGGAACTCTTGTTTTACCATAATTTTTCAGCTGCCAGCTGCTTCCCCAGAATCCCTGTACTGATGGGAAAGAAGTAACACCTAAACAGGTGCTGATAAATTGCACATATGCAATAGGAGCACTGCAGGAGGTGTCACAGATGTCATGTTTATGGTGCATGTGCGATGCCATTGATCTGCGGTGGCCACTAATCCTGACATGCCCGGGCTCCTGTGCCTACATAGACTGATTTAGTGCCCCACATACAAAGTAAGACTCAATAAACATGCACAGAACTGTGTAGGTGAGATTTATCTGTCCAGGACTATCATGCCTCCCAATCAGCACTGTGCCTACAGCTTCTTTAAGACAGCCACTTTCTGTATGATGAACATTCCTGCCAAGTCAACATGCTGATTGCTCAAAACCTGGTGATTTTATGTTTTCTGACTTAAAAGTCAAATCCAGGACAGAAAACAAAAAGTAACCTCATATTTCTCAATACAAATGTGTAGACTTGTCACTACTCTTTCTCATGAACCAAAGTATGGTAATATAGAGTCACCTTCCTTTATGCAATATCCTGTTTCTCTGACACCTTCATTTTCTTTCCCACAAAACAAAATTATTTCAATCAGTTACAATTCTGGTGCAAATCTGGTGCAATTCTGAATAACCTGCTCTTTCCTATTGACTCTGATTCTCTACATATGAAAAAAAAGCTGCATAGCAACGTTTTAACTCCTCTCCTAATACACATACTTTTTGCCCAACATAAGAAAAGACTTGATATGACTAAATGGGACAAATGGACAGCTATAATGAAAAGTCATATCCATAACATCTGATGCACTTCAGACATAAACAGATCTGTGCCTGTGGGCTCTCTTTTCTAGCACTCCAGCAGACTTCTTTGGGGAAAAACAGGACTTCTGTTTACTCTGCCTTTTTCGCTTTTTGAAGTGATTCAGGCACATTAACAGTTGCAATGCCTTGCCACGATCAGCTACAAAGAGCAAAATGCCAGTCAAAGTTGTTCACTATACCAGTAACATATCTCTTACTTGTGGAGAGTGCATTCAGAGCTGAATTCAACCAAATATAGCAGCTGATGCCTTTGTGTCCTTCTGGTCCCAAATTGCCACTGCAAAAGGAGGTGGATCTTCTATGGGTCCTGTGCCCTACCTACTAATTTTGTGCTCATTATAATCATACTAATTTGCAGAGTCTCACATAACTTAAGACTTCTTAAATACATCCATGCATGGGCAACTCCCTGAACCAACAGCAGGAGTCAGCTGCACATTGCAGACATGCATTTAAGGCATCTTGGTGTAGGAGTTTACACATGAGTTAAAATTCCCATTAGAGTAAGCAGATATCTGTAGTTTGTCTCAGCTGGTCCAATGTAGCCATCTGGTGCAACATTGGTGTTCAAGACATACTCACAAGGCTGGGAAATATGGCAGGGAAGACTTTTTGAAGACTTTCTAGCTTTCTGAAGGAGCAGCTAGAAGCCAGGTTTGATAGCTAGGGTACAGGTGAATAAATAGACCGTCAAAAGTCACTTTAAGCACCTCAGAGCACCCTGCCAAGTTTTCAGATGCCACTTCAGAAAGACACTTGTCAGTTGTTAGAAATGTATCAAACCTACTCGACTCATCTATCTTGACAACAACAAGATACCTGCAGGATACCCTATGGAATCCCAAATGAAACCTGATGCTTATACTTGGGCAACTGAATACCTCTCCATCAACTCTGAGGTCATGACTCGGACCCCTATTTCATGCATCATCAGCTTCATTTAGGAAGGTAAGGGGGTGAATCTCCCCTACAAAGGAGAATTACGTGAAATTGCAGTCTGTGATTCGCACACTTCCAGGAAGAGCTTCTTTTGGGGCTGGGTACTGCTTCTCATGGCTGTTAAGATGTATCTCCTGATAATAGATAACTTCTGCAGTTATTGGAGAGAAAGGGCTGGGAAACATCTTCCAACTCTCTGAATGACACCTCTGGATTATACTAATACTCTGTCCCTGCTTTCTCTTTTTCTCCCATACATGCCACAAAGCAAACACCAGATCTTTCAGTCTGCAGTGTGGTGCCAGCCCACAAAGCAGAGTGAAAACAAGTAGAAAATAACATTCTCAGCTTTTATTCTACATGTATTTCAAAGTAAATAAAAGTTATGTCCTCAACTCTTCAACCTTGAAATGCAGTGTAACTACCAGAATATGCTGCTTGTGACTTGACCATATCCCATTTTCCTCAAGTCAGGTAGAGGAACATTTTAATCCATTTCCAAATTTTCTCTCATCTCCTTCTTTCATTCTCACAAAATATTTGTGATATCCTCTTGTCACTCAGACATCACTCTGCACCAAAATGTTCTCACTGACAACCCGAGTATTAGTTGTCCAGTGCTCTCAGCAAAGTGAGTGGCATAGGGTCTTAACTTTTTTAGATATGACTCTTTGCACAATACTGTGCAGTGAGAAAGGTAGGAGAGCTGTAAAATTGTTTTTGATTTCAGAATCTACTCTTCTATGCCTGAGAAGCACAAAGAAGAACAAACCAGGAAAACGTCTGGCTTGACGCCTTCTATTTATTAATCGCAGCTAGATTAATACATCTCTATCCCACCCCATGACTTTGCTAACACCAAACTCACATTAAATTCCATTTGTGACTTGTCTTGACTAAGGACTAGAGTCAAATCCTCCAAGGTATTTACATCTCTTGGAAGTATCAGCACCCTCTGTTCTCACTGGATGCTATGTGAAGGGATGGCACTCAGCCACGTAGAGAGATGCTCAGAACATTGTAGGATTAAACCCTGAGAGCCCATAATTCTTCCCAACAGCTCCTACAAGAGCAGCCACATTCAGTGTTAAAGTTGCTGCTATAGGGTTTTGCTTTCTGACAAGTGTCCAAAGCACGTTGCTTGTACAAGAGGGTTACTAAAGCCAACATGAAGGTTTTTGTTCCCAGACATTATTTCAAATCCAGGCAAATTCAGACAGAGCTTAAACACTGGTGCAACAAAGGCTGCTCAAAAACCTTGATGTTTTGTCTTTGTGCTGCAGAGAGGGAAAAGTTTAATATTTTAAGAGAAAATTATAAAGAAGAGGTAGACTCTTCCTATGTAAAGCATTTGCCTCACATAATGTTATACATTGTGGGCCTTGTAATGATACAGAGAATGCTGGGGATTAGGATGTGAATCACAAGATATTCAGATTCTGCAATCCATTTCAAAAGAGAAGAGTCCAATATAAATCCTGTGGATTTCATCATCTGCTGCCAGCCAACATTTTTATTCATGAAATATTGTGAGCACTGTAACAGGTAGATGGGTTGAGCCAGATCCACAATCAGTGTAAATCAATACATCTCTACCAAACCACTGAGAAATTACTCCCTTTTGCAGCAGCTAGGAAACTAATGCTCTGTGTTTAGACATTAATGTGGTTGGCAATAGAAAAGTTTGTAAATACTACTGATAAATCTTAAACTGCTTTTAAGAAAGAGCTATTTGAGTTGTGATGACTGTGTAACACAGATTATATTTGAAAACATAATCAAAGCACACAGACTTACGTGCATTTTATTTAGTTTGTATTTTATTTTGCCGGGTGTGAATTAGCCAGATGAAAGGGCTATAGAACAGATGCAGGCCAGCACGGAAGGAACCCAGAGGAGTGATTCTTAGCACTAGCAAATTTAGTGCATCCTCTGCAGGTCACATCACAAAAAGCAGGTGCAGCCACACAGCTGCAGAGATATCTTTCCATAGTCAGGCTGAAGTTATTTCTGCCTTGGAGGTCTTTGTGTGATTTAAGAGGTGCAGTGGTAACAGGTAGTTGCTATGCCAAGACAGGATTTCCACTGTTAAAACAGAGAGAAACAGGATATTCCAGCATGCATTTGGGGTGTTTGGTCTGCTAAGGTATCTTTGTAGACAGCACTATCTGAGATGGCAAATGTAATATTACTTTAATAATTTCAAATAAGGGGAAAAAAACGTGCAAACAGATGGAGCTCCATCACAGATGTGTATCTCTGTAACTGATATATTTGAAACACTACCACCAGCAACCAGCAGCTTAAGTTTCTCCTGTTGCTTGTTCTACAGTGTTTGCCAAGCTCATAACTATTTCAGACCTTGGTTGTCTCCTCCTGAAAAATCCTCCCTCCAACTAAATAAAGCCTACACTAGCCAAAGTGAGTCAACAAAACCTACTCTCTAGGTTCAGTGCTTGCCAAACTGGCAGGCTGCGAAAAGAAATCTCTCAATTTATACTAGAACCATGTGTATCTCCATTTACATATACATTTTATATGTGGGCAGTACACATTTGTTTATTTGTTGAACTCACCAAATAATAGAATCATAGAATGGTTTTGGTTGGAAGGGACCTTAAAGATCATCTAACTCCAACCCACCTGCCATAGGCAGGGACACCTTTCACTAGACCAGGTTGCTCAAATCCCCTTTCAACCTGGCCTTGAACACTTCAGGGATGGGGCATCCACAGCCTCTCTGGGCAACCTGTACCAGAATCTCATCACTCTCATAGTGAAGAATTTCTTCCTAGTATCTACTCTAAGCCTACTGTCAGTTTGTAGCCATTACTCCTTGTCTTAACACTACATGCCCTTGTAAAAGTCTCCCTCCAGCCCTCTTGTAGGGTGCTTTAGGTACTGGAAGGTTGTTAGAACCAGTCGGCTTTCTGGGCTGCAAGCACACTTTGCTGGCTCATGTTGAATTTCTTGTCAACTAACACCTCCAAGTCCTTCTCCTCTGGGCTGCTCTGAATCACTGTCCACCCAGCCTCTATTTGTGGCTGGGATTGCCCTGACTCGAGCACAACCTTGCACTTGGCCTTGTTAAGCTTCATGATATTTTCACGGGATCACCTCTCAAGTCTACACAGCAGACAATCACTTATTTTTTCACCTCTCTCAGTGTTTCACAAAGCAGTTCTTTTCATGTGGGGGGGCGGCACAGAATCTTAGACATGATTCTTAATAAGTCCTTTAAAAACAGACCAAAGCACATGCTCTTTTCTTCTTTCTTTTTTATAAAATGCTTTACTGTTAACTGGCCCATAATTCAAGAAATTTTTGATGTTAATTTGATTGAAATTTTCTTGCAGGATTAATTTATAGTCCTAGCAAATCAATAGAAATCAGATCACAGCTGACTCTTGTGCAGAGTAACAATGGAAGACAAAGCCTGAGCCACCTCTCAAAAAGGTGTCAATGCAGCCTCCAGGTTGAACATTTCAAATTTCTTTGCTGTTAAAAATAGTTGCATGTTACTTACATGAGCCTTGCAGTATTCCGCAGAATTGTCATGGTTCTGAGTCTGATCAAAGAAGAGATTTAGGATTTAAGTACAAAACCAAGGAGGTGTATGAGCGTGTTGGGTTAGGGGAGAGAGAAAAGCATTCCCCACTAGTCATGTGGCCAGGAAACCCTTTCTAAATAAAAAACACAATTCATTGCTATGTTTCATTGGTCTAGAAATAAACAAATGGAAATGTAAAATTTCCCTCAGCTTTTACTAATCCTCATGCAATTAACTGAACATTTTTAGCCAAAAATAGCGTTCCCATTTTGACTGTGGAAAAGACTTTCATGACAAAGCACACCATCTTGAAAACTAATGCAATAAATATTCAGAGTGATTAAAGTTCAAATTGACTCAATTCACAATATTGCTTTATTCAGTCCCTCACATCTCACCTGTTTTCTATACACAGCTTTTGTTGTAATATTCAGCAGAATGGTGACATTACAGCTGAATACTAATCCAAATCTATAAACTTGACCCTCTCAGGGAGTAGTATGGGGAACCAGGTGTGAGAACACCCTGATGTTGGACTTAATTTCTCTGTAGATCCCTGTCCTAGTTTTGGCTGGGATAGAGTTGAGCAAGTGTCTGCTTGGTGCTTATTTGCCAGTTGGGCTTAAACCATGACAGTCCTTCAGTTCTGATTTTCATCAGAAATATGTGGATTGTGACTTTATAAATTTCTATTATCGAAGTATTATAGAGGAGGACATGAATTAAGTTTTCAAAGAGGTCATGTGGTATTATAACAGTGCCCAAGAAGACATTCACATTCCTGAAGGACACATCAAGAGTTCAGAAAGCTGGGCCCTATATGTCAAGCCTTCCAGAATAGGAGAAGAGCTGTTAAAATTATTTTCTATCTTCCCCTTGCTCTGTTGCAAGTCTTTGGAGACAAAAGCCAAAGATTAGACCATTTTCTTTGCTTTTGCTTATTATTTGACCGAAAAGGACAAATCATTCTAAACAGTTCTTTTGTTGTCTGCGAAAGACAACCACAATGTATCTGCCCCTCCAGTGAAGCATGACAAAAATACTCTCCTGGTGTAATTGGCCTGCTATCAGTTTTCATGCATCACCGTGACATATCCTTGGCTTTCTTATAATGATATCTTTCTCTTAAGTAATCTTATCTGTAGCTTTATGTCTAAATTAAGTTGCTCCATATCCTTAAAATTGTCTAGGACAAACATGTAAAGATTTATAAAATCATTTAATTAAATTTAGAAGGATTCAGAATAGCAACCACTTGTTCATTGTTCAGATGTGATCTAAGGTAAAATAATTAATTTTTTACAGAATTTATCAAGGAAGGTCTATAAACACAGATGATACTAAAGTTCTCCAACACAATTCTTCTTAGGACTATTTCAGCTGTGCAGTTTTACAGCTTTGTTATAGGTGACACTATCTTTTCATTGAAGAAATTAATAAATTATTTCCTCCTACTACAACTCCTTCACCTTTTCTTACCCTCCTTCCATTGTAGCTTTTGATCAAAACAGCTGTTAAGCTACTCTTCTTTGATTCTCCTAGAACTGAAAGGTGAAAAATCCATGAACTAGCATCTTACATACATCATCTGGGAGTCATATTTCCTTTAGTCCCTTCCTCATTGCTATTTTCCCTTATCTCCCTTTTTGTCTTTTCCATCTCACCTGACTTTGGAGCACTACAACCTATGGGGTCTGTATCTGAGATCATTCTCTTTGTTTTGTTTACTCTGTGGTGACTACAGTCAGTGGAGGCTCAGCACAGTCCATTTATCCTAATGTGGAGCTCTGACACAGAGGAGAAAGATTGTGCTGTAGACAAGCACTTGCTTGTCTCTGTTGACTCTGAACTAGCTAGGTGCTAGTTGACATAACTAGCTCAGGTGGAAACTTTTATACTGTATATGCCTAAAATGAAGATTCCTGATGGGGAAAATGTGCTGGGGTTGCAGTACCTAATGTTTCCACAGAAATTTATCACTGAGGTACCTGAACATATAACCTCTCTGCCCATGACAATGTAGATTTCTAGAGGTATCTATGTAATTAGGTAAAAATTAAAACAGTATGACTTCCACACTGGACTAGCTTGGGCTTTTTTGATAACTATGCCCAAAGTAAACCTGATCTTTTTTTGTTACCTTCAAAACCTCACTTTCTTGCTTCATTGGATTTCCTCAATGACAGATAATTAGCTGAGTTCTATTCTGGAGTTTGCAAGCATTTCACAGTCTATGAGGAATAATTCAGCTTCTATACCCTACAAAAAAAGAAGTCTGATTCATTCAGTCAGGATATACTTACTCATGACTTTTTCAAGGAAAGATCTTCAGGCCAGTGTCATGTGAAAAACTGTAGTTTCTTTTTAAAAAGAAACAATATAAACATGCAGTATTGCTCAATTAAATTATCTATTTACAAAAAGACAGTTATTCTGAAAGTAATTGAGGAAGCTGAGAGAAGAACAAGCTGCATGGGAGCTGTTCTCATTAAGACAGCTCCTGTGTAACCCTGTTATATTCTTACCTGTCACTCTTACTCATTCATTCATCTATTCACATCAGATTCCCTTTATATTTTAGTTTGGTTTTCCCTCACCATATCTGGAATTGGATCACCCAATTTTCTTTGCAAATGTCAGTTTATTTTAGGTCATGTGTAAGCAGCTGCAGTGCAAGGTCTCTTAGCAGCAGAATTTCTAACTGATCCTCTTCTGGTATTCACAAGATAGGTAGAGTAGGGTAAGAGGACATAATCGTGTGTGCAATGCTTTAATCATCTGTAATTAGAACAACTGTTGGCATGCTTTAAGTTGCTTGTGGGGGCCATCTCATCAGCAAAGTCAAGGTGACAGAGCACCTCAATCTTCAGCACAGACCATATTAATGTCATTGGGTTTGAACTGGTACAGCTCAATCACACATCAACACAGAGCAGAGGAATAAGTACTTTTCAGTGATCTTCATGACATTATAAAGATCCTGATAGCCAGTGTTAATCTGTTGGTGTTATTGCTGTAAATTTGACTACATTTGTGAATATGTCTTAAGGAAAAAAACTGCAAATATTTATTTTCCTAGCCAGACCATACAACAGTGACTTTTGTAACTATATATATGAGTAAAAATATTTTTTTAAAGCAATTTTAAGATGCAGTGCTCTTCTTAGGAGAAATGTTCACAAACTAAATCTGAAAGCTGACATAATAGTTTAGAACATTAGTGAATCAGCAGAGACATGCTGTACACCCACTAACTTCAAGTTTCCATCTCACTGCCACCAGCTAATAAAAATCTTGCAATGTCTTGTACTTCTGAATCTTAATAGCCCCAGGTGTTGGGAGAAAACATGTAGGAGGGAGCAAAATGATGCTCCTCCCACTATCCCCAATCTAATTCTTCATAGATCTTAACAAGCATCTGTTGATTTTAGGGCATTTGATTTGGACAGACATTTGGTCTAATTGAGTATAATCAAATGAAGATGTTAAGAAATAAAAGAACCAAATAGGCTTCAAGGTAAGGACATCCAAGTGACATCCTGACAAATGATCACCAGGTAGATGAGCCAAAATGCCTCTATTAGCCCTGATATCAGCCAGCTGGAGTCTTTGTTGTGCTGACATATCATAAAATGACAGGCACTGGCTTTGGGCTATATAATGTCAGCCTCTCACAGCTGGAATTTTTTGTAAATCCAACGTAAGAAGTTTTTCTCAAAATTTTGGAATGGATTATTCCCCCGTTCCCCTTCCCTCCCATACTTTACAACAAAGGATACATTATTTTCACTGACAATTAGAAGAGCCAATTAATTATTTCTATTCAAGTAGCAACTAAGTTTTAAAGCAAGTAAGATGCTATGTATTTTGCTGAAGATAATATTATTGGAACAGTTGGATGAATACCAGTACTCAGTTTTGCTTTTGTAGAAGACCATATTTTTATACAACACTCTAGCACTTTTCTTTTTAATAAGAAAACTCTCTGTAGGAGAGACACTGACACCAATAGGCAGGGTCTTCCTGTCCTTCACGACTAAACCAAACAAAAGGGTGTAGAACTTCCCCGTTCTAACATTGACATGCTGTGCTGGGAAGAACCATATATCTCAGAACCAGCACATGATGGTCAGCACCTTCAAGCCAATGCCTAGGATGTTGGGTTTTGCCCTCTGAAATGCAGTGAACTCCTAATGCTCAGTTAGGAAACTGGTGTAAAGAAAGGAATTTTTTTCCCTGTCAAAACACGGAGAAGTCACTTCCTCACAACAGTTTGCCTTGCTGTTTTGCATCCCTCAGGTCACCTCCCTCCTTCCGAGCCTGTCTTTAGCCAGCTTTTCCAGCCATCAGAAAGGAGAGATGCCAGAATCAGTGAGACCAAGTTACTCCTCTAAAGCCTGAAGGCCAAGCTGCTGTATGCTAGTGGCTACCAAGCATGAGCAAAAGGTAATGGGTAAGAACCAGTCTCTCTCTTCTCTGGGAGCAGCAGCCCATTAATAACAGCCCCTGCTTTGTCTACTATGCACTTGAATGAAGAGCGTACAGAAAACATCCTGCTGGTTTAAGTGTTCCCTTGAACCTTGGGTATGCATATGAGACCAACAGGGAGAGCTGTTTTGCATTCTGCTGCTCTCTAAGGAGATCCAGTAACAAGAAAGTGTAGTTAATTACTGAGACTGCTTTAAATATGAACTACAAGAAGTTGCCCAAATCTTGCTGCTGTGGATGCAGATTCTTCTACATAAAACATTTCACTATATTGCTGAAGTTCAGTGACTTCAGCACTGCTGTGCAGTGAGTAACAGCTCCTCTAAACCCAAAGGTTCTGGCAAAATTGAGTTGTAATTTTGTCCTGGTGTCTGGGGCTAACATTGCTTGGCGAAATTACTGACTCCTGACTACTTGTCTCACTGTACTTTGTAGGGAAAGGGTTGTCATGATCCGCTAATACGAGCGGGAGTCGTGATGGTTCGTTTATTGATCTCAGAGTGCAAAAGACACAAAGGGGATTTCAGTTTCAATCAACAGTGCACTTTATTTGAGTGCCAACAACACAATTATGCGATAGAAGAGAGAGAGAGAGAGAGAGAAACAAAGTAGAGAGGAAAAAGAGAGAGAGAGAGGGGGAATAGCTACCAACGGATGAGACAAAGTCCTCGTGGTCCTCTGCCAATAGATTTGCCATCGTCCGTGGGGAGATCTCTCGTCGTGGTTAATTCAGAAAGTCCCTTTATAGTCTTTTTGAAGACGAGGGGCAACTGGCCAGGAGGTGAGGAAATCTGCAGCCATTGTTCGGGTGCTCAGTACAGGTGTCCAAGACAGGCCATTCCTTCTTGCTTCAGTGCCGTCTTTTCCACCTGGGTAGCCAGAACGGCGCCAGCACGACCAGTTCTCCAGGAATGCATATCAGTCCTCAGCGGGCACACCTGCAGGCAACACTTGGCAAACATCCCACCTCAGCCAGGCCAGGACTCTTGTGCAAAAGTCCTCCTTTTCTTTTGGGGTTTTTAGGGTTTCAGTCTCTGTCCTAGTCGATGATCGTGAGGCAGATGAGGGATTTTCGGACCGTCTCTTACAAGGGTTCAAAATAATTCAATATATCTTCATAGTATTCACAAAGGAGCTGCTGAAAAAAAGGAGAAACAAAGGGAGCCAGAATAAGCTTTCTGGTATAGATGGTCATGAATATTTCTGCATCTCCTGCTCTTCTCAGAAAATACGGAGAAAGGCAGCCCCTCCACTGCTACGTTAATAAGAGCAGAGGTCACAGCAATGAGTAACTGACATAATAGGCATGTTTAAGTGTCTTGATTTGTCTTAGTCCAGCCATGAGATCAATAAAGAAAGTGAAAAATGAGCACACAAAACAAACCTGAGACTGTCAGTAGAAATACACCAGCCCTGTGGCACATTATCACTTTCAATACAAAATGATTTAATATTTCTCCACAGTATCCTGTCTTTGTTTACCTTACAGCAAATATTGGAGTGAGGAAAGGAGAGTTTGTATGAGAATGATTCATAGAGAAACACAAGCCTGGGATTCCCAGCCTCTTTTGCTGTGCTCACCTGCTAGCCACCTTCAGGAATTCCAGCCTCTCCTTCTGGGAACTTATTGACTCTTCCTTTTGAACTTTTATGAGAAAATCATTACTTGTAAATGGAAGGAAAATGATAACATTTCAGATTAAATCTACTCATTTTGAACTAAGATAAGACAATACTGAGCCCACTTATTTTACTCTGTCAATTGCATCTCCCTGGACTCCCAAATAACTGCTCCAGTGTTACAGAATTTATCTCCTTGGTTTTTCCTTTTCTTTCTAGCACATATTGCTGACCTAGCATAACTAACAATGAAGTGATAGTGCTTACGTTAGTGTGGAGAATTTTATATCATAACTCTAAGATGGTGTAAACAGTGAAAAGTGAACAAAAGTTTTTTTAATCATACCATTTAAATGTTATTAAAGAAGACACAAAACCCCTGCAAACTTTTACTGGACTGAACAGACTTCCAGAGTAGTTTATGTACCATTCACCACCACTGCTCGCAAAAAAAATCTGCTACTCCTAAAATATTGACATACAGTACACAAATATTTTCTTTCACATTATTCATAAGCTGTTTGCTGAATGGGAGCATTCAGCTTCTCATCTATGAATAAGGAACTTAGTCAAGAGTTATCTTATTCAGTACTGATTTCAGAAAGAAAACAACCATAAAATTAAATTAAACATAATTTCCTTGACTAATTTGTGCCATTAGATGGAAAATGTTAGAATAAACTCAATAAGAGCAATTTCATCAATATTGTTTCCTTGTGTTGCAATGCATGGGTTTGCATTTTTGATGTTTGGAACTAATTTATAATTTGCATTTCATGCATGACATCCTCATCAAGAATGACTGTGATGGTTTATTTCCAGGGATGCGCTACGTTAGTGTAAATAGAAATAACAAGAGTCTGTTTGCTGTGGCTTTGCGTACCCCCGATCTATGCAGGCTACACTTTTGCACTAAATTTCTTGTGCCTGCACTGCAACTTGGTTGGCTCAGTAAAGGACAGAAAGTTAAGCTGGCTTATCCAAGAACAGTATAAGCAAGGTTTTTACCGAGCTCTGAAATTTTGCTGTTGCACATTGCGATAGCAGTGACAGTAATGTGTTCAAGGTTTATATCGTACTGAGTGTCTTTAAACTCTCACCTTTGTTGTCTTCCATTCATGTTGTCATAACAACATTCCTAGTTTCTTTTTGGAAATATAGCAATATTACTATATAGAATTTTTAACTGATTTTTCTCAATACAAAAATGCATCTTATCAGGACAAATGTCTGAATATCCAACAGTCAATGTTTATAAATGTCTTAAGCCCTGAACAAACCAATTTCTTTAGAGAATGAAAAAGGTTATTAAGAACAGATGTGAAATTAGTGTGGTATTTCCGTTTTTCTTATCTTTGCTACCTAATAATTCCTACAAAGACAAATTGTCTTTGCAGATTATTTTATTGAACTCTAAACCTTCCACTGTAGGCTGAGTTTTGGTTACAAAGGAATTACATTTTCTCTTATGCTGACTGATTTCTCAGGTAATATGTGAAAGAATTTCACTATTTCTTCCTGATCCTGATAATGGATCCTACCTATGCCCTCTCTAGATCTTTTGTTAATCTTTCTCTTAGCTATATGTTTGAAATATCATAATCTATATATTTGAAATGCCATATGCAAACATCATTAAATTTTCATTGTTCTCTCTTTTGCACTACTAGTGAAGAACTTAGTAGGTAGGTCTCATCCCCAGAGATCCTGCTGATCAACTCCTTCTATGTAATGAATTTCTGTTTGTCATCATCCTTTGTCCACCATCACCCAGACTTTTTTTCAATTTAAAATGGCATGTCAAGCATTTGCAATCACTGGAGACACAGAATTTTTGTATTTGATTCTTAAAAGTCTGTTTCATTTTCAGTGAGAACACGGTCTTAGGCCACCATTGCTTTTTTGGTAGGAGTGCTGAGCTGAACAAAACCAAACTGCACACAGTGCTGCAGGCAGAACTTGCTCCTTGTCATCCTGTCACAAACAGAGTGAGGGAAAAACTCAGGAAATAAGGAAGTGGCAGAGTGCAGGTTTTTCCTGCCATGTTCTTAGCAACTTGGTTGCCCTATAATTTCTCATCTGGATCTTTCTGGCTCATTTCCTGGTTCATATTTTAACCGAGACAATTTTTCTGTTACTTCTTCATTCACATCCTAGCTGTCCTGCTACGTCTGTTTGAGGGTTAACCCAGCAATGAGGTACCTTTTCTGTACTCATTCTCCATAGAAGACGTGTGGTTTCTTGCACCATCTGCAAAGCCTCTTCCCAGTCTAACAAAAGGCCTGTCACATCTTGAAGAGAGGAAAAAATAGTGGCTTCTGGAATCCACCTTCTGGGTGCAGGATCCCCAGGACAAGACTGGGTGGGTGTATTCCCCTTTGACTTGCATATGGAATGGTGGCCAAACCATTGGAATGGTGGCCAAACATTTTGATCCTAAACTGTAGCCAAGATTGCTTTTGCCACTCAAACACAGAAACAAGTTCAAGCACAAGTAAAAGGCTGTGTAGAAGGGACAATTGCCTGAATAACAGGGATGAGAACTTCCAGGATTTTAGCTAATGTTTTACAATTAAAGCCTTCAATCCAGTGCTCAGCTCAGCAAGGAGACAAAAAACAGTGATGGAAGCAGATCCATGACATAAGAATGTTCATCAGTGTCTTCCACTTTGTCTTATGGCCTTCAGTTCATGTTTTCATAGAAAAGATGAGAAATTATTGTGCATATTGCTATGGGCTAAAACCACAAGCCCTTTTTATTTATCATAATAGGTTTACTTTCTGTTTTTAAATTACCTTTAAGCTAGAGTCCTACAAGTATTGTATAGTTCTTCCTTATTTTGGTAGTCTTTTGGTATGTCTTTCATAAGAGTCTTCAATGGTATGTCATGAAAGCCACATCAGTTTTGTACCATTTAAAAAAACAGCAAAAACCCCAACCAGTCAAATGGACTAATAAACATGCCTTAACCAGATGAGATACAAGTTGGGCAATGTTGTAGTCTACAGGGTCTGCACCCATAATCATTTTTGATCCAGCAAAGTTTATTAGCAATAGTTTACTGCAGATCCCATCAGACTCAAGGTAAATCCATGGAGTGGAGAATCCATCTGGGTGTCAGAACTGTTGAAGCAAGAGTTTCAAAGAAAACCTTTTACTGTTAGTGTTCATGTGCCCATGACTCCATCAGGTCTTCTAGAACCCGGATAACATGCAGAAACACCTGATTCGTGATTTGTGGAAACTCCTCTTGTCTATCAGAGGATGGACTGTGAATAATCCTCACATCTCTGCACTGTGCAGCCCAGTGTTTCTGTTCTGGAATGCTGTAAAGACACAGAGGGCTTGTGCAGCAGAGGGCATGTACTTGGTGTATACCAGACACTCAAAAAAAATAGCAGCTAAACATCTTTCAGCTTATTTTGTACTGCAGGCAGTAAACATAATGTTCCTATGTTGCAAAGTCCCAAGCTCTCTCGGGCTCACATGGATCTAGCACAGGTTTCTCTGTTCTAGTGCACTAGGCAACCTGCAGCTCAAGGACCTGACTAAAGGGAAATATGGAGCTGACTGGTTTTGTATTGTAGTGGACACAGGTCAAAACATTTCTGTTGGTCTGATTACTTTTTAAAAGGTTACCTCAGAATCCAAATCTTTAACAAAACAAATATTTACTGAAAATAGGACAGCCACATTTTACAGCTTTGTGTGTCTTTCACAATTTATGTACTTCCATCATCAAGATGTTTCTAACATATTGCACACCATATGCTTCCTTAACCCCACACCCCTTAATCATCTTTAGTGAAGATCATCTTCCCACATGCTCCAATATTATTATAATCTAATGTAAAACTTTTTTTTTTCAGGTAAAATAAGTATTCTATAACAGCTAAAATCTAAAAAGAATCATCAATAGAATTAAAATATGCATTTAAGTGCTTTTTATGCTTTTTTTCCTTTTATTTAACTTATAAGTAACCAAATGTAGAAATTGCTTTATCAATAAAATGGAAACGTGTTAAGTTCCTCTTGTGAATCAGAATAGAGTAAGAAGAAAAATACAAGTGTACAAAAGAATATGTCTTTGTCAAAAACCCAAAAAGCAAGACTTTTCAACAAAATTAAGGAGAGACAAAATTGATTTTTTTTTTCTATCAAATCTGGATTTCAAACGGAGAAACTGTGGCCACCCTAATCTTCTGAAATGAAAAGGATGCAAAATAGGATTTGTCATTTCTCCAGTATCAATGATAGTCACAGTAAACTTATTTAATTACGACAAAAATCATGGAAAAGATATTACAACTGTTTCTGCAGAACCTGCACCCATCTCTAACTACTGGAGAAACAGATTATCCCACATGTGCCTACAGATGGGTGTCTTGCACTCTTATCTGAAGGACTGGTACCACTGCCAGGCATTAGATGAAATGTACTCATGGTTAGAGATGAGATGAAAATTCCAAAGTAATGGTCATTAAAAAGGCAGGAAAGCCGACAGCAGGGAAATTCCCACAGATTTCAGTGAATTAACTCTCATCATACTATTTTTTCTCACACAGCCTTATTTTCTATCCTTTTAACATGGTGCAATTCACTTTTAATTAGAGGGTGGCTGACACAGAATCATTAGAAGTAGAATGAATGTTATGTTCTAGTTCTGCATCTGCTTCACAATACCTGGTGTTAAAAGAATTAAAAAAGATTTAAAGGATGAGAATGCTTGTGGGGAATAAAATGTTATCCATATTGGGACTTCTCATATAGTTTCAAAAGGGAGAGGATTTTTAAAAAACCAGATGTAACTTGTCCACATAAATTCGAATTTGTTAGGTGAACATAAGTCTGACTATCCTGTTTACACTATTATTATTACATTTGCTACTTACAGAAGACTGAAAAATAAGCGTAGAGAGGGGCAACTGTACCCAGATAAAACTTCCTTGATATGTGCTTTGGATATCTGTTTCCTCCTCTAAACAAAAGAAGTACTACTACTAGTAACCATGTTCAGGTTAGTACATCTACACAGCGTGACACTGTGCATCAGAAACTCCGGAACCAGCATTAATTAGGTCAGACACAGGCCTAGCCCAAGGATACTAGAAACAGTGCATCAGCTTAATGCAAAGTTTTCAGAACAAGACCATAAAACTTTCTTCCTTCAGGCTCCTTTGAAATTACCAGTCTTTATTAAACTGCCCAAAAATTTTGCATCCTAAAAATGTCCTTGATTGTTTGGGTTCACTCTGTGTGGTATACCTTTAGTGACTTTACTATATTTCATGAGGTGTTGAGGAAGAGGAGGGAGTGACCATCTTCTTACACATTGATGTCCATATCCATCTGTAGGAATTCACCTGTTGCCAGCACTTGATGCCTCTGTGTCCCCCTGAGTCCAAGCTCTCTGGGATTATTGCCATCAGGAAATAATACAGAACACACTGGATTACCAGTAGCCTATTGGAATAAAAAGAAATGTTGACTGTGCAGTGAAATGTGTTGCATTTGCAGCCATGTATATGGAAATAAAACCCAATTAAGGCTTTGTTTGTTAGTTAGATGTTTCCTTGTGCCTTTAGTAGACGTAATGGTGTTTGAATGTTGGACATAAAAGTAAAATAAAAATAAAAGGGCCTATCATATTATGGAAAGGTTACATGGTTTCATAGAAGAGGTAATAAGAGCAATTAGCCTTTTAGTGAATTTATATGTTCTGCTTAAATGTTTTCAATCCAAGCAATTAAGGACAGTTTTACAGCAACCAGCTTTAGATGTTGATAAGTCTAACTATATTTTACACAATTGTGGAGTTAATGTAGGAAAATGTTGCATATCTGGTGGTGCTAGAACACAGCTGTGAGTGATGTAACCATGCACCCAGTATACCTAGGATGATTAATGTATAATTAATAAGTAGAGTTTATGAATACAGATAGAAATTAAAATACTTACTGATGAAAGTCATGCTTAAGAATTTAAATTGATTTTCTGAAAAGCAATCTCTGGTATCTGTTGTTTGTTTTGTCTCTTCTGGACCAAAAGGATTACGAGCATGACAGTGAACTGCCGGGTTTATGTGATAGAAAGCTTATTTGCTTGTTTCAGTTGAGCTGAACTACAACAAAAGAGCTACTTAATTAGATTTTGCTGCTGTTACTGAACAAGCACACACTACTCATTAACGTTTCTCATGTGACTGTTCGAATGGACAGACCATTTAAAAACAATTCTTTGGCATGCCTTTGAGAGTTGGATGCTGCTGCTTCAATGAAGGCATCTAGCACACCATGAGATACTCAACAGTTCCTGAGAGACCTACAAAGAGCTGGAAAACACAGTACAGTATCTTCCTGGAGCACTAGCTGGGGGTGAGAAACCCCAGGGAGCTAACCAAAGATAGGAGCAAGTATCTCCCTCTGTCATCACTGAGGCAACTACCAAGGACACCAGCAAAGGCCCAGGGGCAGCGCAGCACCTTCCCAGTCCCACCAAGGGAGTAGCCACCTCTCTGCTAATAAACTGAATGAGTCCTGTCTCAGGCACAGGACACAGAGAGATGAGCATCTGTATGACTGAACTCTCTCATCCTCCATGGGAAGGGCTGCTGGCCCAGCCCTCCACCTGAACTGCTGATGAAAGATTTGGGAGTACAGCTAAGAAGCGTCCCAGAGACAGCGGTGTCCAGGCTGAGGGAGCTCCTGGGCAGGCAGACGCTGTGTCCCTGACCAGTGTGGCTGATGGCTGAACAAGGGGACTCTGTCCCATACCCTGGGACCGCCATCCAGGCCTCTCACCCCAGAGCAAACTCTGCAGATGCCACCCTGCCATTGATGTGCCACTGGTCACTGCAGGGCTGGCCAGCCTCAGCCAGCCCCCCTGGCCTGCTCTGCTTCCTGCTGCCATGGCAGGTCCAGCTTGGAGCCCTCCCCAGGACCAGGGCAATTTGGGACACCGGGGTCGTGCTGTTTGGGGCACTGCCACCCCCTCTCCCTGTGACAAGAGGCTGGAAGCCAGGGCGTCTGGGAGAAGAGGCCCTGGCATTGCTGACCTCAGCCTCCCACTGGTGCCCAGAAAGCCACAGGCCAGCTCTGGGTATGGGTGGTGAGGAGAGTAAGAGAGCTGGAGTGAAAACACGCAGGAAGGCTGCCTGGCGTGGTGGAGGAGGACAGGCTGAGTGCTTGAATGTCACAAACACATCACTAGAAGCAGATGTGGGAATTCCTCTTCTGGTAAGCTCTGCCTCCCTTAAAAACCCATTCTGGGGCTGTGAGAAACTCATATCTGATCTTACAGGTGTGCAGATCCTTGTTCTCAAAACAATGGCAAGCTCTTGTCACTAAGTCTTCTGTCAGGCTTTGGCCCAGGGCTTCTTGGCCTTGACATAGCCTGGAAGGTTTGATAATGAGTGCAATACAAATGAGCTATAGGACAGATAGAAATGAGCCAGGAATCAGTTGAAGAAAATGGTAGGGAATGTTAGGGCAAGCTTCATCAACAAGTGGACTGCTGTGGCTCCTTCCTGCTCTGTGTTTGACCTGTCTGCACCTTGCTGGGCAGGAGGGGGCAAAAGGAATATCTTTGAATAATTTTACTTCGCTAAATGTGATTTTCCTTGTAACATGAAGCAAAAGCTATGGGGGCAGTTTTTGTTCCAGGCCACAACAGTCTTGTAACCAAACAAGATTTCTATACAGACTGGTGTGGCAATGTCCTCATTACCTACAATGTGTCAGGCCCCGCTTAAGCAAAATCTTGTGTTCAGCATAGAGCAGCTCAGGTTTCAGCTCTTCCACCTTTGGTCTTCCCACAAAGGCAATGTAAGCTTTCTTTTTCAAATCATTCTATAAACAAATTGTGACATTACTCATCTGTCCAGTCCTTTTCTTCCTGGGCAAAAAGTATTTTTATTTGATTACTAGTTCGGTCATCTTTAATACATCCTTGTATCTGAAATTCAAAAAGCCTGGCTGGCCATGGCTTACTTTTCTCATAGTTCCACAATTATTCTCGAGTATGATTTTAGTAGTGCAAAAGTTGGAACCAACGAGATGGACACTTATCTGTAATCTGCCATGTCAAACTTGATTCATTAGTAGCTTTTCCCATATTTCTGATAATATCAGGTGCCATTGCTAAATATCCATGCCTCTTTTTGGAACAAAACCACCCTGGCTATCTGCCTCCATGCCTTTGCATGGGTGCTTCAAGGAATGATTGCAGATAATGCTACGAACTTCATGTAAGTTATGAGCTGTAAGTGACCTGCTGGCCTCCAAAAGGCTGAAGAGCCAACAGAGAACATTAAACTTTTGGTGGCTACTAACCTATCGTAGAAACAGAGATTCAAGAGAAAGGGTATTTTGCTCTCTCATTTGCCAAAACCCTTGCTGTGTAAAATAAATAAGAATCAGGCTTGCACTTTTTTCCCCTAGAGAAATGTGTGTGGAAGGATGGGAGGATGTGAAAGGTCTGTAGCTGACACTTAGTGGTAATATTAAGTGGGTTTGAATTTAAAAAAACCAACAATAAACACAGTTACATCACTTCCCTTAATTAAAGTGTTGTTCTCAAACTTCTAAGATTTAGGAGACCAAGAACACCAAATGCCAAGTAGCAAATAAATCTCCACTGTAATTTTGTTAATAACAGCTAAGCTATGGAGACTTATATCAGAACTGCGATAAGATATAAAACCTGAAGGATGTATTCCTATAATCGTAAATGGGCTGTGAGCATGCTTAGGTCATTCTCATTCATCCCTGTTTGTTTTCCAAGCATGCATGAAAAAGACAAAGTTACTGAGTTCAGAAGACCACAGATAGTGAGAACAGTAATTTAAACAGATAAAAGCCCTTTGGATTCCTTTTGCACATTGATGTTCATCCTGTGCACCAAAGACCTGCACCGGATGTATTTCTGAGACTTCAGAAAAGTCTAAGTAGTAGAATTTGGGGGTTTCTTGGCATTCAGGGATCTCAATTAATTTTGTTCATTTTTTGCAATTTTCCATGGCTGAAATTAGGTAAGATAAGTGAGTACTTGAAGTTGAACATGCTAAATATATTTTTAAGAAAGCCTGAATAATTATTAGTAAATGTTAGTGTATGGTCTATAAAAATATTACAACACAGTTTTTGTAGCTGAAAAAGAATAAAATATCTGTACTTAATGTTATGCATTTCTGGGTCTTCATGTTTGTTTGATACGATGCGAAAACTGATGATAGCATCTGAGGAAAGCTTCCCTGTGGCAGCATAAAGCTGTCCATATTCAGCTTCTGATTGGGCTTGCATGGCCCCTTCATAGCACTGAACCTGAAAGAGCCATTCTTCCATGGGTAGCTCGAGGATGGCCAAAGGTTTTGCTAATAAAGCATGGTGACCAAGGAGAGTCACTCTCTCCTGTTTCGGCCTGCACACTGCGAGCCCAGAGAATCCCTCAGAGACAGATTCTGAAATCCAGGTGAAAGGTCCTGTGTTGCCAGGGTAGTGGATACATAGAAGATATAGAGGAAGAATCAGCATGGATTTTATGAAGTTAAACATAGCTCAAAACTGTTAGAGGATGAAAAACATAAAGATTGGAGTAGGAGGAAAACAAACAGTAGAGTTTCTCTGAGATCTGCACTGGACCATCTCATTCAACATGTTCATTAAGTGTTGAATTGTCTTGAAGCTAGGGTGAATACTGAAGAGACAAATTTGCTGACTGTGCTGACTTATTTAAAGAAATAAAGAAAGAACAGTTGCAGTGAAAATCTGCAGAAGCATATTACATGTCACTTAGCAAATGAATGTTAAAAGCATGAAAATCAATGCAGATAAATGTAAAACAATATGCATAGGGAAAAAAACCCCATATCTGAATTTTATGTATATCATAATAGACTCTTCAATATTTAGGATTGAGACCCTGAGATTATAATAGATTATTCAATTAAAACCTCCATTCAGTGCTCAGCAGTGGTCAAAAAATGCAGAATGCCTGCCAGTTCTAGTTCAAAGTGTCCTTGATATTTTCAGAAATCATTCAGATTTTTAGCAAACAAAGATCCAGATAAGTTCATATAGCCAGAAGTCCTCATCATAGAAAAAAGATAACTAAGGGAGAAAATAGTAAAGGTCTTCATTATCAGATGTAAATAGAAAAGATGACTGAATCTTGACTGCTCAGTGTTGTTTTCTACCAGCTGTAGGAGTACTAACTGAAAATAGGTAGCAACTTCAATGCAAACAAAACAAGGCAGCTCTTAACATGATTTTTCGTTATCTGTGAAAATCTTGAGATGTTCATATGAAATTAATATGTATGCTCTTGTTGATAAGAATTGGTTTTGACATTACACCAACTAGAAATAAGAGTATAACTGATCTTGAAGCCCTAAATTTGGCATTACCCATATTGCTTTGATCAAGTTCAGATACTTACATACGTATAGTCAGTCCAACATGTAAATGAGAGAAAAGCAGAATCTTAGTGTCTAGAGTAAAGATAGGTACAGTAAATATAAGAAAAAATTAATTATCCTTAATTGTCAAACCTGGACAGTAACTTGGTCTGAAGTTTTTGTCTGTATGGGGGTTGAGAAGGTTGGTTGTTCATTCGTTATTTTCTTTTCTTCCTAGAGGTATGCACATGAGATATGAACACATAGTAAATATCATGTGAAAACCACTCTGCTTTGGATTAACGGTATCTGGCAAGTTTAATTCTCTTGCATGTTAGACCCCAATCTTTGCCACAAGATGAACTCCATGACACATCATGCATATATGAGCATGATCTGTCCCCAAACCCCATAATTATTATCAAAATATATAATAAACTAAATAACTATTATCAAAGTGAAATTCAGGTAGACTATATCCTCATCTTACTCATTTATTAACTGATAGATTTGGTGTCTTAATAAACTAGACATAGGAATCAGGACAGCTTAAAAGGATTGATGTTTTTTCCTCATTTTGACTAAGATTGCAGAAAGAACAGAAAAATACTTAAGTTTATATGTGTTTCTACTCTTTTTAATTAGAAACATTTTAAATTCAAGAAAAAGTGTAAAACAGAAATTAGAAATCTGAAATCTTGAAAGCAGGGCAACCAGAATAAATGTGAATGTTCCATAGCATCTTTTTTTTAAACTTTAGAAGCAGTATGGCTTTTATTTTAGGGAAGTTGAGTCATTTTTAATGATAATAGGACCAGCTTAAAAGTTTGAGTAACACACTGCACCTCTTAAACTGTTTAGCATTTTATTCTCTTTTTTCTTCTTTTTGACTGAATATGAAGAAATATAAAAACTGTATTTTAGCCTCTGTTATTTCTATAAAGTACTAGGCTTATTTTCCAAAGACTGCCTTTTTTTTTCCCGCACCTCCTAAATGTGTGTGCTTATTCTAGTTTGCATTTTGATGAATTAGAAAGTGTACATTGTTCAACTTTTAATGTATCAGTCAGTATTGTTACTTTCTTTTTTTTCATTTTGAGTTCAGTGAACAATTGTGATGAAAGTCAAAATACATTCCTCTGTTGTAAAGTATATAGTGCTTATCTCAGGATTAAGAAAAAAAAATTAGTTCTTTTTCTTACATAGAAGAACACCTTATTCCATCTAAGACAGAAGGAATATATTCCAGATAAGGAATCTCTGCATATGATTAGTAGAAAATTTCACATAAATAGATTCTGGGTAGGTAAGTATTTCTATTTTAAATAAAGTTTTCTGATTTTGAAATCGAGTCAAGGTGATCCCTCCTGGTCTCTAAAAGTTTGCATCATATTATCAGTGTGGTTTCAGTTTTATGCAATGCAGTTACCCTTTACCTTTCATCCAGTTGTCACAGCTGCACCGTAAAATTGTGCCACATTCAATCTTTTTGAAATTACACACTCTCAAATGGGGTTTTTTTGTGGTTTAGAGAAACCTTCTTCTTATAGAATAAGAATTTTTGCAATATGGGGGACAGATTGTCTCTCCTTGATATGTGTATCGTAAACATCCATTGTCCAGACCTGCATGTACAATAATAAATAATGGCCCCAGAAAATTCTCTTTTTCATAAAAGACATTCAAAGACACTACTATGTTTAGAAACTGTGGCTCATATCTAGAAATACATGTAAGCAGTATGTGAGCTGCTGGATTTTGGTATTTCTGCAGCGTGTTTCTTCAGGTTTCCAGGGACTTGCAGTCTCTCCAGTCGGCTTCAGCAACCCCCACTGCTAACTTTCCCTCTATATATCTTTTCATGGAGCATATGGTAGGTGGCATTACTCAGCTAACAGATGTGCCTTTATGATGCTTTCAGTTTGTCCTGTGCATGCAGGGACCTGTGGTATATAAACGGAGATTGGTAACACTTGATAAGGTCATTATACTGGCTATTTTTGTTCTATGTGTCAGCAGTCTCCAGGATGAGGAGAACTCAGGCCCATATATCTGACAAAGACCACATTTTTATATCTTGCTTATTGTAGATGGGCTGTTAAGATTATTTTATTTATTAGCTTTTTATGGGCCCTCTGCTATGCTAGTATGATGGGTGCCTTGGCAGTCCCTTTCATTAATATCCCATAATAAAGTATTTATGATACCACCATTGACTCATGGAGACATATTTTACATCTCTGCATAGTATGTTAAAAAGCTGCATAGATGTGAGTTTTGTGTCAGGGAGTAGTAAAAAGGGCTGGATCAAGTTATAAGAGTGTTGACTGTGATAGTAAGAATGCGGGTCCACTTTAGAATTCAAGAAAAGCACAAGGTTATTGGTCTTCCTTTGCCACCAAATACAGTAAATATTGTGCCAGTGAAGAACACTGAAAATGGACAAGAAGATACTGCAAGCCACCCAGGATAAATGCAGCCCCCTTAAGGTATTGCTTTATGTTCTTCTCAGCTGCGGGTTTGAGGGGGCTCCTGCTGACACAACTTGATTAGTCCCAGCAGACTTGCTCTTTCCTGCAAGTGACATGAGAACAAATGAGGACAGTCAGTTCTGAGGTCTGAAAAATCCTATTTATATGCTTTAAATACAAAGGCCTGTAATATGCAGTAGGTGAAACCTGTGTTCTTCCTGGGTGTGCTGAGATGAGCTATTTTAGTATATTCTGGGAGAAGAATAAGAAGTTTCTTAAACAAAGATAAAAATGCTACTGGACAACACTGAGTCAGATTTTGCTCTGCTTTACATCTGAAATCATTGGAGTGGGTGCAGAGAAAGCTATGGTACAATGGGGTTTTGTTCTTAAAACATTCTAATAATTGCTTAAGAATTACTGTCAGAGTTGTATAGTTCAGTATAGCAACTTGAATGCATGTCTGGTGTTTTTGGTTTTTTCCAGGGATGGGTGTCCACAACTTCTGTGGGCAAACTGTTTCATCATCCAATCATCCTCAGAGTGAAGAGAGTTCCCATCTAGGTTCCAGGACTTCCAGCCATATCCTTTCTCTATGGACAGTTATCTCCCTTTAAAAAACCCACTTTCTTTTGTTTCCTTTAAAAAACAGCTTTCTGTAATCTGTTGACCCTTTCTGTAACTGCAAAGTAAACAGAAACCTTTGTCCGTTAAAATGCAGATTTTGCAAACAAACATTCAAAAAACCACCAAACAATAATAATACACCTATAATTTTTTCATGAATTTTCAATGTCTAAATATCTATTCAGTCATTTATTGGAGATACAAGTAAACCTTAGGTTTTGAATGAAAATCCACTTCAGTATGACCAGAAATATACACAAGCAATTCAAGATATCTACTGGAATAAGAAATCAAGACTGAGGAAATAAACAACCTGATACCTGTAAGAATAAAACCCATTAATGTTAACAATAGAAAAAATTTTGCATCATTTTGGTAGACTAGAATTGAGCAGTCAACAAAAAAAGATAACTTCAAGAAAAGAATCTAATAGCAGATAAAGTGTTGATTAAAGGATTGTAAATAAAGTACAGAATATTATAACATATGGTAAACTATTCAAATTTGGCACTCCAGTACAGATCAGATTTTGTTTCTTATATGGCATCAAATGTCAAAAACTAATTGAATCTACAAAGCCAGGTTAAAAAAAGTACTTAAAATTGACTATATGCACAATATATATTGTTAGGTTTAGCTTGCTTTCTGAGAAACAAGGGATATGTGGTCTTTATGTTTGACAGTAGACTCCACTAATGATAAACCAACTATGCAGTCTCAAAAAAACCTGACAGACATCAGACACATACTCTGGTGTAATGTTTTGTCACAGTCAGCTCCAGTGAGAGTACGCACCACCAAGTTATAGCACCTCTGTCTTCCCTTCCAGCTCTCTCTGTGGTCCTAGGAAACTTCCAGTCCAGTGAAGTCTCTCAGATTAAGGAACAGGAGAGATATCATTCAAGGTGGTTGGTCACTGGAATAGGGTCCCCAGAAAAGTGGTCCGGGAACCAAGCCTGTCAGAGTTCAAGGAGCATCTGGGTGATGCTTTTGGTCATATAGTTTAGTGTTGGGCAGTCCTGTGAGGTGCTCAATAATAGCTCAGTTATTACAGGCCACTTACAACTTGAGATGTTCTGTGGTTCTATCATTCTCTGACAAATACCTTTCAGCCTTGCAGTTACTTTGCCTTCTAGAGATAAGTTTGAACATGTTTGAATTGAGAAGTCTCACATATTCAGGGTGAAAGCTCTTCGTAAAGATATGGTATACAAGAAAAGTGGCTGTGCATCCTCCTTCTAATTCCTTTTTGCAGGAAAAAAGCACTTCCAACTGCACTGTGTCAAGGCATGAAGCCTCTCTGATTGGTAGGAATGTTTGAACTCATATCTGAGGTCACTTGGGAAATATTACTACCGCTTTCTCTGGTTTCTCTGAAGGTTAAGTGCTTGACAGTGTTCAGCTTTCCAGGCCTGTTGGTGTGAGAAACTTTTGGGCCAGGCAAGGAAGTCTCCAGGACTCAACGACTGTTAAACTGTTTGTGTTTGAGGTTGTTTGTTGGGATTTATGTGCCTTTGTGTGTCTGCAGTGTGTTCATTTATAGACATGCAACCTGGTGAACCAAAACAGTTGCCTTTTTTAATAGTATCTAAAAAATTTCCAAAATAACAGCATTCATCAAATGCAGTCACCTACGAGGTTCTCAAAACATTATTCACTGCAACAGCTATTACACCATATAAACACAGATTCTGAGTAAATTAAAGAGGCCTGAAATCCATGCGATTAAAAATGTGTTGGCTCTGGACAAGGATCTGCCACAACTGTGTTCTCCTTCATATAAAAGATATGGAATCACCATCCCTGTAAGTGCTCAAAAATATGCAGAAGTGGTACTTAAGATCATGGTTTAATGGTGGACCTGGCAGAGTTAGGTGAATAGTTGGACTTGATCATCTTAGAGGTCTTTTCCAACCTTAATGATTTGTTTTTCAGAGAGATTGTTTTTGTGAGTGTGTAATTTGATTTAGATAACTTATTAGTGATATAAAGTGATCAAACTGGATCACACTTTAAAAAGCATTTCCAAAGGGTATTTTTCAGAAGAATCTGATCTTACAGCTTATTTTCAGCTTGCCGTTGAAATACTGCCCTTTTTCCATTTGCTGGGCCAAATTTACGGTAGCCTCTCCTGTGCCTAGTTGTACAATGCTCAAGGGGTGAGAGCAACAGAGCTCTGAATCAGCTAAGTGCTCAGGTCTCAAAGTAAAAGTAAAAGTAACCCTGTAAGTTGTACTTTTGTCAAGCATCTCATCACCTCATGTCCCAGGTGAGGGATTCTGGTCTCTAGAGAACAGCTAAGACAGAGAGTTTCATTTACCTTACGAGGGAAACACAGCGATCAGGTTCAGACATCATTATTGCCACACCACAGTAGAATATGAACACAGCTGTAAATGGAGAGACTTGGCATTGGTCTGAAGTTAAGACTAGAGTTTTTTAAAGGGTTCGGTTTAATTAATAAAATACCTACTCATTAATAATATAATTTTATAGGATTTTATAGCTAAGTGTCATGCAGAAATTAACTAAAACTAAGTAATTTAGGAAATAATCCAACCTTAGCAACTATAACACATTGGGTTTTATTTAAAGGGATAGAGAGAGGCTGTAACTTGAAAATAGTGCTAAACACTAACACAGCATAAAATATTGGGTTGTATATTTCAAAGCCTTTACACTAATATAGTAATTGTAAAGATTAATTTTAAGCCATTCACGGCATTTTTCCTTTATTCCTTGTGGTACACTAAATATTGAGTTTTCAATAGATGTAATGATAGCACAGTATTCTAAAGCTTTCTATGTTTATATAGAGGACAAGAAATAAAAACTATCTATCTAGTAAGCTTAGTACATGCATCTATAATTATCTATAGTAATGTGAAGTCAGAGTGAATAAAGGACAACACTTTCCTAATGCTATGCTTATCAGAGCTGGATTTACTGTGATCTCTACATAGAACTTGGAGCACTCTTCATATTTATGTACCAGCATTTTCTCCATTTAACAGATGAGGGTATTGCAGTCCCTCATAAGAAAATGTTCTAAATATTGCAAAAAGCCTGTGGTTTAATCTCAAATGTTTCTTAACTACTACATAATGAAGGTCTATGATATTTGATTGAAATCATACAGTTTGAATTAACATGAATCAAAATATAAACATCAATAGTAAAACTGAGTGCATACATATTAATATGTAACTACTGCCTAGTGATCATTTTCTTTGGAAAAATTTGCATTCAAATATCAAGCAAGTGATGAGACACCAGCCCTGGGAATACAATACAAGTTCTCACAAAGATTGTGCTACACTGGCTCTGAATTGCAAACAGACCTTTCCCTGTGGAAGTCCCCTTTTACACATACTGCTTCAGCAGAAGGGAACTACTGTGCCTATCAGGTTAAGAACTTGTATATCTAAGAAAAATATTTTCACCAAGAAAGATTAAAATTATGTTAGATTGGGAAAGTTCCAGAATATCCTTGATAACTATTTTTTATGCAAATAAAATCTTGTTTCAGCCTATAGACTTATGCAATTAATACAGATTTTTTATGTACAGCAATTTTGTAATAAACCCCCTTTCTCAATGCTGTTGGTTAAAGTGGAGAGATACTATTGGCAATTCCTGAAAAGATGAAAAGACAACCATAGCACAGGGGAGAAAGGCAAGAAATGGAACTTTCTCCCAGGCATTCTGACCATTAAAAATTGAAAATCCTTGCAATGATCTGAGCAGGATTACTAGCACAGGTTTTGAAAACTAACCTGTTGTGTTACTTCCCTTCTAACCATCTCTGCACCCTTGGTGAACTGCTGACAGTGTCTCGTGCCTGTGCTGCTCAGACACTGCTACGAAGTTCATGTTTCCTACAGCCCTGAGTCCAGGGAAATGCACAAGTCTTGTGCTATCTTGTTTCTGTGAAGAAAATATTTGTATCTTGGGAAAGAAAGATGGCTTGATTTGAAGTACCACTCAACAGATCCTAGAACTTGATGGAAATTGTATAGCTCTGTGTTAAAGTGATTTTTAAAACTAGTAAAAGCATGGCTATAGCATAATTACAGCCAAGTCTGCCTGTATTCTGATTCTGAAAACTGTGTAAAGCAATTTTCACCTAAGAATAGTCTGAATGTAGCTTTTGTGATACTCACTTCCAGAGTGATTTTCTGTATTTTGCGAGACAGTCTTTTTACAGTATTCACAAATACTTCTGCACTGCGATTTCCCCTCTCTTTTCTAGAATAATGTGAGTATCCTTTTCATTTGTCCTCTATTTCTGGTCACTTTTACATCAGTTCTCACTGAATTATGAAACCATGCACCCTTTTCCCTTGTATTATATGAGGATAGAATATTATTACTATTGCGATTTCCCCTCCTCACTCTCCTTTTTTCCCACAGGCTTAGAGATAGACTCTTTCATTCCAGATGTGTACACCTGTCTCTTTTCTTCTGGCATCCACACCTCAATTAGATAATTTAACTATACATGTTCAACATTTTAGAAATCTGGTACCCTTATGCCTTCTCTCTCTGTTCTATGGAGCAACAGAGATCTTTAGAAGATGGTCAAGATAGTAGCTGAGCTTTCTATCCCAGCAATACAAAACTTTGCTAAGATCCTATTCATAAGGTCTCTTTTCCCTGACTTTTAGGCTGGGTATCTCTAGTCCTCATTTTTGTAAAGAAGATTTAACAGTACTCTTTATATAATATATGTGGCTCCACTTTTTTCCCTGAAAGATTACATATGTGGTTTGGTGGCTGAAATTGGAACACCACATGTTCCCGCAATCTGTCCATCTCTGACAGCTTCATTTCTTTATTCAGTGGCTGCTCTGGTGCTGATGGAGGTGTCAGAAGAAATTGTCTATCATTCGTGTGGGTTTGTCACTCGGATGAATCAGTTTTATCATAGCTCCAGAGGATCCCCAGAGACAGCAATAACTGCTTTGTTTCTAATTACAAAGTCACTCTTTGTGTGTGTTCCTCCATACAGACAGCCATGTAGCCAATCATAACATCACCTTGTTCAAAATCTAAAATACAAATATTAAATTTTATCCATCTTTTCTTTGAAGTGATCTGTGGAGTTTTCAGAAGGTTCTCAGTAGCATTGATCCCATTTATGGTCCATCTATTTCTAAGGTATCGTGTCTATTCCAGACATGGTTCATGTTTTAGCACATCTTGTCACAAAGCACATTCTCTTCACAAAGCAAAGGCTATGAGATTTAAAGAAGAATTGTGGCTTAGTTGAAAGCCAGGGTTAAAGAGATATGTATTTTTTCAATTGAATTTTAATTGCATGTCAAATAGAAACAAATTCTAGGTAATTCTGTGGGAATACAAAGCAGTCCAAGAAACTGAACTCAAGCTCCGAAGGAAATATAAAGCCTAGTCAAGGTATCTTCATGTTGTATCTTTTGTTGTTATGTTGCTGTATCCTTTTTGCTAGTTTTGTTTGGTTTTGGTTTTAAATTAGCTATTTAAGAAGTGGGATGAAACACTCAAGATATTTTAGCTTCTTTGGACATTTGCAGTTAGCCAGTAAATGGGTCTTTCAAAATTTTTCAACACCAAGGAGTAATTTGGTGATGTAGTCAGATATTTCAGATATTTCTTGGATACAGGCCTGCTTGTTTACAAAGAATGCACACAGAATTCTATTTTCTTAAACACCTTTACAGTTAAACTATAAAAGGCTATTTCTTCACACAAAGTTTCAAGTTTCATTCTACATAGAATTCTACCACTTTTAAACGTGTGATTCTTATTCCTGCTTGCTGTCTTTTGGCTGCTTTTTTTTCTCTGTTTTTGAAAGTTTTTTGAATGTTTCTGAAACACACTTCCATCAGGTGATAGCCAGTAAATTTCTACTACCCATTTCCCCTTTAGTCTCCCACTTGATCTATGTTTTGGGTGGAGAATTCTATTGTTCCAGATAAAAGGAAATACATATTTCATGCCACATCTTAAACCTACTGTGAATGATAGGCTTGTCCCAGCATGCACACATTTTCATCTAACTTCCATCACACTTATTTCATAATTTCAGTCTTTTTAATAATGAAGTCATTCCAGCCTGCTTGACATTTTAACTGGAGGCAACAATCAGAGTATAATCTTCAGGTTTTAAATGCCTACTTTACTCTGCTTTTATAACATTGAAAAAAAATCTGTAGTAGATGTGATACGCAATATGGTATGGAGAGGCATAGGTCACACTGCGTCTAACTTTTATAGCTATATTTCATCCAACTTTACAGTGAATCAGTGAATAACATGTCTTTAATTGAGTGCCTGCAGCCCCCGTGTAGAAACTGTGAAGATAGACTGGTGCTTTTGAAGGTCTTACTCTAATGCCTAAAACGAGGCATAATGTGAAATCAGGTAATGTCGATTTTATCCTTTGCGTGCCCTCTCCCTATCCTGGAATGGGTCAAGAAGCAAACTGTCCAGATTCAGTGTGTTAAAGGGTCATCCCGACAGGAGTCAGTTAATTTGCACTGACAGGTATTATTTTTTTAGCGAAGCCAATGTATGAAATTTATGCTCAAATAAATGCAACACCAAAAATATTTTAGTATCTTCCAGCACACACCCTCTTAAGCCCTCAAAAAACGTTCCTTAATTGCTCCAGCTGCAAATGGCATCAGCATGATGATTCTGATCACATCATTCACATATAGTTCCTATACTTACATAAAACTTTCTTGGCTTTTATAAGCTGACTTTTATAATTCCATAATGTTTCAGTAGGAAAAATAGCCCAGAAACTGTATAAAGTTTCCATAGCACAAAAATTATGCATACACAAATCCTCACAGTAATCTTTCATCCATGGCTCCTACTATGACAAAGTTTTCTGCTTAGGTTCTTATTGTCAAGGACAGCTATTCCTACTTTGCAACACTTGGCACTTATGCTGTAAATCAAGGCCCATGACTGAGAGGTATCCACTGTAAAGTCATTTATAGGAGTGACAGCAATATAATAGTAATAATATCAACCAGTGTTCATGAACTGTTATTCCTGGCTAGCACCACTACAACCATCTGGCTGATATCCATTCTTCTCCACCTCATTCTTGCCCTTTTATTGTCCTCCTCCACCTTTTAAACTCTAGCCAACAGCTCCACTAATACAGCAAAAAATTTACTGGCAAGGTCTGCAACAGCTGAGCCCATCTCAGTTGATCTGTGCCGGTCAGCCAGCTGGTGAGCTGGAAATTATCTGAGAACTGGCTGCAGTGCCATTTTACAGGCCAAAAAGGGACTCTGCAGTATTTGCCTTAAAGAGGTGTTTTTCCTTTGCTATGACATTGTTTTCTGATCATGCTTATCAGTGTAAAAAAGTCAATATGGAGGACAGGAATGAGAAACATAAGTGAACGCACTAACCCACTTAGACAACTGCACTTGGAGACTAGGAAAGTATTTCCTAAAAATCAAAGAAGAATTCTGAAAAATACAAAATTGAGAATAAATGTGGGCAGTTAAACATTGCACTCATTTTCATAGTTTATATAATATTGATGGCATTGTTCAATTTAAATTAACTGCATGGGGAAATAAATTAATAACTCAAGTCTTGGTGCTATTGCATATTTCAAGTTTTACTATGCATACATTCTTTTCTTTAGCTATCTCCCACACTTGCTTAAGACCTCTGTTTTCTTACTATTCTGCTACATTTATTCTAGTACATGTTTAGGAAAAGATGAAGTTACAAGGAAATCTTCTTTAATTCAGGTGTTCTTTGCTAATCCTGGAAGTGCTTGTCTCTCCTCAGATCTGTTGGCATAGAGCTCTAGTGTTATAAAAAATATGTTTTTAGAGCTTTAGTTACATTGGTTCTTCAGTTCATATTGTTCCACTACAGTGAGTGATGCCTACATTAATAAATTATGAAGTCATTTGAACCTGGGCTCTTCCAGCAAGGTTGTTGCCCAGACATTAGGTTAAGGTCATCAGTCTCTCTTCCACTTTAATAAATGTTTAATTTTAATCTATATAGTGTGGAATAGCTCGAACAGTGTTGCACTCCTTGATGATTACTTAGGAGAAATTTGAAATCAAGCTTTAAAGTCCAATGAGTGTTTAATGATAAAGTAGGTAGGTTAATATGATATTGAAGGAAAGCCTTTATAAAGGATGAGGAAGAAGAAAGTTATGCCTGACCCAAAATACTAACATTAATTTTTAACTGCGTAGCTTAATATCACATATTCCAGCAAGTTCTTGATTTCGTCACCAAGCTCTTTGAGGAATTTTTATCTTTACAAACAGAATACACTGAGAAAATGATGTCAAGGTTTAGAATGAGGTAGGGTATGCCCCCTTGGTAAGAGAGGAAACACAGGTCTAAATAAAACCGGTTAAAAAAACCCCACAGAACAATCACAAAAACTTCTGTGATTTACTGTCACCACCGTCACCACTGTGCATATGCAGTTCCAAAGAACTCTGACACTTCTATAAAACATCCCAAATCTCCCTAGTTCTCAAAGTCTAGTTGTATGCTAATGGGGAACCTGAAAGTGTTTTAAATCTTGATGAACTTCACAGAAGATAGGTGCTTCCAACCCAGCTAATGTTTCTACAGTATGCCAAATATGTTCAAATTTAACAAGGAAAGTGTGCCCTGTACAAAATGTGATGTAAGTCATGGAGCAATGCAGTTGCCACTGAAACCATGGTGGCAGTCTGTCCCCCTTGCCAATCACCAGGTCTCTGTGGGAGCTCAGTGTGTGCCGCAGGCACAGGCTGAGCTCTGTGTCTCAGGACTACTGGTGTGTAACTTGTTTGCTCAGTGCATAATTGCCTTTACAAGCTACTTACAAAGCCGGTACAGTAATGAATTTTCCTCAATAAATTAGTGAAGTCATTTGTATCTACCACAGCCCCAGTACGATAATCACTGAATTGACTTTCACCTTGGTATGACACTTGGTGTTTAAACAACAACTAAATTTTCTAAGCTCCAGAGAAGAGAAAATCCACACTTTTACCATCAGCCTGTTACTGTACTCCTTATAAAACCATGAGATTCTATCTAAAAGGAAAAAAAAAACCCTCTTTTCATTTCATCTGTAACCAATATATAAAAAAGAGGAAACTATAGCATTTCTTAACATCAGGGATGTTATAAAATATCGCATCTGCAGCCCAAGTGCCAGCACTTTGTCCTGGGATTTCTGCCAAAACAGGAGGCTGTTTGGTTGTAATTAACATTTCTCATCCCAATATCATTGTTGATGAGTCCCCACACAGTTTCAAGTACAGCTGCCTGCTACAGTAGTTCATTATGAACACAGGACTTCTGCTGACTCTTCCCTTCTGCTCATCATGGGCACTTTTCACTTCTTCAAAAGAATCAGTTTCCTTCTTGCCAGACTTTGTGAGGCATCTGCATCATGTCCTATTTGAAGATCTGCATATTGGTTTTGGCTTGATCCATTTGAACTTTTTTGCCTTTAGGAAGTCTTTCACCTTTTGTTTGGATCTGCTGGACTTCATGTCTTACTGGAGTAGTGCCATCTTGAGCTAGATGTCCTTCACCCCTTGTTAAATTATTTGTCCATTCAGTTTGGTGCTCAGATTAGCCAGATCAGATCATGATGTGTTTCAGCCTGGCTCTTTGGAAATTCCTTGGCATTGCTTCTCTGTAGTCTCCTGGAAGCTTTGCTAGAACTACGTGGAGGGCTAAGCAATTACAAATGATGTAGTGATGTGAGCAACTGTTCTTGAGGATACATTATATAAATGGTCAGCAGGAGACACAGTGGTAACCAGCTAGGATGAGAAAATTGCTTAGGAAAAGAGAGACTTGTTATTTTCCCCTAAAATTGCTAACAGAGAAATCAAAATGACCTATTTTTTAAATGAAATGAGTAGTTTTTACTACATTTTGTGTATACTTTATTATTCAACTTCTCGCTTCTGCTGGATTCTTACTGACTGATTTATCTAACCAGGGACCAGAGCCTGTGCTTCAGCAACATCCCTGTTTCAAACAGCTTATGATCTAAGCATCTATGAGAGGAAACAACACCACATAAAGGGAGTTTAGGGAATCAGGGAGAAAAACCTGGTGCAGTTTTACCAATCACCCTTCTAACAGGATACCGGTCTAAACATGGGAGGGTTTTTTATGGTATTTTGGAAAAAGAGAACAGTAAAATTATGAATTTCAGCAAACTTGACTGATTAGCTGGGGTAGATGACCTTTCAGTAGTGAAGGAGACAGAAGCAGCAATGTAGGTGGAGCTAGGTCATGTGTGCTCTTAAAAGCAGAGATAAATTATTTGATTTTTGCTGCAGTATAAAGCAGGAAGCCATGAAGGCAGGAAAATGAAGGGGTGACCTTACAAGTGACCTAGAAAAATGATCTTTGCATCCCTTTTCTGAATGGAATGGAAAAAGATCTGTTATGGTCAAAGAAGGTTCTTATATTTCTGTCTGGCAGCAACATTCTCCTTTTTTATTAGGAAATGGTGCACCCAACAATAAAAAAAAAATACAGTATTGGCAATAGATGAATAGCAGTACAAGCTGCAAAGTGACACTTTGACAAACATTGTTCCAGTGAACAATCCTGAGAAACAGATAAGTGATCACTTCTGAAACATATTGGGGGAAGGGGGAAGGGAACCCTGACGTTAAGGAAAAGGACAAAAGCTAATGAGGAAACTTCCTGAATCTAGATGACAGAAATCCAGAATCTGTTCTCATATGGCTTAAACAGATGTGGTCTAATTTAACATGGATATAATTAACAATAAAATGTAGTCCAGTTAGGCCACATGGGTTTTAAGCAGGCCCAGAGCTTTAAGTGTAGATATGTGAATTATTGCCTTAAGCTGTAATAGATTCTACTGCAGGATCGATAATGTTTGAGAAAAACAACCTTAAGGTGCAAAAATATGTATTAAATATTTATTTCTGCTCAAGCAATATGTATGTCTCTAAAATACCTCCAAACACAAAGGAAGAAAAAAAGAGTATGTCAGAGATCTGACACCAAAGAGAACTTGATAACTGATTATAGTATAGTATAATATTCTCAAGTACTATAAACTTCTCATGTTTTGGAATTGTTAGTGAAGGGAGGCTCATCAGTCCTAGGGGGGTCCTTGGAACCTTTTAATGTCCAAATGATGAGACCAGCACTTAATAAGGATCTCACAAAGAGTAATTAAATACAATGATTAAAAAAAACCCTCAGTGTCCCTGAATTCTGGATATTTTTGTAAAACAGTACTTCCATGATTTTCTGATTCAAAGATAAAAGGAAAAATGGAAAAAAAAAGAAGCATCCAATGGACATCCAAAGAATAACCATTGGAATAACTTTAAAAATAGATATTGTGGATAATTCTGTGTTGCTGGAGCAGATGGACACAGCAAAAAGTCTTCTGAAAGTCTCAGAACAATGTCTGGGAGGCAGGATTTATATGGGACTTAGAAAATCCTTCCCCAGGGAATTACATGCTTTTGATGTCATTAGTGAAAATTAAGGACTTATAAAAGTCATTAGATCTCAATTTTGCAATACAGTACATATGCAGAGCCCTGATGTCATCAGTGAGTGATTTGGAGACCCGTGCCCAGAACTCCACAGGTCTCCTGGAAAATTTTTATACTCACACAAAAGTTATTTCAAGAATGAGTGATGCCACTCAACAGTCAAGAGACTAAGCAGATTTTTTTGTCTGCTATCATTTTGATTGAAATAACTCAGCTCTTCTGAAAGCAATGAAAATGAATCAGACATATTTATGAGGTAAGGACTGTACAATGTCTACAGGCATTAAGATCTTTCAATTTTCTTGTTCAATTCAAAGTACCTGTCATTCTCCCTTGAAGCTCCGGCTGCTTCACAGAGCACCAACTAGTCTCAGAGAAAAGATTTTTTTCATGAAGAGCAATAAAAATTTGTCATTTTATATCTGGGGTGACTGTTTTTGACAGGATAAATTCTTGTTTAGAGCTCTGAATTCTTTCAAACATTTTCAGGTTTTTTGTTGACAGAAAAAAAAAGAAGAAGCGTTAAGTCTTACTTTTAAGAGCATGTTTGCATTAAACACATACTTTAAAACAGGTTAAAGCCTGAACTAATTCCCAGTATCTGAATGATAAGATATAATAGTCTAAGGGAGCTTCCTCTGAGGTCAGAAATTTTTTTTCAAATCAGCGTACTCTTTCACAGGTTCTCACACTGAAAGAAAAAATCTCAGGCTTGTTCTGTGCTTCATCCTTTGCTACGGACATAAATGAAAGTGGCATAACGTGCTGTGTTGCTGGAGTTTGCAAATATATATTTTGTCCTAAGGTGAAAATATGCAGAAGCCCTGAGATTAATATTTTGTGCCACTATTCCCTCAAGCAAGAAGAAGCTCTTTGCCAAGCAATACGTGTGAGGAGTGCAACATGTCAGGGACATGTGTCAGGAATGGATTTCTCTGTGTCAGGAAAGAACTGAATCAGGATTACCTCCATCCTTTGATACCTTTTCCAAGCTATTCTGGAAGATGGCACATCCTCAAATCTCCCTTGGTATCTTCCCATCACAGGCAAGGATATGCTACATATTCTTGGTTTCATAAAATTTAAATATTGTTCTAATAAGTCAAAACACAGCCTTTATACTACTGTAGCCTCTTACATTATTTGAACTGAGAAATACAATAAAACCAAATATTTAAGAGCTGTGCCCGGATGCACATCACATGAGCCCTAGGGGAGACCTGTGGCCAAGCACTGTAGAGATTGGACACCAGCCAGGCAGTGTTTGTCAGGTGCAGGACAGAAGGATGTTTCTTTGCCCTGTTTTAGTTTACAGCACAGACATAGCCTTACACTTGTAGACTGGTGTTCCAAGTGCCAGAGGGTGATTTAAACCCCCAGCTACCCAGGATCTCTACAACAGGAGGAGGCAGCCTTAAAACACCTCGTCTCACCCACCATAATCATTATGAAATTATTCTTCAGAGGGAGCTGTGAAAATAAAGCGTCTTTCCCCATGTCTTACCAACATAAAACAAATGTTTTGGAGTCATGTTTTGCACACATGTAAGATCCACAAAAGAAATCAGTATGTTTATCCTCCAGAGCTGATTCTGTTTCTGTCAAATGTAATGCATTTTTAATGCACAAATAAAGTTTTGATAAAACATACATAAGTATAGCATCACATCATTCAAAACCTTTCACAGTGCAGTTTATTCCAACTTAATTTGAAATAGAATTTGTGCTAAATTCAGTGAAATTGCTAATGAAACTAACTAATTAAAATTGCTAAGCTTTGTCTATCCAATGTAAAACAATCCATGTGCAAAGTGAACTGTTACATGACCATTTTCCTTTCAAATTTTTTACATTAAAAATCAAGGGAAGGGAAAAGGATTTCACTTTAATATCTGTTATATCTTTGTTGGAAAGGCAACACATTTCATGAGAACTAGGAAGCTTAGTTTGATCTGATGCATGAGCAGGCAGACTGACTGAACTCTCCCTGTGCTTCTGACAAATTCTCTGTTGGGATCACGAAAGAGTGTGGCCTTCTTATGGAAGAAAGCAAGTAATTTTCTCCAGTCAACAGGGAAACGATATGAAGGAGACGGGATATTTTTTCTATTTATTCTACCTCCTGAGAAGGCTGTGTTGGGAAAGGGGTCTTCACATACCATTTTGGCGGTGTGTGCCCTCAAGGCATTGTTGAATCTGATAAGCAAAACTTTTAGTAACATGTTGACAACAGGAGAGTCAAGTCCTTATTCTTCTTTAGTAATCACGAAGATCCTGCATTTCCATAACATCTGTTACAGGCACTCATTGCAGTGTACAGTCTCCTCATTATGCCCCATTAATCCTCTTTTTGTGCAGAACAAATTGAGGCCCAGAAAGGGTTTAGCTTTAAATCATGCACCCAGTCCACATCACACCCAAATCATCTAGAACTGATGAATGCTGGCTTCTATATGTGGGGGAGAGGAGGAGCAGGGAGGGGGTGTTGTGAACAAAACTGGAAGAAATTAGTTTCTTTTCAAATAACTAGAAGTCTCAAATTGGTTGTTTGTAGATCACTGACTTCTTTTCACATGACAAATATTGGAATTATACAGGAACGGCAAAGGTTCTTGGATATGAGACACAGAAGACCAGTGTTCAGCCCTGTAAAACATTGTTTAATGGGAAGGAGTCTTGTTGCTCTTCCTCGGATTTCCTGATTACTTGTTATTTCTAATTACTTCAGAATTAACATTCTTAAGAATATTCAATTATTCATGAGAAATAGATTCAAAATATAAATACAGGTCCCTCCCTGAAACATTCATTTATATCTGGAGAGAGAAAGAGCAGTTCTGCTGAGTGGGGAAAAAAGGGAAATTAGTCATACTTAATCTTAAAAATAAAGGCAGAGTTTCCTGTGGTTCCTTACCATGGCAATGACAACTGTTCTAGAAATGCTACAAAGCCAGAGGCTGCCTCTAGAAGAAATGAAGAAAAAAGATTCTGCATGTGATTTTGAAACAAGAGAATGCAGGCTTGTTTTTCACTATTCCACTATCTTGTTCAATCTCTGTAAACAATTTTCCAAGACTGAATTCAAATATTACAAGTTCAGAAACAGATAACACACAAGATGGGATTAATGAGATCCACTTAATTGGGGTAGATAACATACTGAATGGCTAGGTATTTTATGGTAGTTCTGATAAACAAGATCAATAATACAGGCAGAAAAGTGGAAAACTGGTATCATCATTGTTTATCTGCCGTGTAGTATAAGTACCTGTCATCATGTTGTATCTTCAGAAAGGCAATATTAATCCATTCCTTACACCAAAATCCAGAAAATTCACTTCACTGTAAAATACAAATACTCTCTGTTTACTCACAGAAGTGCTTTACTAAATCTTAATATCCAGAAGTGGCAGAAACTAATGCAGTTAAAATAAAGATGTAAAGAGAGCAGCAGCAAGGGTAAACACAAAGCATTTACGATAATTAAAGAGTGTGAACAGTAGAAAATTCAATGGATTGAAGCAAGCAAGCACTGTAACAAGTAAATAAATAATTAGTGGACAAAGGAAGAATAATAACAGTTTCTTGAAGAGAGTAAGCAATAGGCAGAGGAGAAAGAAACAATTTATCTCACGATAGAGGGAAATTGGAGCCAATGGATGAAAAAGAATAGCATTAGACATTAAATAAGCACTCTGAATTCATTTAAGGAATGAAGGTGGAGATTTACTTAAATCAGGGATCAAAATCAGAGGGATAATAGACAAGGAATTGGAAAATGCAGATAATGTTTGAACTGTTAACTAGATCAGATCTACTGAGTAGATCAGAATGGTGATCTGTACCCTACCTATAAATGACATAATAGAAAACATTTCCAATAGCAGTTTCAGTAAATTGATAGCAGAGAGGTACTAGGATCTGGAAACTAAAAGTGCATTCTCTTGTGAACACACTGAAGACCTCAGCTCAGTATGTGCTTGTCGACTAAACAAACAGTATGATTGTGGAGAACGATATAACAATATTTTAACACAGTCACATAAATTCAAAAGCATGCCCCCCGCTGGCACATTTTATTCAGTAGATTAGGGCATCCTTGTATCTCACAGACGTGTATCCCCACGACTAGTTTGGCAAAAAAATGCAATCATACTGTTCTATCATGTGTTATTAAAATTGCATCAAAGGCCAAATCCTTACACAGTAGAGCATTGTACTGACTGGCTGTTGTGTTGGCTGGTTCAATTCCATACCCAGGTCCTTCTCAGACAATCTTATCCATGTCTACTGCAGCACTTGTTACAAAAAGCCATGAATTTCCTCTTCCAATCCTTTAATATTAGCTGGACCTTTCATCAGAAGATAAAATTTGTGACTTGAATACAGACTGAGAAAGCTGATCTGGAGGCTGGAGCAATGTAGTTTCTGATAATATTCATCCTTGAGTGCTTTCATCTCCTGTGGTTCAGCCCAAATCATCACCTTTTCACTGTTGTTTTGCTTTAGTGCAGCTTTGTGACACTTGTCAAAATGTACCTACATTACATATTGTGTTTTGCAATGCTGACTGTTTGATTTCACGCTTATTATCTCTCATTCATGCATGTCAGTAATACCTTGTATTTGTATAGTTGCTGTCACAACCTGTTCACATTTTATCCACTATCAGAGCTTGTTTCACAGCTGTAGGGGTTGTCCTTGTTGGCTAAAGCCAAATACAGGGGAGATGGATGAGCTATTCACCTTCTCGGATGCACTTTTGCTGGAAGCCTTAGAATGAGTAGCATACGTAACCTGTCTCCCAGGGTGCGTTTGGCACATGGGCTACGGGGATAATTGCTGATCTCTTTTGTCAGTTAGAGAAGTTTCTGTAATACCAGACTGTGCAGACTTGACAACATATTTTCCTGCCTTTCTCACCCGCTCCGGCTCATGCAGTTCTTTAAATACTGCCTTTAGCTTCCACTGTAAGAGCAGCCACTTTGTGCAAGAGCATGGAAGTTGTTGTTATTGTTTGTAACACACTTGTCTCCTGAACTAGCTTCTGCAGTCTTCAAATTTATTTTTCTAGTCCCTTACTTCTCTGGTGACAGCCTTAAAGGAACAGTACAGATGTGTCTTTTACAAAATATTCCCTTTTGCTGTACACTGTTCATTGTACTCAGTTACACAAACCACAAATTGCATTGTTGCTTCATCTGAGATGCAAAACAATGGCATAAAGTCACAGAATCACAGAATGGTTGAGGTTGGAAGGGAGGTCATCTGCTCCAACTTCCTGCTCAAGCAGGACCACTCAGGGCCTGTTGTCCAGGTTTGTGTCTGGACAGCTTTTGAATATCTCTGAGGATGGAGACCCCAAAGCCTCTCTAGGAAACCTGTGACAAGGCTTGGTTACCTTCACAGTGAAAAAATGTTTCCTTCTGTTCAGTTACTTTTCCTGTTTTCTCAATATGGAAATGAGGCAGAAGGAAGATATTAAATTGGACACTTCTGAGTGTGATTTCTTACATATTTTTATCATTATTCTGTTTCCTTTCTCTGTCTTTTTCCCTTTTATTTATATACAAGCGTACCTTTAAAAAATCCTTTGAAGAGAAGAGTAATCATAACACTGCCAATAAATATTGAAATATATAATGACTGATTCTGAAATTACTTATTTAATGGTTTGAATTGATGATTTATTTAAATTCAAGTGAAGAAGAGATTAAACCCTGATATTTAAAAATGGACTCATTATTACAAAAGAAGAGCCTCATAATTCAGGTTTGTCAATTTAGATTTATAATTGGCAGACAAAGTTCAATGCAAATAGACATAGCTTAAGAGACAGAACAAAGAAACCAGAAAAAAATGTTTCACAGCAAAATATTAATGTGGGAATTATTTCTGGTAAAACTGAAAAGAGGGAGAAATCTTCTTTTATACAAAAGAAGAAAATCATCAGTATGGGCTGTGAGAAAACAAAAGAAAGTAGATAAGATATTTTCCTGTTAGTAACTGAAGAATTGATTTGCACAAATTAAAAAAAAAGCAATAACAAAACTCCAAAAAAAGACCAACCTATCAGAGTTTAGCCAAACCTGATATAAAATAATTTTGAAAAAAACTATCAGAATATTTGCTTACTATTTTCTCACTGTAGTCACTAGTTTTGCTTAAATAGTGAAGTTAGAGGGCCAAGCTATGAAGAAACAGGCAGTATATAGCAAAATGGTATTTACAGACATTTACACACTTGATCACTGCTGATATCACCAGTGGAAACCATTTCCTCCCTCCAGATTTCCTCAGGTTAATTATTTTTACTGTATATCTGTTTCCATTAGATTTGTGGGGCTTTGATCTGCAGCCTTTGACTCTGATTACTTTTTTCGCTGAGAGATTAATGACCTGCAGAATAACTGGGGTTTGGTGTGGAGGGAGGGGATCTAATTTTTGCAGTACTTATACACCATAAACAAGTCTCCTGTCATGTTTTTTTTCAGAGACAAACCACACGTAATGCCACTTATCCCCTGACAGGGCATTGTACCAGGCCCCTGGTCCCATTTTTGACTTTCTCACAACCTTTGCAAGTATCTTGGCAGGGTTGACAAGTGCACAGCCCCCTGCATGCTTACACAAAATACTTTTACAAAAATGTATCATTACTAGCTATGATTTTATGAGTCAGTGGTAAGCCTTCACCCAGAATTTGTACAAAATACTAGCTTGAAGATGTTAGAATGACAAAGCCTCTTCTGGTGGACTTCAACCTCTAAGTGCCCCCTAGTCCTAAGTGTGAAAGAATACCTGAAGTACACAGAAAATAAGTAATATTTACTATGCAAAAAAAGCCAAATGGAGAATCTCCCCACATAACTCTGCCAAAGTTTATGAAACTGAGATATATAAAGAAAATATTGTCTCTCTAAAATGATGTTTTCATCCCATCCTAGTTGCAAATAAACAGTTCCAGTGGGAGGGTTACTAAAAGGACAGAAATAGAAGTTTCACTGAAGTCTGGCAGAATATGAAGCACTGCTTAAACCATTTACAATGTGAAAAAAATAATTTGAACAATTTAGAGTCAGTGTCAGATCCTGTAAAGAGTGTAAGAAAAATATCTGCTTAGGTAAGGAGGCATAGATCCTCCAAATTACCAGGCTGTGATAAAAAAAAAAGGACAAAGAGAATAGAAGACTGCAAATCTGTGAGGGAACACAATATAGTGATTTTTGCCACTTCCAAAAATTCTCTTGCTCATAAGCCCAATAACTGGCTTGCCCATTTGTATTGCTAAGGGTTCTCTGTCTTGGTAAGACAAGTGCCTGTTTCTATACAGGCTTTCTAAGCTTTTTTCTCTTCTCAATATGTACTTTCTTGTATCCATCTATTTTGGGAAAATTTTTAAGTTATAGACACATGGGATCATTTTCAATTGAGGTAATCTAAAGTGTTTTCTTCTGTATTTAAGGGCTTCTTCATTGTACGAGACCACTAAAGAAAGACGGGACCTCTAAAAGACACGCTTGAGATTTGATTTTCCTTCTGGAGATGTAGTTCGGGCATTGATTAGAGGGGAGCCTACAATGGCTCACCTTTAAACATTGGACCCTGTTAAGTTCCCAAAGTTTTTCAGGAAAAACTCATACTAAGACTTGAGTGTTAGTATTTGATTCTTTTCTTTGTTGTATTTCTGTGCAACAAAAGGCAATGTAGGTCGAGGGTGTTTTGTAGCTCATATAGACTTAATTATGACAATTAAACTCACAGTCACTGTTGTAAACATTCAGCTACTTCTCTGGAAGTTTTGTTGTTGGCTTTCTGGTTTCTAACCTGGCTTGATGAAGTTCAGTGTTGTTAGAATATGCACCTTATAAGAAAAGCTTACACTTATCAGTAACACACATTAATCAGAAATTCTAGTTTCATTGACTCTGCATGCAATTTTAATCAATATGTATTTAAGTTTTATACTTCATGCTGCATCCATGTTCTGTTGAACGTTAATTTATGGAAAAGATTTTACAGAAGACAAGCATGAAATTGAAAAGTGTAAAATGAGCTAGGGTTGCTACTTCATCACTTTAAATAATACCACAGACCTCCAATTATCCAATAGGAGAGAAATAATAAAGGCTGTATATAAGGTTGTAATAGATTTTACGTAGATAGAGCAGCATTTTATTTCAAAGAATAAATCATTTCATGTCCTTCATGGCCACCAAAACAAATCTTGTGCTAATCCAGTAAGGTTTATCACAAACCAAAATGGTATGAATGGTATATATTACTTGTTTCATTAAAATCTGATTATATTATAATGTAGAAATCTAATTTCTCTAAGCATCTCATTATTCCTTATTTCATCTGCCAAGTGCAAGTGTGATCTTATTGCGAGAGTGAATTAAGCCAAGGCATAATAACCAGATTGATATTCTGAACAAAAGTCACACAACGGTGGAAGTTCCATTCTTAAGAAATGTACAGATGGCTGTGTTAAATGATCCACAACAAGTGTACATTTTTCTATGGGTCACATGGTTCCATTACAAATAAAAACAATTTATGTGGAATTATGAACCTGATCTATCTCCTTAACAACAATTTTATACTGGAGTAACATCAATGAATTTACAAGATGTTTTTACCCATTGACATGTAAGCAGATAAGAGTACAACTGCTCTAGGAGCGATTTAGTCCACTTAAAGCTTGCTGCTGAATTAAAAATATGTTTCTTATTGTGAGCAATACTTTTTCCTTGATCACAAGGCTCTAGTCCTTTTATTCAGATACCTGTTCTCACTGAAACCTACGTATGATACCCACTGCTGGTCCTTAGACTACCAAAAAATCCAAGAAAAAGGGAATTGAAATTGCTACACGGCTACAACACATAATAATTAGTATTTTCTATTATATTACTTATTTTTACCTCCCCTAAGTCTTTTACCTCATTTGGATCATAGGGACTGAGTTTAAGAAGGTAAATGTTTTCGCTTCTGTGTGATTAGCTCAGACTGCTGGTGTAATCATTCGCCTTCAACTCTTTTCGCCTTCTGTCTGGAGACTGACCATTTCAAAGAGCTAGTCAGCTGTGACGAAGCAAAGTAAAATCTCACATGCACTGCTGAAGCAAATCTTTTTCTCATATGGTCATTTTATGCAGCCAGAAGATATATTTGAAGGGCAAAACTCTCTGGCTCTTAAATATTTTTAACTATGCCTTGCACTCTACTGTACCTTCAGAGAAATGATGCTGCAACATGAATTTCTTGGACCAACAGCCAAAAAACATCTGCTACAAGGAATGTCTTTTCATGTCAAATAATCAGTGCTCCATTTTAAGACACAGCATGCATTTTGTGGGTCTGAAACCTACAAAGGTGAAAATAACATTTTTAATATTTTGCTTTCAAAGGTGATTCATTGGTTTAAGATTTCACTGAGAGCATGAACTTCTTACCACAATGGAGGGGCTTTGAAAATTTAAGGCAGCAAAACTGTTTGATCTTCTCATACTTAAAATGTTAAAATACTTAAAATATTAATGAAGAACAAACCTCTAGTGGAATATGGACATTGGAAAGGAGAGGGTGAAGATGAAGATCTCCATCTGCCATGCACGGATACCACTTCAAGGATATGGCTTAAGCAAAAATTACTCCAGATGAGGTTCTGTCTTATTTTTGTGGTGAAATACAGTGTGATAAGAGGCAGTGGACATGTATAATCAAAGCTTTGCTTGTAACAAATCTTAAAAGCAAAGACAGAAGAGTCCTTGGGTTTAAATTCCTTACTATTCTGGTATGTCTTATCATACTCATTAAATGGAAATCCTCAGCTCTTAATAAAAACTGTAAAATTTTTCAGTCAATAATAGCAAAAACTCAGTCTAATAAAATACCTTTTAATTCTGTGACTTTGTTATGACTACCTTTGTCCTTTATCTAGACTAAAATTTCTTCAAGTCCTAGAGTTTAGGAGAGCTTTCTGACTCAGTCAGCAATTATATTCAGCTTATATGACAATGCATTTTCCTGTGTTTACACATATTTAAACTTAGATTAATTACAAATACATGGAAAAAACAGAAATGTACTAAAAAGACACATAATACTTAAATATGGTCCCTATCTTGCATGCAGATATCATCATCCTTCTGTCAACCATGTGTCAAGATCTTCTTCCACTGTACAAATATTTTTCTGTCAGTGGTCTTGCCAGTGTGTCAGTTTCTGTGAACCATTGCTGTGTGAACCATTTCTTTAGTTTCTGTCTCACTGTCCTTCTCTTGTGTAAATGTTCTGGGGAGAACCATGAAAAGGAGAAAAGTTTCACATGGCTGGAATGCAAAATCTGGATAAGTAATTTCACCATCATTACTTTCTCCACTCTCTCTTAACCATTATTATCTCAAACCCCTGTGATCACAAAACATTTCACATTATATTAATTATTAGCTTTACAACTTTCAGTGGAAAGTAGAAAAATGTGGACTGTATAACAGCCACTGCCACTACCTATTGCCTAAATAGGATGAATGTAGACGAACATTTGAGTTAGAGGGTAAAAAAAAAATCACAGTTTGCACAATACCCTCCTCCATGAAGATGCTGGTATTTTTTTATTATTCCTGTTTCAGCAAGAACTGCCTGAAATTAATGCCAGTTTATTTATCTGTGGTATCCAATAGACTTGGATGGAAATACATACATACATACATGAATCTCCTCAGTCCTGTTGACTACCTAGTGGTGCTAGAAACCCTAAGGTAAGAGCCAGGGCAGTGTGTTGCAGCAGGATGTGCAGGAGGGCTGCTGCTCTCACAATGGGGGCCAGGACTATTCTGCACCCACCAAAAGGCTGTTGAAAGCTTTTGTTTGCTCTGGTGCTTTTACCTTGTATAAACATCAGAGATGAGGTGAAGGTTGCAACTACTGCCTCCCCGATGTGGACTGTTATTGTCCATCTTTTCTGTCAATTATTGTTAAGAATAACCTCATGTCACTGAGGGGAGAACCTCCAACCTTTCTATTCTTAAAAAAACCAACAAAACCCGAAATGGTGGATTTAGGGTTTAAGAGAAAAAATTGAAACTGCATAAGTGTTTGGGCTGGCTTTTTTTTTGGTGGCAAGATACCAATGTTCTCTATTTCACTTTAATTTAGTCTTTTTTATGATGGGATAAAATAACTTCAAGACAATAATAAAAAAAGAAAGACTACATCAATCTGTGTATCCGTCCCTGCTAAAAAAAATTAACTTTAAGCTATTCAGCCTGATCTCCAACTGCTATAAAATTTCCCTGTAAAATCACTACTGAAGACTTATATTTACGTACTCAGGCATGACATTTTTAAAACAAGATTTTTAGGAAGACAGGCTCCTCCACCCAGGCTCCATCCTGTCATTGGCAAGACCTGAGTGGCATGTCCAAAGCAGTGGGAATTTGTTCTATTGCACCATTGCTTCTTCACCAGTAGATGCTGAGCTCTCATGGAGTTTGTTTAAATATTTATCCCATGACCTACAGTTTGCTCTAGGCCATTAACTACATTGTAACTCCTGCTGTACTCTTTCCATCTTTCCTAGGAGAATGTCCTTGCTTAAGTTGATGGATTGCATATTTTACTTTATTGGAAGTAATGCTTTCTTATCAATGTCAAGTAACTAATTTCTTCAATTATTTCTTTATCAGTGTCATTCTTTTCTTGTGTAACCATCACTAAGTACAATAAAAACTCCTTATATTGCTTATTATTAACTCCAAGCACGGTAAACTTGATTGCCTCTCCAATTTAATGAAAATTAAATTGAGTTCTATTTGACTGCCATTTTTTTCAGCTTTCTGTGAAACATTGTTTTGGGTAATTTGCCTGGCATTAATTTCAATCTTTTTTTCAATCTTGCCTCTATTAGTTTGTTTTACATAGGATTTATATTGTAAAGGAGTGTGTGATAATTTGTGTAATATCCACCAACTTAAACTAGATTATTTAAATTATATATATCATAGTTTCATTCTCTCCTCTAACAAGAGGTGTTCTTCTTATAATTGCCTAAAATTCTAAGTATTTTTCTTCATTTAAAATAACAACACCCTTTGAGAATAAAAAGACTTCTTTAGTTATGTCTTCAGAAATACATACAGACTCCATTTAAAATCAATCTGGTTTTACATAAGAAAATTTTTTTTTCTGTTGATCCAATGTTTTATAGTAAAGATGGATTTTTGCTAACAAAGCATTATGTTTTCTAGAGTTCGAATATGCCAAACATAGTTGTTCTTTTCCCAGGTAGACATTTGGGTTTTCTTTCATTCCTTTCTGACAAAACCCCCATGTTTTCTTCATTGTAGAAAAGCCAAAGTTATTTTACTTTGTGTTTCCTGCATAACAACCCAATTCATTTCTGATGCTCACTCAGTTTACTGGAAATTACTTTTACTTGTTTGCCTGGTGGTCTAGCAAACATTATTTCATTGCTGGAGAGCAAGCCTGTCAAAGATTTCAAATAGCCTTTCCTCTTTTTCTCTTTATACAGTCAGATGACCATCTATGAAGAGTTCATCCTTACAAAGATTGCTCATTCTGTACTAAGTGACATCCTCAACAGCACAGGATGGCCATAATCAAAGATCTCTCTAGCCCAATACTCTGTCTCGAACAGTGGTCGATGGCAGAGGCTAAGTCAGGCAACTCCATAGTGATCCTTCCCTGATATGTTCCCCTAGACTGCGGAATGTATCAACACCAGTCCTTCATGAATCGGAAATGTTATCTCCACAGCCAATGATACCAGAAGGATTTTCATTCGTCCACCTTATCTCTTTGCCTTTTCATCTTCTGCAAAGCTTCCACTGCATCTTGAACTGAGTTTGCCAGTTTAATGCACTACAGGATAAATGAGGCTGAGGGGCTGCTTTGCAAAGAGCCATATATAGTAATTGAGGAGTCATTGCACAGCCCAGGCTTTTTTCATTTTTATTTTGCTTCTTTTTCCTTTGCATATACTAAGTGCAATTAAATAAATAAAAAGAATAATTTTCAAGTACCCTTATTTTCAAATGCTAAGTCTTTTTCGATAGTGGAAGTGCCTTACCTTTCAGCTGTAGTGCCACTTGACTTATCTTCTAATTTTGGCTGAGGTAAGGGTGGAGCATAGATGCCATAGATGCCATAGATCCATTTAAGTCTGGGACTGCATTGTCTGTTTCCCTCCACTTCTGTGAGAAATACAGTTCTGTCATTCTTTGCTTAGCTCTTTTGGAGCTTTCCTGGAATAACAAACTGTAAGTTTTGCAAATTCTATGTATTTGACCAATTTCATTATTTCTGGATGGGTTTTTTTAACGTCTAAGTCATCACGGAACTTTTAAGAACTGGAAGATTATTAGATGAGCTGATAACTCCTGCTGCCCAAACTTCTGCAGCCTTTTCATGTATGGAAGGCTTTTCATGGGGAAGAGTCAGAATCCTAAAGCTGTGTTTTTAAATGTTTTCCTTCTTGTTTTCTGAAAGAAATAAGGAAGTGCCTTGAGAGTCTCATTGGTAGAGAGTATGGGAAGTAACATATTGATCAACATTTTCATAGTAATCTGTTTGAAACTGAAACTAAAATTTAAGCTGTTGTCAAAACTAGCCTGCTCTTCTATAACAAACAATATTCATTTTATCGTTTCTCCTTTCTTTGTTTACCTAATAGCTCTCAAGTAACACTGTGTTTTAAGGATGGCTTCATTATATATAACTGCTGAACCTAGAGTTTCTGAAAAGATATTTTTGACAGTAATTTGTTTCTTCTCCTTTCTCACTACTCCTGCCATGTGAGAAGTTTCCAGTCATGTGATAGGCTTAACTTGGTGAGTGGACAGCTGAATTTTTAAACTAGCCTATAATGGTAATTAATTTCTGATGTGACATTCTGATCAAGTAATAACAAGCTGCTAAAGTGAAAAAATTTCTGGAATCTGCAAACAGATGCTGGAAGATAATGAGTATCTTATTCCCCCAAACTGCTAATCAGTCTCATGTCTTTTATTCCCATTTTTATTTAACATAATTATGCAGGTCTCAATATAAAAACCCAAGAATCTACCTTAAATATATGTCACACACATTACATCTCCTTTTCCTTCAAAGGTATGTTATTTATCTTTTCTGATTCTTGTTTTTCATGCTGCTTGCATTCTCAAGACAACTTCTTCCAACATCTGTGGGACTTTGCAGTAAGACATGTAGCTTTTGTTGCTGGTTTCCTCTGTGACTTTTTGGAACATCAAGTGCCCCAAGATCTTTTTTCTTCTACTTTATTCTAACCATTCTTTTCTTTGCCAGCTCACAAGGGAAGTTCCCTGAGACCAGTAGGTTTCTCTGTGTAATAAAGGTACTGACATGGACCTTGATGGAGTGAGACGTTTCCCGTGATTTTCCCATCTCCCATCAATGTCTAATGGAGGGTAAATCTTGTAGTGTCGATTACAGGAACTACTCACTGAACAAAACTGCATTTTTATTGACACTGAGGATTGTACCCCAGATAAGCCCAGTATGCAAGATATACTCTAGCTGAATTTCTCCTGAAAATACAGATGTTCACAGCATGTAAGACTGTAATTTGAAAATGTAGGGTTTTCAACAGAAGTGGCTAGTGATTGAGATTTGAACTCATTGTAGGCATTGTACAGATTTCACTGATTTAAGAGGGAGTCTTCAGACTAGATAATCTCAGGAAGGGTGAATGAAGACCTTTTCAAGACTGTTTTTGAAAGCTTTGAAGAAATAAAATACTGAAAACATGGGAGGGAGTTGGGAGTTCTGGAAAAATGTACATTTTTCCAGAAAGAGCTTGTTTGCAACTTAAAATTTTCCATCACTTGCACATATTTCAATTACTGAAATTTAGTTATGCAGCGAGAAGCAATGAAGAAGGAACAAGAAAAAGTAATGATCATCTTTTCCAAAGAAACATAAATAGCAGCATTATTGGGTTTGCATAGTTTTAGTTTTTTTGAATTCCTAGCAGTAAATAATTTAATCCTATAAAGCTATCATTAGAGTAACTGACACTATAAATCACTGCTTTTACAATGGACATCTAAGCAAGCTGTTTTTACTGCCTCAGTATTTTGAATTAACTAAATAAAAGTTAAAAGCATTTCCCCTAGAGATTTACAATAGGATTGGTTTTGGCCTTTTGTAAACAAAATCAGATATTGTCATTAAAAAAATGTACTTTCAGCAGCTTTATAGAAATGACCACACACACACATCTCAGAGGATTTATCTTAAAATGTGAACTTGTAGCCTTCCTAGCAAAGAACAAATAAGACAAAGGGAATCAGGCCAGTGTGGTTGCCTTTTCCCAGGGACCACAAAAAAACCCGTTGGCAAGGGAGCAAAGAAAATAAATGAGAGAATAGCAAAAAAAAAAAGAGGTGCATGTTGCCTTATTACCCACACAACAGCTTGTCACCTTTTCCTCGGTGAAACAAGTTGTAATAAGTTATGCATATTTTTAACAGCAATTAACAATTGTAAAAGTAGAAATCACAGGATTCAATTGTAAGAAAAAATAATTTTACTCATTACACATTCAGAGCAGTGTACAAACATGAGATAATTAATCCTTACTACTCTGCAGAGGTAAGCAGGAGCAGGTATGACATTTTATTCTTAGTATAAAGAGGAAAAAACTGAGGTAGAAAAGAAAGAAATTCATCATAAAAGCAATCCAAGAGCAGACAGATTCGTACCTTGGGCAACAAGACCTCCATTCTCTATGCCCTTTTGCCAAAATGTACTTATTCCACCAGCATGGTGTAGGTCTGTTTGTGTAGGATAGTACAATGAGAACCCAGGAGCTTTGAACCAGGGTTGTTTACTATAGCCAGAATGCAGGCATCTGTCCATAGACAACCTGAAGTCCACTGAAGCCTAAAGTAGTTCTGTGACACTGACTAGCAGAATCATGAGCCCATCACAGGCTGGAAAATACTGCAAATCTTTAGGATACCCACAAAGTTAAGGATAATAGTGTGCCATTTTCCTCCTCTGTGTATGTTTTCTCTCCTGTGAGAGCACAGGAGCAGTAGCTCATGTTGACAACAAGCATACTGCAGCTGGAAGAGACATTTTTCAGGAAGACAGGAAGAGAGGCAGAGGATAAAATCCCAAGAATAGAAGGTATCCCCATTAAAGAATTTCTTCTAGTCTGGGAAGATCCCTGAAAGATCTCCTTTGCTTCTTTTACTTGTTGTGAAAACATATAATAACATAGAATTTCTTTGTGCACAATCACACTGTACAGAAAGCATTCTTGAGTTATGATTGCATAATCTTGTCAAGATTATAATCTAGATTTAATATATAATCAAGCTTCTTCAAGAGGCTCCTGCTCAATGCACCCACTGAGTTCTGAGTTCAGAGTCAAAACTTTACTTAAGTTTTAGTCACACATGCCTAAAGTTAAGTTAATTTACAGTTCAGACCGGGAAATTAGTTACAATATTGACTTGATTGGTATTTTGGAAACCCCTGAAGTTGTTCAGTCTCAACCAGTTATTACTTATACAGAAGAAAGTTCCCCAGGATGCCAATTTTATTTTATTTCTTAAAAATAGTGAAAAAAGTTGGGCTTTGTATCTGGAAATGTGCTCTACTATGAAAAGTTTAGTCTGAAAGCCTCCTCATGGGGACAAACTTTGGCAGCAGACCTGTGCCCTTTGACTCTAGAAAAGTCTAGCTAGGAAAGTTGGCAAGATAGCATCCTTATTCTGTATTTCCTTTTCTTTTTGTAGAATGTGATGAATTATTCACACTATGCTAATAAAGTTCATTGGAGTAATCTGAGCAGTTTCCTGAGTTTATTAATAAATTATTTTTAAAAGGAGTTAATTTGGTCAAGATGTGCCCACAGTAAACTGGCCAGCAATATAGTCATAATCAGATAAACAACAAAGATGAATTACAAGACAGGAAACACAGGCAGAATTGTCCTGGGTAACGAGACAGCCAGTATTTCACACTGAGAAAGTCTGGGGAAATTCAGACAGCAAACCTCAAGGAACCTGAGGTGGTAAAAGCTTGGACTTCGATGTGGAAAGAAGTGGTTCTGTGCATGGAGCCAGGATAGAGCCAAGAGAGCGGCACCACTGACGTAGTCTGATAGAAAGCTCCACCGCCATCCATGCCAGAGTGGGCATCCCAGGAGGCACTGATCTGAAACAGAAATAGATGCAGCTTATTTTAAATGGACGTTCTGCAAATACTTGTTAGTTCTTTTCCCTGTGTGAAGTAGGTACTTGTTTCCCATTTCTTGCCATACTGAGAAAATAGCACCCATCTTTCCTTTGTTCAGCCCTCCTTCATGCATATTTTCAACTACTGCACATTTCTAATCATGATTAAGAGACACAGCTATTTCTCTCTTCACACAATCCAAGGTTTTCATCACTCAGTACATACAGATCTTGACCATTTGCCAGTCAAAATCGTATTTTTTCCCTAAATATTCATTCAGTTATTATGTCCAAGGAGATTTTTAGGCACAGCTAAGGGGATACCTGCCTAAAAGACTGAATCTCTTGGCAGTTCATGCTAGTATACAAGGAAAACAGTGGAGTTGGTTTAAGAATGAGGTTCTAGCTGTGTAAAGGCCTGTTGAATCAATTCAGGAATGCACTGCATACTCCACCTACTTCTTAACTTCAAATAGCCTGAATTGGGTAACCGCTCCTAAGTTTGGTGTGAATAATGAGAGTGTGCACAGGAAAGAGAGGAGACTTTTTTTTCTTGATGTTTAAATTTTTGGTGGGATGTGAAAGAATAAGGGGTGAAATCTGAGAAGCAATTTTTGCATTGTCTGGGAAGGAATTTCATAGCATTGTTTTTCTGTTCCTTGCTTTAGCAAGTTGACCCTTGCAGCTGACAGTCTTGTCATGCCTACAGAACTTTACTGTGGAGGGATGTTATGATCTCCTGACAAGAAATGAATTCTTAGAAAACTTGGTCAAGTGCCAAAAGATCACTGTCTCGGAGCAAATGCAGTGTTCCCTGGGGAAGCAGTATAAGAAGTCTTGGATAGACAGCACTGACTTTGCCTTTGAGTAAGAAAGCTGTCAGTCATTCTGCTGAGTTTTCATTCTTTACTAAACAGAATTGCAAAAAATATTTTCAACGTGAAGAAAAATTCTCATAAAAAGTGAGTCTGTGTCTTTGATAACTGTTAAGAAAATGCTGACTTTTGTAAAATCATGCATCCATCCCACACGACCTTCAAAATTCTTTCTGATTCATATAAATTTACTTGGACCTAAGAGTAGATGTCAGTTGTTTAAGCAAACAGAAGAAAAACTGAATTGCTACTAAGGTTGTCCACCACAAATTTCTGAGCAGGACTAAGACAAGTTTTAACAAATCATCTTCTTCACTTGTCTATAGTATTGGTAAGAAGAAAGACAAGGAATTCATAATTTGTTTCTGATACTCAGGCAGATGAAGAGACCTGACATAATAGGATGAGAGTTATCTTTTTGTGATGGTTATGATGCATTAGCCCCGTTGTTGATTCTGGAGTGATTTGAAAACAGTGGGTTTGGTTACATATTTACTTTGATATCCCTAAGGTAATTAATTCCTTTTAACATTCTTTGTGTTGCTCCAAAGTGCTTTGAAGCACTGATGCAAAAGCATTAATAAATTAATTATGTCATTACTTCAACATCTGTACTGCAGATCCTGCAGTCTAAATATTAAGGTTTAGGAAAGAGGGTGGATTCCCAACAACTTGTGATAATGTGGATTTTTCTCAAAGCACACTTTCTAAATTAAAATAATTGCTGAATTATGTCCATCATGTTGGACTTAATATTAAATTTAATGCACAGAGTATCATCAGATGTTTGTTTTAATACTTGGTATGTAATCAACATTTTGACTGACAACCTGTCTTTCTCTTTTCACACTTTGGTGTGGACTATTGCCAACATTCACTGCCGTGGACATATCAGTGTATATGGGCTTCAACTGAGATCTGTGTAAAACATCACTATGTAGCTATTTATGATGAGGCATAAAGAATCTTTTTGAAACTGCAAGAGGAAAATTCTGTAAATGGGCTGACAATAGTCAGAACTATTAGAAGCCAGCAAGAACAGCAAAACCACAGTCAGTCCTCAAGCACAGCAGTGCTCCATATCACTTAAGTGAGGAAAAGAACTTGGGATACAAGAACTAGCAAATAGTGAATCACCACACACACATACTCAGTGCTTCAGTTCGCAAATTCCCAATATATCATTGTCTTGGGTTTGCATGGCCAGGTTTTTGTAGCTGGGGGCCTACGGGGCGGATTTTGTGAGAAGCTGCCAGAAGTTTCCTCCATGTCTGGCAGAGCCGATGCCAGACAGCTCCAGGATGGACCCACCACTGGCCATGGCCAAGCCAAACAGCGATGGTAGCAATACATCTGTGATAAAATATTAAAGGAGGAAAAATTATTTTGCAGGAGTAGTTGTTGCAAGGGAGGGGGGGGNGAGAGCCCACACTGGAAGAGACTCCCGGAAAGACCCGTGGATCCATGAAGAGAGGAGCCCATGCTGGAGCAGGTTTACTGGCAGGATTTGTGACCCTGTGGGACACCCAGGCTGCAGTGTTTTATGCCTGAAGGATACACCCTGTCTAAGGGACCCACACTGGAGCTGTTTGTGAAGAACTGCAGCCCATGGGAAAGACAATGCTGGAGAAGTCTGTGAAGGTCTGTCACCTTTGGGAGGGACCCCACACTGGAGAAGAGGAAGAACTCCTCTCCCTGAGGAGGAAGCAGCAGCAGAAACATGTGATAAACTGTTGGACACACCCTACCCCTCCCCCCCCGGTGGAGGGGACATAATAGAAAATTGGGAATAAATTTAAACTTGGGAAGAATGAGGGTGTGGCGGGAAGCTGTTTTTAAGGTGTGTTTGTACTTCTTATTATCCTACTCTGATTTGATTGGTAATAAATTCAATTAATTCTCCCAAGTTGAGTGTTTTGCCCATCATGGTAATTGGTGAGTGATCTTTCCCTGTCCTTATCTCAACTCATGAGCTTTTAATTACATTCTCTCTCCCCTGTTCAGCTGAGGAGGGAAGTGATAGAGCAGCTTTAGTGGGCACCTGGCATTTAGCCAAGGTTAAACCACCAAAATGATTTAAAATATCTTGGGAACATCAAACACTATCTCTCCAATAGCTTGGTTACCTTATGTGATCAAAGGCCTAAAGACCGGCTGCAGCCCTTGGGTTAAAGGTCTTTGAGCCTTTGCATTTTGCTCAGCACCTCTTAGCATTAACCTACACTGAGAACTCCCCCAAACCTCTTCGTCTCCAGTTTGACCACCTTTGTCATTCAGAAACATGAAAGAAGCCTCCACCATGATTCCAGAACAAAGCACGAATTTACATTTGCAATGTGCTTTAGCTGCCCTGCCACTCCAGTTCTCCAGTTCCACAATCTACTATTAATATACATACTTATTATATCCTTTAAACATCTAACAAGTAATGAAATATACACACTAAATACTGAGAATTTCAAAGGCTTCTGGATATTCTAAATCATGTGGTATAGAAAATACAGGTCTTTTCCTCAGTAAACATGCTAAGAATATGTATGCCTAATATTTAATTAATTAACATCTATTAATGTAAAATGCTTCTTTCTATCCAGCTCCCTGCTAAGCTAGCAGACACATCCCTAGAACCATTCCTCTTAAGGGGTATTACACTATTAGTAATACTTCAGATTAAAAATTCATTCCATCCTCAGGTCTCTTCATTATAATATAATTGTTACACAATCCACGTTACCATTAGGAGCACAGTAAGAGAAATAGTTTCAAAGTAGCATTTGTCTGTGGGATTCATAGACTGAAATATGCTTATGATGTATATTTATTTGCTCAAAGCAATTTGCTAAGGGTTTTGAACATTACTTAAAATTTCTGAAAGCAAAAGCACAAAGCTTTTCTTTTGATTTGACTTTTTCTTTGTGAAAACATGTACATGTTTCCTTTCCTTTACTTGTACATCTGAACTGGGGGAAAGATGAGAGAGTATTCAAAGTCCTCTACCTTCCCTCTAGCACAGTCAATGTCCCATCTGTTCCCCAGACTGACGTGCTTAAGCTTTATCACAGCAGACAGTTGCCTCCTGGCTGGCACACCACTCCTCTGGCACTCACAGAATGAGGTCACAAAAACTAGGTACTGATGCTGCATAGAGGGAAGCTGTATTAACTTTTATCTACTCACTATGAAATGAGAGAGAACAGCAACATGCCCTCAGCAGCAGCGTGAACAGAAGCACATCCTGAGAAACAGGAAGCAATTTTTTTCTCAGGGACCAATCTTTCAGGAAGTTTCCCAAACTGAGCCATGCCTGTGCCAACTACAGAACCTGGTAAAATAATGAAATACAAATCAGCTCACTAAAATAAAAAAGTCAGTAAGCTGTTTTTTCCACTCATCTGAAAGGATTTTCTTTTATTTGGCTTATTTTTCTATTGTTATTTAAATTGAAAATTGGGGAGCACTTTGATTCCAGGTGTACTGGAAAGTGTAGTCATTTATCAAGAGGTGTTTACAGGAAAGTCAAAGATATTAAGAGAATTAAACCAGATGAAATGTGAGTCTGACAACAGATCTTAGACAAATTAGGGCACAGCAGTGAATGACTTTCCCAAGGTCATATAGTGCATCAGCTGCAGAGCTGGGACTAGGATGCTGGTCTCCTGATACACAGCCTAATCACACATTTCTCCATAACAAAATTTGCAAATAAGATACCACACACATAAAAATTCTGTTTATGTATAGTATTTCCTTAGTGAGCAGGGGCAAATATAGGATCAATTATTTAAGAGCTTGCTTAATAAGGAGAGTATGTTTCAGTAATTACTGAGGCCAACCAGTGGGTTGAAGGTCTTATAAACTATACAATGTTTTCTCATTGTACTACAGAAGATGTTCTTGATTAGCCCTCCTGTGGTTTGTGTGCTGTGCCTCTCTGATAATGAGTAGGGTGAATCAGCACATGGTACTGATTGACACGTGGTTCTTACATGTTTAAAGCTGAATTATTTTCAGTTCTGCCAGAAGAATTTTACTTTTCATGTTTATGTGAATCTTAGGGGATGTTGATTTAGATGATTTGCTATTTCAGTGCTGTATTTAAGCAAAGGATGTTTAGATTTCTGTGACAATAAAAACATGTAAGAGAGGTATCTATGATCAAGTGATTTTCATTTTTTTCCAATTTATAAGTATTACGTGCCCATTGAGTTGAGATATGCTTTGAAGAAATCTGTAAGAAGCAGAATCTCTGAAGTCATTGAAGCTTTCTGAGTTTGCCTTAAGCAGGAAAAAGGCAGTGGGAAAGCCTTCGGTCTGCACTACAATAAAACAAGTAGTAATTTTAAATGTAGGTAGGTAGCAGCAGAGTTCCCAGGAGACCTCAGTAAAAGAAAGTGATGGTCAGACATCAAGTCTCTTATTCCAGAAAGGACTGACTCACAGGTGGGGAGTTTACAACCATGTGAAGGTTGAAGTCCATTAGTCACTCTTAAATTTGGGTCAACTTGTTCTCTGTCAAGGGATCTGAAATAAAGTCTTGGTAGGTTTATAGCCAGCCTATTAAATTGCATCACTTTTTGCTGAGTTTCAGTCTGCCATATCAGAAGACACCACATCCCATAAGAAATGTCACCAAGAGAAATGACAGAAGGGCAGTGTAGGAGACCTGCTATAAATGGATGCAGTTCACATAACCTGAGTCTATCCCCTCTTTCTTTAAAATAGAAGCCAGCAAAGCACAGGATGTTTCCTGGGCATTAATGGTTAGAAGGAAGTTTTGATGTGGTGGCGCATAGCCAAAGCCTATTAGGTTACACTGGTCAGTCTCCAGAAGTGGTCCTTTCTTAAAAGTATACATACAAACATTAATGACTGAAAAGGAACATAGCTTACCCATTTACAAGGTATGGCCAGTAGCATCTCATTTTTCCTTCAGTTTTCCAAATTACATTAGAAGTTGCTGAGGTAGTTTTCTTCATTTCCTGTTTCTTGCTCCCTTCCTCATTTTGCACTGCAAAATTTGTGCATAACCTGGAATGGCCAAACATCTCCACAGCTGTAGGAATTGAGACGTCTTAGTGCTTTTCTTCTCATTGTCTTTTCTCCTTCTGACAACCTCTGCCAAAAACAACCTTTAGAAAATGTTAACATGCTGTGGGTGGCAACCTGCGAATTTTTCACATGCTATCAGTGTCACAGTTTTAACAAACGGGATGCTTTTTTTATTTCCCTCTTCTTACAAAAAGATTGTACCAGCAGCAGCATATATTCCACTGGCATTCACTGCATGTATGTTGAGGTGCTGAAGGCTTTTAGGAGGGGCTGATCTTTGCAACTTCTTTTTATATTTCTTCCATAAATTAATATTCTACAACTGCATAGAAAAAGAGGAGAGAAAGGAAAGGGGAAAGTGCAGGGGAAGGGAAAGAGGAAGGGATAGAGGAAAGAAGAAAGGAGAGAAAATGTGCTGTTATTTCAGATAACTAACATGCTTATCTATGGTAAAACTCTACTGAAGATATATTCTGATTCTTTGCCACCAGACAGCTACATACTGATATCCTGACCTGTCCTTGCTGTCTTTTTTTTCTCAATACAAGCAAAGTAGTTTGCCTTGCAGTGTTTCTACTTAGGATAGCTGCTGATGAGATTTAATTATGCAAATATTACAAGAATGTCAACCCAGCTTTTTTCTTCGATCATTTCCAGTCTTCACATTATACACTTGAGGAAGGTTTGGCTGGCTGCTCTAAGTCCCTTTACTGGCAATGAAAAGAGCATTTTAAAATGGTGATTCATTTTGTCTTGGGTCAAAAACTGCTTGCTCTTTTCAGTCTTGCCTTTGAAATGACTATGTCTTCCTAGTGATTCCAAGAAATTTACAGTGACCATTTCCGATTTTTGGATGACTGTTTCGTGGTTCAGACCAGTCTGACATCTAATGGCAGATGTCTGTTCTGGCCTGCATGCAGACAAATGCATACATCGCCGCAGGTAAAAGCTTACATTCTGTCCAGCACATGAACAGATCAAGTATTTCTGAAGAAACTAAGGAACTCAGAATCCCAAAGTTTTTAAATGATCCTTGTTGGGCTGTATCTTCCAAACCTTCAGGAAAGAAAAGACTCTGGAGCATCTGGATTTTATCAACTAAATCCTCTGTTTTCCATAAGTATCTGATGCCCTTGACTCCATACACTGTAGCAGGCAAAACTATGTCGTATTTCGTTCTCAGTTTCTTCAGGGAGACTCTAGTCCTTTCCTTCTGCTCGACTGGCCCCTCCTTCTGGCTGTGCTGGCTACCTTCCAACAAAAGTAGAGAAAATTGACTCAGTCGCATATTCACCTGGCCCTGGAACTCAAAAACATATTTCTTAAGCATCTTAATTAAGCTCCTTTTCTGAGGCTTAACTCTCTTTAAAGCATAAATAATAAAGAAAGGCTAAATTTTATCTTGGCCACTTAAATTTATGTCGAAAGCAAATGATGTGAGAAAATGCAGTAGTTTGTTAAATTTTGTTTCCACAGAATCACAGAACTGTTAGGGTTGGAAGGGACCTCTGGAGATCATCTGGACTCTTTATTGAAGAGATTTTCAGAATATTTCCTTGATATACGCAAAGAGATTTCCAGTACACCAGTGAAGATATTTAAAAGCCAAGGATTTGGCAAAAAGAGAGTAGTTTAGGAGTCCTGAGGAGCCTCAGAGAAGGAGGATACAGCTATGGAGAATTGGAGGTCCAATGATGACCTGAATTGATCCTAAACCCTCCACAGAGTCTTAGGATCTGTCCCTGCTCCCACTGGGGGGATGGGTACCAATTTCTGTTCCAAGGTTTCCATCCCCTGACTCACACCATTTGAGGCCCCACCCCCTGGGGCAGCTGAGAGCAGCCTGAGTCCTGGGTGGGAGCCCAGCCTCTGGCTCAGCCACCTGCATGGTGCTGGACATCCCTGGTTGTGTCCCCCTTCCTCCCAAAGGATAGAGTTTTTAGTGTTTGACACTGTCTGTGTCAGACAGCTGCCAAGACCCACCAAGGGCGTTGTTAATCACACAGCACCAGATCAGTTCCCTCCCCACCTCAGGCCAGTTACTGGTTGTCACCAGGGTTTCCATCACCCTCTCATCTCCTGCCTCAAAAGCATCACAGAAGTGCATCACACAATTGCCTAACAAGTTTCACCTATTGCTTCCTTGTTTTTTTGAGCTCATTCTGAATTAATCCAGTCAAAACTGGGCAGCTTTAGTCAAGGTCTTGCTTACCTGAGAGGTGCTTTTAGCTAGGCACTACCCCATGGTATCTCGTGATCCTGAATGTCATCCAGTAATAAACAGCCCCTTGCCAGAAACAAATCAAAGATCCATTCCCTCCTCTCCATTCCTGGACAACAGGAAGAAATTATCCACATTAAAATCATAATTCTGCTGTCTGCAGTACTCAAGGGGATACAGCAAATATGAACTATTACATGATTTACTGAAAAAATAAGATGCAACTCTTATAGAGGTGTTAATTAAAAGGTAATGGTTTATATCAAAAATTCTCCTCCAATCTCAATTTTCAGATGAGACATTTTTTCTCCTAGAAGATTGCCTTCAGGTTCCTTCAACTCCTTTAATTTCCTTACAAGTGCTTTTGACACTTACAAACATTACAAACGTTTCATATGTTGCTAAGTAGTGTACATTTGCTGGAGGCTAAGTTCCAACTTCGGCACTTTTTTACTATTATTAGGCACAAATCCAATCCCCCAAAGTCTAGTACATCTGACCTTTAAAGAAGTTCAAGTCTGATCTACCTTGAAACAATGCTGCTTTGGGCTGTCTCTGTTGGCATGGTCAGGTGTTGCAAATGATCAAGTTAATGTGTTATAAGAAATTCTCCACATAGCTAGAACAGTGACATATAAAAAAATCACAATCAGCTATGGTAGCATAAAACAGACTGTGATGATGCCCATGCAAAAGCAAAGTAACACACTTCCTAAGCTCTAAGTTGCCATTAAGCCAACTTGCCAGGACTAGATCCACACCAGAGTGCAATGACAAAAAGGGCTAAATATTGCATTTGTAACAGCATAAAGATTTACAGAAAATAACAGCTGGAATTTGTAAAAGTCCTGCTGTGCTGATCTAAATTACTCTGAAGGATTTCTGAGGATTACACAGGTTAAAGAATCCAGGACTGATTAGTCCTCTTGACCCTGCACTGACATGGGCCATGGACAGAAGAAGACTAGTAAGAGCCATAAGCAGCCTGCATAGTCTAGGAGTCATCTTTTCCCTTCTGTCCCTGCTGGAGAAGCTTGGATGAAACACCATCAAAGGAATTGCTCTCTGCATTCCTTCCTAAAGCCCTGATCTAATCCTGTGCAACCAGTCATTTAGGTAAATCTAACTACATGAGGTTTTGAAGAGTTCAAGACCAATTTCCTTTAAATGTCATGAACAGCTGCTTTTTTTGGCATTTGGTTTAGGGGTTTTTTTGTTTGGTTGGTTTTTTTGTTTGTTTTTTTAAATCAAACAGAGGCAAAGCTTTCAGAAAATCTCTAATTCACCACAGAAAAAGAGTTATGGAGAATACTGGATTTTAGGCTTATCTGCCACAGTGTAGGTTGTCTCACTTGAAGTAATCTGCTTTCCAGTGTTTTCTTGTTTTCACTGACATTACCCTTATTTATACATAAGCACTAGTCTGTAGCAGCTTCCCTAGCTTACTGGTTCCTGTTTCACTTTCCTTTCCCTTTGATCACTGGTGCTAGCTACCTAATAACAATTTTAGAACAATCAATCAGCAGTCTGTGCAAGCAAATAACTTACCGAACACTTGAACCCTGTAATTGTGTTCTGACCTTGGGTGTACTAAAGGTTAGAGTGATAGATTCTTTGCAGCAATGCCATGCTCTGTAGTTCTGTAAATGCAGTTCACCAGCCTAAGGTGAACTTTACTGCAGAGGAAAGAAAAATCAGCTGTGGCCTCATAAAACCTAGCAGCACACAGAGAAGTCAGTGACAGCATAAGGAATGTTGGCAAACAGGCACGCTAGTACCTAAATCAAACAAAGCTTAAGGAGGGAGGAAATGTCTGAGGCAACTGTGTAGAAGACCCAACAGTCCTTATGCTGACATTGAAGAAATGTGAAAAGTTTAAAAATATCTCCTTTTCTTCACTTCAGGGTTTTGAACTATGAATTTAAGATTATTAAAGGATTTGCAGTGAGGTACTTCCACCCTGAACTTATGAATAAATGTTGTCTTCCCTATAATTAAATAAACCAATAGAGTTGTTCCTATAACAGCATGTGATTCAGATGTGATTCCTACTGACCAAACTGCATTCAAACTATTTCCTACTGGAATGTTATTAAGACCACCACTTATTTTGCAGCCCCATTAAGAAATATGTACTATTCATATTCTTTCCATGTGAAATATTTTAGGGCTGAAGACCAATTGGCTGAGGCACATGGCCGAAGCTCTTTAGATATTCAAAGTGAAATAATTTGCCCTTGCTAGGAACTGGGATGAGATGACAGTTTTGAGTTATTGCCAGAACTTCTTCAAAATTCTGAACGTGAATGGTGTTTCTGAGAGGAGCCTTGCAGATACAGGGAGCACATCCACGGATGTGTGTGAGAGACAGACATTCTGGCAAGGCTGTAGTTGACAGTGGGCAGAAATGCAATTGCAAGTGGCAGCACCCACTCCTACATGAGCCTGTCATGGTGATGGACTGCCCATGCTATGCCTTGCCCAGATATAGAAACACAAACTCTTACAGTGTATCTGTCAAAACAGGTCTCATGTGTGAACATGGGCAAGAATTTGGGGGAATAGAAGAGAACCACAGGGGTAGTTCTGGTCTCTCTGACTGACAGTAATATTGGCACAATTAGGATTGAATTGTTGTCAAGCCTCACAACAAAAAAAAAATAAAGAGGAGGAAATTCTTTCCAGCCTCAGAAGAGCCATGACAGAAAGAGTGGAGGAGTTTGTTTAAAAGTGTTGGAAGGGAGCAATGGCATTTCATCAGTGGCATATCCAATACAGCAGCAGCTTTCTGAGAAGAGCAGTGAGATGGAACAAAACTGTCATGACTTTAAAAGCCAAGTGCTGAACAGAGGCAAGTAATCACCTCCCTAATCTTCTGTCCTTCTCTCCCAGCCCACTGTGCGGTAGCCTCCCAGCCAGACACCCAGCAGTGCACCACTGGCTCATGTCAACACAGTCCATAGAGATCATAACTGCCATTCCTCTGAACAAGAGAAGATCTCTTTAGGCATTATAGTTCTCCAGATACGGAGAACTTGCTTAACTGACACATGCAGGTCTAGTGATGTTACGGGATATCTTCTTTCATTTCAGACATTCTCCAGATGCCACTCTGGATGACCTGTAGGGTCAGTGTTGTATCAGCCTTGTAGGAGTGTTTAGCACAGCCTGGGAGATCTCTGGCAGCCCCAGTCACCAACAGTTAGGGAGGAAAGCAGATGTTAGTTTTCTTGGGTTTGCCCAGGTGGCAAACAGGAGGAGAGGAATACCACAGGACAACCCTGAGTACAACGTTCAGTAGGCTGTGAAGTGGAAAAGGAAAGAAATGGTCTCTGACAGGATGTGGAATAAACATATTTTTTAAATTCCAGTCAGTTATCAAAATATTTTCAAGCTATGAAGCTATTATCAGTAGTTGGCAAAAAGCAGGGAGAGGGATTGAGAGAAAAACAGACGAAATGTGGTCAAACTTAAATTACCAGAATAAACTTAAATCACCAGAATACTGATCTTGGCAGAAAACATGGCTGTCAATAGAGAAGAAAGCTTTTCTCCAGGAGAAACTTGAACACCTGGCACTGAAGATGTAACTGGCATCAGGAGCATGGAAAGTTGGTAAGTGCAGATGAGAAGATAAAGAAATGACAAAATGAAGCCATCAGAAGCACATTGGAATAGGCCACCAAAAGCTTCTTTCCTTCTGCGGATTTTCTGCAGCTGCAGACTTATTAACGAACAGAGAAGCTACAAATGCTCAGTGGGTGATCTTCACATCCCTGTCTGCCAATGCATTTTCTAAGGCTCTGTTCTTCAGGGGAGTAGTGACGGTGGTTTCCATAGGAAGTGCTCCGTACATGAGTTGAATGACATGGACTACAACATCTTGTACAAACTTACAGTTATCTGACAAAGCTCCTTTTCAGACATTCTCTATTCTAATTGCCAGTGGATATTTTATTTAACAGGCTGCAGTACCAAGTGAGATGAGGCATCATCTTTCCCAGTGTAGTACACAGACAAGAAACCAGAAGTAGTGTACATTAAGTTATATCCGGTAATTACCATGCATTAATATAATTTAAGCAAAATCAACAAGCACAATGCATGTAGCACAAATGATCAAACGCAGACATTTGAATTTAATTTTCACAGTAAAGTAGTTCAAAATTACTAAGTTCAATTAATAATTCAGCGTGATCTTCAGTCAAATACCAGTCATATTATAACCTGACAGATATTGGAGCAAAATTTGACTCACATCTGGGAGTCTTGTTGCTGTGTAATATCATACAGGCTTGATGCCAGATGTGAAATTATCCTTATTAGGTATTTTTCTTTAACAATTGTGTTTCACCACAGTGATTAGAGCAGATGGAGCATAAATTTTACTCCCCTTTTCTTTTCTTTTTTTTAAACATGCATCCTTTCAAAATCCAGTTACCATAACAACTTGGTTTAACTGGTTTTGTTAAATCATCTTCTTTTTATATCACATCTAGAACTTTTGTCTGGCTCACAAATGAACACAACAATTTTTTTAAATTAATTATTTGTTGTCAAAAATCTGTCAACAACTTCTTTTTTGGGGGGGAGGATGGGAGAAAAGGAGTAATTTCTTCTTTTTTTGCATGTTTAGTGTCAGCAATAAGGAGACAGAGTGGTATTATAAGCCTACTACAAAACAATAAAACAGAAGGACTCCCAGCAGAAAGCTTGAAAATCCCAAACGATACTTACACAGACTTCTAATGATAATTTTTAAAGGATATTCCTTTTCATGAAAATTAAATACTCCCTGTAATTTCACAACACTAGAGCTTTGTATATATTTCCGTCTTTGTTTAAATGGGCCAATTCAAATCTTCTTTTATGATAACAACATAAAACCACATTGTTGTAAAATACCTTCCCTTCTGTCTCCTTTCTCTCTTGCTTAATATCTATATGAATTTGTCAGGGCAAAAAGAAAGACAGCAGGAGGTGTGACAACTTAATATCTAAGAATAAAAAGGTGCTACCTAGCAACATTTCTCTGGAAACTAAACCTCATTTGTCAAGGAACTCTAAAACAGGGCTGCATTGCCCAGGGGATTGATAATCGCATACAGAGCTTTTCACAGCAAGTCGCTAAAATATAAATGCAGCCCAGGTCAGTAGCAACTAAACACTGTTACCACCTGACAGCTGTTTAGTGGCCTGTATGAAATGCCTTACTCTTCATTGGATTCCTAGTGGGGAAGTGGCTGCATCCCAATTAGCATTAATTGGCTCCCTTATTTTTAGCTGCGGCAAGGCAACCAAGGACTATGCGGAGCCAGGGAGCGAGGGCTGGAGGCAGCGTGCTGTGATCCACTAGACCAGCCGTGACTCTGGTTAAACTGGACACTTTGACTACAGCATTCCTGACAGACTTAAGAGCTGGGAGTGAAGGGGCCTCCAAGGTAATCCTTTGATGCCCATCTCAATGGCTCATGTCTCCTGTCCTTATAGCAGGTGTTTTTCCTCTCAAACCTTACCAAAACCATCTTGTTTGAAAAATTAAGGGATTCTTTTTGTCCTTCTACAGGGAAACAATCCATCAAAGGAAGCTATCACATTTCTCAGCCTTTTATCATTCTGCGTGCTTTCTTCTGTATTCTGTCCAGTTTTCCTACGTACCTCATTAAGTACAGACCAGACACAATGACCAGACACAATGCTCTGACACCTTACCAACACTAACTACAGGGTAGTTATTATTTCCCTTGCCATACATTAATGTTCCTCTAACACAGCTCGAGACATGTTTTACTTCTACAGAATCTCAGGTTCACCCCTGCTTTCTAGTCTATAAGAGAATGCCCCTTGAACACGTGTTTCTAGTGGTTCAGAGCCTATTTCAGCTGCATCTCTAACCACTGAGGGTAAGATTTTAGGCACTTCTGAATGGATAACATGACAGACCTCAACATTCTTTAGCCTCTTTTCTGTGTTCTGCTGTGTTCTTCTACCTCTCTGTTAAAACATGCTCTGTTAATTACTAAATCACACTTCAGGTTTCAATTATGAATCGGGCAAAGGAGACACTGAATGTTTCTGCTCCTCCTGTTGTTCACTGTCTTTCCCTGTTCTGCAATAAACCCTTTCTTTGCCTTTATGTCTTCTTATGACTTCTATGTTTATAAAAGTTTCCTTATAATCTTGCATGTTCCTACTTATCATCCCATGTCATAGAACAGTTTGGACTGGAAGGTACTTTAAAGATCATCTAGCTGCTACCCCCCTGCCACAGGCAGGAATGCCTTTCACTAGAACAGCTTGCTCAGAGTCCCATCCAACCTGGCCTTGAACACTTCTTGGGAGGGGACATCCACAACTTCTCTGGGCAACCTGTTCCAATGTCTCACCACCCTTACAGTAAAGAATTTCTTCCTGATATCTAATCTAAACCAACACTTTTTCAGTTTAAAGCCATTCCAAATTATCTTATTACTACATGCCCTTGTAAAAAGTCCCATCATTCATGTAGGCCCCCTCTAGGCTGCTATGTTATATTTTTTAATGTTGTATTCTTACTGGTTTTTACTCTCTTTGTGCTACTTTTTATCCTATTTCTCTTTTTTAGTGATGCCTTTTTGAATGTCATCAAAGAGCATTCTATACAGCTGGAAATAGGTTATTGCTAAAGCCATTTTTTTTTTTTTTTGCAAGAAGGTAGCTTGCTGTTGTACACATGGTAAAATCTGTCTAAATAACTCTACCACTCCCCTTCTTCTTAATACTTTAGATCAGGGATAATTAACAAAATGTCTATAGTTTAGGTGAGCTAAATGACAGTTAGGAACTGAAAATCAGTCAAGCCACCATTGAAAATGGTCTAAGTAACCTCTGCAGCCTCTGGTCACTACTCTCAAAAAGGCATAGGACATCTGCAGATCTTGTGTAATATCTGCCATGTTGAGGAAACTTCTCAGTCTGACCATTCACGAGGCTCTCTGGCACTCACACTCCCAACACCAGAGACTTTTTGCTGGGACTTGAAGCCCCTTCACTTCATGGGCAGCTCCAGTGATCCGATGGGTGCCCTGCTTGGCTCCCCACACACCCCACTCACACAGTCAGAGCAGGTTTCCTCAGCTGTTCAGCCCCAGGTTTCCCACAGCAGAGTCTCAGGTGGCTCATTCCATAAAACGATTTATTCACAGCAGAGCAACACAGAAACAGCCTGAGCTGGTTCCTCCAAGGAGGGACTCATAACAAAGGAAAAAAATAAAGTCCTTGGGCTTTTATACCCTCACAGTCTCTCCACACGCCAGTCTCACTCTTTCTCCTGAGTCTTTGGCTCTTGCCCCCTCTGTGTCCATCCACCTTGCTGGTATCACATGTCTTCATCTCCTTCATTATCCGAAAGATTGGCAACTCCCAGGTCCTGCTGTGTCTCTCAGTGTCCATGCACCCGGCTGGCTGTCACCTGTCTTTGCGCCCTTTGTTATCCCAAAGGGTGGCAATTCACAAACTCTTGTCTCCATTTTATTTACCTTATCCTAAAGCAGACATCTATAGTGAACCTCACAGCACTCCACACTTCCTTGACTCTTTTGAGAAGCAGGGACTTGTTTATACAAATATCTAGATTTGGTGCTGTTTGGGATGTCATAGGCCCTACCTGTCCTTCCAGAGGATCATGGACATTCTGCAGGTCGTTTGTCATACTTACCATCCCTGTGCAGGTGTCCCAGATAGCTCAGGGAATTTCAGTGCTACTGCATACCTCCCTATGAATCACAGCAGAAAGATGGACCACACAGGATCATCTTGAGGCCGTCCAGAAATTAGGCTTTAGTTCAGAGTGGTCTTGCAGATTTGGAATTAGGAAATATTGTCTAAAGATTACAGGATTCTTAAGAGACGCATAAATCTCTTTAAATATAAAAAAATTGGGTAAATAGCCACATCATTAAAGAACAAATAAAAATAATTCATACACATATAAACTCATTGTTACTTTACCTCTTGTTGCACCACTACAGATTCAGCTCATGATTTCTTTACAATCTGTCATTTCTCAGTTCACATTCAGAAATAGCTCTCCATTCATACTGGTTTCTTAAGCTGAAGTGCATAATTAAGTTTTGATTTGCTTACTGGCACAGCTGTGTTAGGTTACGTGACAAGGCTCATCTGCACCACTTCAAAAGGAGCTTGGACAGGCAGTGGCAGAAGGCAGCCCCAAATAGTGCCCTGTCAGGCTACTCCCAGGGCTATCCCAGGGGCCATCAGTGCATCAGAGGCACAGTCCCAAAAACACAGAGGAGCAGAGGGGCTTTATGCCAGGTGGGAACCCAAATCAAGTACTCCCAAGGAAGGAACGCCTCTTCCCAGCCCCTCTCAGGATTCCTCCAGGAGATCCATCATTTCTGTGGTTCAAATATGGAGCCCAACCCTGTGAATCATCGGGGGCAGCTCTCCAGTTTGCCCTTCAGACTAAAGGGTGCTTACCAGCAAGTGGGAACACACAGAGGGCAGCTACTGGGCAGAATGAATGTCTGAATGTGGCTGCTGGAGGGATCCACTTCACACACGTAAATGTGCATTCTCGTGAACCTGCAGCCTGTCCTGCTGGGGGCAGCAGGGAAGGAGGTTGGTGCTGCCTGTGGCTGCGTGGGCGCTCCAAGTTTCTCCGTGGTCTGTGCAGCTGGCGATGCACACACGTGAGTGTGTGGTGGAATGGGTGTGCGCTGTGCCTGTCTGCCTGCTGGGAATACAGCTCTGCCTCGCTGCTGGTTGGACTCAGGGACTTGGCTGTCTGATGCTCCATTGTACATTTTCCTCTAACAAACTAGTTTCTATATACAGTAATTTTAAGGCATTGGGAAGAATCCCAGTGTGACAAGCTGGCATGACCTCTGTGTGCACTCTTACATGCTCTGTCCTATCACATCCATAAATGTCTTTTATGATTAGAGCCAGATTCTTCTTGTGATCTCTGCCTTTTAGGTGTATTAGCCTTCTCAAGTCACTAATCATCTAATGTGAGGAGGGGTTCATAGGATGACAGACACCACAAGCCTTTTAAAAACTGACTTTTTACCAGTAAATCTTGCCTGAAGAGGAATGACAAATAGCTCTAAAAATGAGACAAAATTGCTCTTTGATAGTGTTACTCTTATAACCTTAAGGCCCTATTACAGCATTGTGTCTCTCTCAATGAAAGTCAAAGGAGTTGATGGAAAATCAAGGCTGTTAAGTGTATTTGGAAATGTTGTAGAAAATATACAATTCAGTAGCAGTGCCATCATTCAGACCCAGCAGCTGTGTCTTCTGAAGGGCTGGTTTCTTCTAGATTTGCTGCACGGACCTGCACAGTTGAATGCTGTGGCCAATCACCTATTTTATGGTCAGCACGAATACCATGAAATATTCTTCCTCCACAGCAGGTTCGCTTGAAATTAAGTTTTACCTTGGAAGAATGATAGTCTGTCTTCTCACTCTATGAGATTCTTTAAAGGTTCAGGAAGCTCAAGCAAAGAGGTTTCAAAACCATTAATCTTCAGCCAGCTTGTGAAGCTGGTATGCATGCTTTGCACTGGAAGCAATCTCATTTTTGGGCATGGACAGCGTGGTTTGATGGTTTGGAAACCTTATGGATGTCATCCCTGGTTGTTAAAGAATTCCTTATCAGTGTCAGGTCATGGTGATTCAACATGACTAAGTTTAGACTGTGTGTGAGGCAGTGGATCTTCTGAGCCACTCCTGATATGGGCTTCTAGGCAATTAAAATGGCTCTTTGCTGCTGCAGTCCCATCAAAGCTGTCACTGCATCCTCCGCCTCTCCAGCTGGTTTGAGAGCTGCTGCACCTTCCTTTGTCATGTCCCACAACCTGCAAGAAGGACACAGACACAGGCAGTGTGCTGACCACAGGGCATGCAATGAATAAGGACAGGTGCTGTAATCTTACAGTCTCTGGGAGCTGGGAACACAAAATAACATCTTTTTGCACTGATCCTTCGCATGGAAGTCAAGATGATCAGGCAGTTCCATATATAAATTGTTTAATTTTAGAAATTAAAGAATTTCTCCTCTTTCTGCCATTTAACTTCAACATTTTCTTCAGTATTGCATCAGTCTTGGCACATAAACTGAGAATGGCATGGCCTTTGCTGTCACTCTTCTCTGAACTATGATTGTGGAGTCCCCGTGTTCCTTGAAGACAAGGCTTTGGCTCTGGAACGGATTAATAGTAACAGCTTTCTTGACTGTCCGACATTTATTTCACTCTCTAATTGCATGGAAATTTCAAGCTGCTTACTAGGTATCACATAAGACAGGCTTCTCAAATCCTCTATATTTGATAGCAACACTCGCATTTTCACCAGTGGCAAAGCTCTTGGCAGTATCTTTCCCCCTGCCCACTGCTAATGTGCACAGCTATCCTAGAGGCTGTACAGTCAGTGGCAGTGAAATTGGCAGAAGGAGCGCACAATATTTGTGAAATGCACCATCTTGAGCCTTGGAATAAGCCAAATGCTTTTTCTGAAATCAAAGATTTCCAAGTTCTCTGGCAGGAAAGAGGGAAAGCTGATCTCAAGGAGCTGTGAATTCTCCAAAATCTGTATCTTCTGGTCATGGCTTCTCCTTTTGTCTGACATTCCTTGAATCAAAGCACATTAAGATCTATGAGCTAATGCAGTGAGCTCTGGGTTTCATGGCAGCACTGACCAAAGTCAGAGCTTGTCTGCTTGTTACATTAACGCTGGTGGGTCTTTCCACAGATGCCATTTGCCTTCTATCTTACATGGTCTTTTCCTGACAGAGCAGAAAGTGAAACATTTTGGCCTCATGTCAGACATGTTGAAATCATGTATTAAACAGTGGAGTAAAAGCTGTATTGCTGCTCTCTGTTTGTACCTAACAAATGCTCTCAGCAACCGAGATGCAGTTATCAGTCACTCATGCAGACACGGTACGAAGAGGATTGCCTACTGTGACTTGGGAGATGGCCAGAGCACATCTGACCTCTCTAGTGCAGCATTCCCAGTGTCACCATAGCCATGGATCAGTAAATGGTACATTTCACATATGTATCCCAAGAAAATGCTACCGCAGGGGTGTGGAGAGCTTAAAGATTTGCCAAGACAATGACAAAAACATATTTATCCTCCTCATCCCCACCAAAATGAATTGTAAAATAACTATTTGACAGTAATAGATGATTTCCACTTTATTTATTAGAAAGGTAACATTGGATAATTTTTCTACATTATCCCAACACCATCCTGTTCCTCTGAATTACTTTAATAAGGATATCATATATCTACCAATGAAACTTCCATTTATCAGATTTTTGCTGGGGGGAAGAGGAAACACTGTAAATGTGATGCCACAGATGGCAAACTTGGGAAAGGGTTGTTTAAAATTAGGACAAGCCACTTGTCTCTACATTTTCTTGTATGGTGCCCCCTGGGACATTCTTCATATATTCTTTTGTTTATGTGGTTTGCCTCTTCCCATTATTATTCCTCCACAAAACAATTTATTTCTTTGCCTCCCAAGACTCCACCAAGGGACAGATTCTTGAGTGGACTATGGAAGATATTTCAAACTACACAATCACACCCATCTGACTTCTCCTAACTTAGCTATTATAAAACCAAAATTGTTCAGACAAGCTTTCTTAATACTGAAGTACATTATTCAGACTTCAGATGGAAAGATCTTGGCCCTTCAGCATCCACCATAGAGACTTCTGCTTTCAGGTTTGGAGGCGCCATTTTCATTCCCCAAATCGTAACAAAAACAGGAGTTGTTAGAAAGGTACATAATTTTCTCCCCTCCTTTTCTCTGCTCCAGCCACGCTGTTCTGACTTTCTTCTCAATATCAAATATAATTTAGTCATACTAAGCCTGACCTGTCACAGACTCTTAATGCTGTATCTATACACCTGCTAGAGACTTGAACAAATTGCTCACAAGCAAGACTAGTGACATTTGAAAGAAATGGCATTCAGTCATCAGCAGATTCAAATTAAGATATGACACTTATCATAGATACAGCATTTATTATTAAAAATTTAATGCATCTTCCTGAGCCCTTAAAATACATTTAGGGGAAAAAGCCATTTCAAGCCTTTAATAAAAATCACATTTAAGAGAGGCAGATCTGAATGAATATCATTAATATTTCAAAAATTAAATCCCAAGTCTTTTAGATGCAGCTTTTCAGTGGGCAAGCTATCTCTAAAAACAGTAGGAGAAAATGTGTGTGTATGCATGTGTGTGCTTGCTTGTGCAAATGAATGATATATTGTCATGACTTTGTTAGAGAAAAATGTCACACCTCTTTCACGCACACCTGTTCTTATCAACTATTCATATTTCCCTACAGCATGTTGACATTGCAGTTCCTTGTTTCATGGCAGACTGACTTCCTTCTGTTTGCAAATAAAAGTAAAGAAACATTTTATACATCATTCTGAAATCTCTCAGTTATCACAGTCTTGGAGAAAAAGGAAAGATTCTAGTTGGCTCCCTTACTTTCTCCCAGGGCAAAGTTGCTGTAAAAAATCTACACTCCACAGCTTTCAGCAGCTCAACTCTTGCCGGAATAGAGCCACCTGAGCTTAAATTACAACAGAAACTGTATTGTTACAACTGACTAAGGGATGACAGTATTTCAGAGATAGTTCACAAATGCACCTGAGTGATGTTGCAAGATAAGGCCATGGCAGCTGAAGTGGCTGAGACAGCTCAGGGAATCCGTCTCTGTATACTTATGAATTCTGCTTGATTTTCTGAACTTCACCTCTGACCAAAACCTTCAGTGTGAATTAAATCTTTCATTTTATGGTCAAAAGCAGCCAGAGCCAGAGAGACTGAACAAGACCATTAACATTTGAATAACCTTGTCCTGCTAAAACAGGAGATACGGGTAGCCCCATCAGCTGTTAATAACCTTCTGCCTAAATCCTGGCAGAGGTCAGAGAGAAAAAAAAAATTGAGGTTTTCAGAGCATTAGGAACTGTTTTTTATGAAGACATGGTCTCTTACATTTTGTTTAATAGCTGGAAGATTTAGCAGGAGACAAAGCAGCAGGCAGCCTGTATTTCTCAGGTCCTTTGTGTTTCAGTAAGATGTGACAGGCTTTCACTTATGGCATGGAAGTAGGGTACGGTTTTCAAATATCCGTATATTTGGAGCCTTTGCATTAATTTAACATTTAAAGACATTGATTTTCTGGGTTTTCATAGTGCTTTTCCCTCTGCTTAGTTCTCAGCTGTAAACTAGTAAGGCCCAAAGGTATGCATGAGCTATCAGTGAAACTCAGTGATGCTTGGCATTGGCCTTGGGGCAAACATCTGAGGTTCCAGGGTGAGAGTTCCCTGAACTAAGCTGAGGAACTAGACAGAGTGATGATAACCATTTCTTCTGTCTTAACAGTGGGCAAAATTTTTTTCTGCTGCCCTTCGAGTGCCTCAGTCCCATACTCAAACACTGCAGAGGTTAAAAACTAACACTGAAATGTTGTCTCATGCCAGGCATGTCCCTCTCTTGTGCCAGTGGACTTTTACAAAACCAACTAGCTGAGCAACCTTGCACCTCGGTTCACACTTCAGCTTTAGCAGGTTTCTTAAAATCTGACTAAAGAGTCCTGATCCTCCACTGAGGAAAAGGGAAAGAAGTTTGCACACAGCTTGGTAGGACACTTATCTGGGGTGTCATGCTCTAATTCCTGTACCAAATACAATATAAGTATTTATGTAATTGAAACACTGAACAGAAGGAGCTAAAGGTAATCCCACCCAATAGCAGCCATAGACCAAAGTTAAGACACCTGTCTGGGAAACAGAAAAACAGTCTTTAAACTCAGAGTCCAAATACAAGCAGGAAAAATAGGGGTCTGAAGTTAAGTCTCCAAACTCCAAGGTTAGTCCACCCCTAAGGAAAAGTGAGTCACTGGATCTATGCATCTTTTTGGAAAAGACTATCCTGAGTTTTAAAGCAAGAAAATAATTAAATATTTCACACACAGTGAGTGAAGACTGATTATTTTCTTCAGTCCAGAGTTCACAGGCTATTCCTCAAAGATTCTTATTAGCTATTTTGGTTGGATTTGATGATCTTGCAGATCGTTTCCAGCCTTAACAATTCTATGACTTTACACGGCTCCCTGCTTAGAATGATGTTTTTTTTGTCCTGGTGGGGACATTCCAATGGCTTATAACAGAGTTTCATAAGAAATTAACAAAAGCAGACATATCCACTAGACTGTGACCTAAATATCATCAGTTTGACTGCTAGCTTCGACAAAGATTTTTTGCATGATCTCAAAAAAAATCTATTTTTAATACAAAACAATACCTGTTTAAATAAGCAGGGTCTCAGCAAAGCTGGGGCAAAATCATTACTCCAGGCTGATTCGGGATTTGCCCTTTTATCATCATGAACAAAGAGACAGGTGGAGTTTCACTTGAGGATGAGCCAAAAGCAGAGTAATACCGGTTTAAAATACCCCAAGATGATGTAGCACTTCTGTCAATAAAGTCTGGGCAGAGGTGTTGTTGTCTCCCACTTGTGTGTGAGGAGAACATTTGCAATTGGGATATCACATCTCAGTGGAATCCCATATATATCACTCTAATGCAAATAGAAGAAAGCCCAGACGGTAAGCATTGATATCAAGAGAAACAGAGTTAGGCTGAGATAGCTCTGGTGATTACGTATTTTCAGAGATAATTCACTAACAATTCTAGGATTTTTTTCCTGGGGATATGATTTCATGAGAATGAAACTGGAACAAAAGAGTGTAGTGTCAGAAGATGTTTATTACTCCATAGTAGTTTATAGGAAGCAAGGGCAAGGCACTCCTTAAGAGTCCTCAACAGAGACTTGGAGGTTTTCTGATTAAGGCACGGAAGATTCAGGCTTAAAGGACAATGCCATAGAAAATGTAGAAGCTGGCAGCAAGATAATTAAGGGGTGAAATTTGATAGATTTAACAAATGTTAAATGGGATTAGTTGGCAGATCCTGAAGATTTGCCTGCTACTTTCCTTTCTAATCCTAAGATTAGAAATACTGGCAAGCCAGTTCCAGTGGTCTTAGTAATGCCATCAGGTCTGCATCATGTCCAAGTTATATAGAAATCTAGACCTCCTAATTAAATCAAGAAAGTAAGTAGCATATGCAGAAATTAAAGAAAGAACACAGAGAGATTAGAAGGCTGCAAAGCACAGTCTTTTGCAAAAAATAAATGTGTTTTCAAATTACTGTACATAACATAAATGAAGCCTTTATAAGCACTTTTGTGGTACATTTTAAGAACTCCCATTGCTCCCAGTTAAAATATTTTAATTGTTTTCACTTGTTATTTGGATATGTATATACGATATGATTCCATACAACCATCTCAGTGAGTACTTTCCTGCTCCTTTTGAAAAAAGGATGAGGAAACTGTACTTTTAAAATGAAATATCACTGAAAAATAAATAATATACCCAAAGGTGAGTGAGTGAGTCACAGGGAAAAAATTGGTTGAAATGTTTTCCCTTTTATTCTTGCTGTTGGAGACTAGATTTCATAACAAGCCTCAGGTTTATTGTCATTCAAAATTACTTGTGAATTTGTTTTGGACTGCTGAGCCTTTGAATACCAGGTTTTGATATTTTTTACTCAACAGACAGTGAGAGGAAAGATTTTGCATATGTTCCAGTGTGGTAGAGTGAGGCATAAGAAGTTTCTTGTTACTGTAAGCATATTTTATTTTCCATATGGAACTTGGGAAAAAAACCTTGTAATCAGACATGAAACAACAGATGATGACTCCATAGTCAGCCTGTTGCTTTTTATGAATGAGACAGCATCAGGCAAGCACAGCAACTAGAGGAAGAGTCAAAACAATTGCATTAAGATTATGATACAAGATCTTGCTTCCATGAATGAACATAACAGAGGGTAGAGGAGGTAATAATGTGTAGAAATCTGGACTACTGGGAAAGCAGCACTGGCCATATATTTACCAATTATTTTACAAGAAGACCAGAGACTGATACCTGGGACAATGGCATCAGCTGGTTTGCTCCACCCTCCTTAAGCACATTTGTCGTAGCGAAAGCTAAATTGAGTGGCAGAAAACAGAACAAGGAAACAAGCTGGGGATGATCTCAGGTCCATTGCTTGAAATGGATGCAATACTCAGCAATACAAGTGTTCCCTTTAGATCATAACTGGAAGACATAAGGCATAGGAAGTTTTGAGAAGGAAGCCCCAAAAAGAAAATCTTCTCCCTTTTTTTGTGTCTGAGAGAGTAAAAATGTATCTGTAAATGAACATTGTAAATGAGAATCTCTTATACAGAGAGCAATTATGTAAAATGTAACCTGCCATGTTAGGAGTTGGGTTATGGTATTTTTGCATTTCTGGATCTTATTCTGGGTACTTTTAAGCAATCAGTTTTTAGAAACAAAATACTGGGAGCAAGGGAGAAAACTGAGGGGGACTCAACATGAAAAATTTTAGTTGAGAGTTGTCTGTTGAAAACAGTTTCCCATGTCTAATGCCTACAAGTCCTAGGTTACAACCCTGCCTTGGAAAGTTATGCCATCTGTAAAGCTCTATCAGCTCTTTCCATTTCTTTCCACCTCTTTATCCCTTCCTATATACACTATTCCTTTCATCCAGCTTGCTAGCAGATAGGAGGATAAGGAAAGAAGTGTCAGAGCTTGGATGTTTTTTCCACCATGCACTACACAGCACTCCTGCAACCACTCCCCACAGGGCACAACAGGGAAATGCAATTCTCCAAACACCGATAAATGAGGATGATTATTGCCAAAGAAGATATGAATGCCTGGAACTTTTAAAATTATTTCCCTGTGTGAATTCCATTAGCGACCAGTAAAGATGCCATGGCTTAGGCCACTGAAAAAGTGCCACGGCATTAAAAAAAAAGCAGGGACTAGAATACACTGGAATAGAAATATCTTGCCTCCACTTTGAGGTAGTGTTAGCCAGCTGACATGGGGTGTCCACATGAAGATTAAGTGTGAACTAGCTAGTGAGCTGGAAATAGACCATCCTTCAGGTGAATTCAGTGTCTCTGACAGAGCAGATTTGTATTGTAACTGCTTACAGTATTTGCAATTCATATTCTGCAGGCCAGTGCAAATTGTAAAGCACATCTTGTACAATCAAGCTGTAATCAAAATTCACTTCCACAGACAAATCCAAGCATTTCAGCTAAGAACACACTTTTTAGAGTGTTCTTGATAGTAAATTCTAAGCATTAAATTACCACAGCAAGCTTCCATAAAATGGTGTTGATTATGTTTGTATCCTAATTTAATTACTATTCATAGGAAGTATTTTTTGCTATTTGCTCGGCTATGATATCCAATCATTTCACACCGTTATACATTTTACTTTGTACTTTATAATCTGGCAAGGCTAGCAGGATTAAGTAGTCCATCTAGCAAGGAGATAGGTGTACTCTTCATTTCTGTATCGCAGAGGCATTAAAAAAGAATTAATACAAATAGACAGAAAAGGAAGAGACCTTTGAATGTAAAATAATGTAAGAAACATTCATGATTTGGTATTATGATATTATACTGATTTTGAGAATGAAATGTTTCAATGAAATAAGCGACAAGGCTTAACTGCCTTGTACTGCAAGATCCTGCACTGAACCACTTTTGTAAATCAGTACATTATGATTATACATAACTCTTGTAAACCTCATATTCATTTCAAAAATATTCCTTCACTGATTTAGTCTCAGACATGTACTCAAAGCAACAATTTTATACCCTTATCATAAGTTCTCAGTCTAATACATTCAGTGCATTGTAACCAGATTTATTTTGTATTTTAATGCTCAGCATCAGTCATAACAGTTTGATTTGGAATTTGAATGGGAGCCACACATTCTCGATGAGATTCCATTGTTGGTTAATATTACTGTTTCCTTAAAATGACGCAATACCCAGGTGTCTTTGTGTTTATTCAATGTGAAAGCCTAGCCAAAAAGATAGGTTACGCTGCTGTGAGACTACATCTTTTTGTCCTTAGGGTTTGGAGGCTGAACCTTAGAGCTGCCAGACAGATTTGGGAAATTTGATCTCACTGCGTAAGGCTGTGAGCCACAGGATGCTCTTCACCTGAGCCAGCAGGAATTCACCTACACAGGTCAGCTGGTAGGAGCCCATGTGAATGAGAACACTGCTCATTAATGTCACCCCCGAGATGTGAGAGCCTTCCTTGCTGACAGAAATAGATTCCACTAGCACCAAGAGCATACTTAACTGATAGGAGAACTGAGATTTGTAGTATGTCACAGGGGCAGCAGAGCAAGTTTAAATAGAATACAGTGGTGTATGATTATTTGATAAAATGACTACTGAAATAAACCACAAAGATGTCACATGCTCTGGATGTCAAAATAAATTTAAAGCAAATCAAACTGATTAATGTGTTGCACATACTTTTTAAAAAGTTCAAATAAGAAGTTTTTACCTCCTTTAGCAGTTTGTAAAAGTGATAGGCGAGCAAGGAGTTTTGATACCAGGTGATGCATTGCTTGATTGTATTATGACTCACATCCAAATAACATTTTTAACTGATCAGATCAGTTCAAAGATCTACTTCCGTACCAGTGAAACAGAAAGAGATTGGAATCAAGGGTGACATACCCACACAGGGCCTTTCTTCCAAAATTTTTCTGGGTGCTTTTTCAGGTACACACAACCACACTAAGAAGAAGAAGAGATAACAGATTTTGTTTTCCCTTCTGAGATTCACAATGACAAGGAATTCTCCCACTGGACACTAGTAATAAATAAATTTGGGGTGACCTAGAGGACATAATAAAACATATAAATATCAGCATCCCCTCAGCCAACACCAGTTTGACTGAGGAACCAACACAGAAAGCCACTGAGGGTTCAGTGATATACAGTCACAACCGGTGCACTTCTCACCATCCAACACTGCTGCCAGGAGGGTAGCATATCCAGAGAAGGAGGATGTTGGATGAGAAACAAAGACAGTTCATTAACAAACAGATGATACTGTCTTAGGTATTCTGCAGTAAAGGTGTTGTGGTTTTACCCCATCAACCAAGCACTATGCAGCCACTCACTCACTCTCTGAGCAGCAGGATCAGGGAGAGAATCAGAAAAGTAAAAGTGAGAAAATTCATGGGTTGAGTTAAAGATAGTTCAATAGGTAAAGCGGAACCTGTGCACCCAAGCAAGCTAATTTTAATTAATTCACTGCTTCTCATGGCAGTAGGTGTTCAGCCATCTCCAGAAGGGGAGGGCCTCATCATGCCTAATTGTACATGGGGAAGCACACACAATGACTCCAAACATTTCCTCCTACTTTCCCCCAGCTTTATACACTGAACATGATGCCATATGGTCTGGAATATCCCTCTGGTCAGTTGGGGTCACCTATCCCAGCTGTGTCTCCTCCCAACCTCAGGAGCACCCCCAATTTCCTCACCAGTGTGGCAGTACAAAAAGCAGAAAAGGCCTTGACTCTGCTTAAGCCTTGCTCAGCAATAACAAAAACATCTCTGTATTATCAACCCTGTGTTCGGAACAAATCCTAAACAGAGGCCCATACCAGCCACTGTGAAGAAAAGTAGCTCTACCCCAGCCAAAACCAGCACTTAAGGCCACAGGTCACCAAGAAGTTTATGCCATTATTATTTTACATACTTGTATCATATAAAAGCAATGACACATCAAGGTTTTATTTCTAGTTGTTCTGAAGCTGTAAACACAGGAATGCTGGCCAGTTGCTTCTAAGAGTGTCATGCTTCACTTAAGAAGAGCATAGATTAAAACAAAGATTTCATACAGATATTATAAATACTGTATATTCCAGTGAAGTATCTCCTAACCATAAAAAGAAAAATCATGCCAAAGGACTCTATGAAGCTTAAGGAAAACCTCATCATGTTTGTCAAATTTCTGGATGAAATATTTAGACATCTCAGTAAACAAGAGCATAGAAAACTCAAGTGTAAAGAAGAACTGCAATATTAAATGCAGCATTTTGACTTCCACCTTCCAAGATGATCATTTTCTCTGTTTTACATAGTGCCATCTGTATAGAATATGGAATAATTCCAAAACTTGCTATCTACTGCCCAAAAGGCAGGTAGAAATTTGAATTGTAGATCAGAGTTAAATGTTAGGTTAATTCTTCTGAGAACTCATGTTCGAAATGTGCACCAGAGCATCCAGTGGGGATCTGCACATTTAATAATTCCACCTATTCACACACACAAGATCTGCACATGCAAGACATATAGTGACTAGTCTTAAACCCAGCTGTCCTGTTAAAGGACTCTGCTTGCTTGGCATGTGTATTATTAGAAACATGCCTTGAAGTGGCTACCTGAAAACAGAGGCTAGACAAGAATAAGAGAGTAAAAGCAGGTATTTATTTGAAGGGCCTTCTAAGGTACACCTTGGGAGTCAAAAGCCTCTGAGGGGCTCCACCCAAGATGGCCCCTGGGTCACGGGTTCTTCCCACTTTTAAAGTTTGGTCCTTTTGCATATCAGGGTTGATTCTCCAATTATAATTTCAGTTAATGATGTAATTACCCCAAGTTTGCTCCTCCTCTCAAGGCTTTAGTTTACACATTTTGGAGCCTGGGACAATCAAGGTGTCCTTGAAGTGCAAACCTAGAGAGGTTTGTTATGTCTAACCAGCATGAGAGAACAGTAGTTAACAGGTCACACGAAACTTCAGAGTTACACGCTTGGCAGTACAGGATTTGAAAAATATAAGAGTTAAAAACCTAAGGCATCAAGAACACAGTTTTATTTAGTAGGCAATCTTTTATACACTGACTGGTCTTGGCTGGACTGTCTATTTGAATTTCAAAATGGAAATACCTAGCAGCAGGATGATCAGGTAAGCAGGCTGCTGAAGACGTATGGAAAACTTGAAACTATAATTGTTCAGAATGCGCTAAGCTTTATTGGCCATTTACAGTACTATTTATCTTTGACAGGTATTTTATGGCATAATTTCTTTCTCCCAAATGTCTTCTTTCAATTAAGTGTTACCATTGTGAAGTTGTTTTTTTTCTGGACCTCGCTGCTTCTACAGTAATATTTTCTCATAGTGATGGATACAAAATTTGCACTGTGGGAATATTACCAGTACAAAAATGGGCCAATAACTTCTATTATCCCAACAGCTTGAATTTATACAACTGTACCAGATCAGACTACATGTGCTCTGTAAAAACAAGGATTCATTCACATTGTTCCACTTGCTCCCATGGTTGGCATTAACGAAAATCAGTAAGGGTTTCAAGTCCATTGGATTCATTTTTGGCAGCCTCCTGAATTCTTTCAAAGCAGTAATGTACTTTCTCACTTTTAAATTAACATTAAAAAATAGCGAAGGCTCAATTTTATTGCAACATCACAAAGAAAGGTTCTGTTGTAAGTCATCTGAAAAAGCCCAGAAAATGGCTGTATCATTCATCTTTTGCATTCTTCAGAGTTTATATTTTATTCATAGTCTTAGGATTACAAAGGGCATTTCCATTGCCCTAGGGACATACACAAACTACCTACATTAGAATTCTGGTACTGAACTACTAAGGGGTTACCACTGGAGTCTCGCTCAGTGACTCTGCAAGAGAAAACTGGGTGCAGTCTCTTGGAGTCGACAGTGCTTGTGCTGTCTAGACTGGTATGATTTCCCCTAGGAGTAGAACAAGCAACAGCTAAACCTGGGCTCTTTCCTGGGCAATCTTATGTGCCATCTGTTTGTATCGTCATGGCAAAACACAAGTCCAGGCTGGTGGTCAGATGTGTCACCTAATTCATTCTCAGTAGGAATCACAATGCCTACAGTTCTGCAGTCACATACAGAAAAGGAATGGTGCTGACCAGAAACAAGTAAGTAGCAGGTGGAGAATTCTTCATGGTTTTGTTAGGAGGGGGCCACAGTAGATTATCTATTTTAATGCTTTTATGTTACTATTGAAACAAAGTAGCAGCTTCACTCATTCCCATCTTTGTCATATTTACTACTCACACAAAAGCTGCACAAAAAGCCACTAGTTATAACTTCTATCAGTTAAGTATTTTCAAATGAGTTTGTAAAAAAAACCCCTCAGAAACAATAGTGATTTGAGGATTTGAAAGAAAAAAGCATTTACTCAGGCATGGTACAAAAGAGCTTGCTGATACTGTCAGCTGGTAGGGCACAGCAATGACCACTAGCTCTTATGTCTGCTTTGCCAAATGGACTTTGTTACAATACAAATCTCCTCTATGCAATTACTGTAAGAGGAACTGAGTGCTCCTTTTTTTGAGTGCTCCTTTTACCTTTCTGAATAAAATATTTTTCATAATACTAGTGGCACTCCTATTTATGAAAGCATGAATTTGTATTTATTAGGACAAGCTGAAAAATTGATTTCTTATGTGAGTATTAGCCAGAAGCCCTAACAACTGAACCTGTCTCTAAGGCAAATCCCTTCAAAACCAAGTTTTCTGCAAATTCTCATTGCTGCTATTATTAGCAACACAGCAAACAATTTCAGTGGCATGTCAGTGTATTCAAAAACAGGCTAGGGTTGTAGGTGTGTATTTATCTAGCTTGCTAGGTATCCATCAAAATGAAAGGGGAAATACAGCTGATAAGCTTTTATTCAGTTCAGTTAAATGAGACATTCTTGCATGTTTTGTTTTAGCATATTCCTCCTCTTCTTTTCTTCTCCTCAGTGAGAATGTTTAACCTCCACTGAGCTGTATTTCTTCTCCAATTTCCAATTCATTCACCGCATACCTTATAGCATAAATTGTTTATTTAGGATAATGTTAATGGCACCTGATGAGGTATCATCTCACCGTGAAAACTACTACTGGTAAATAAAACAGGGCCAGCTGGCCCTGCTTGTCCATGCTACCAAACTGCCAGATCATCCTTTAATTTGTTTTTACTGTTCTACCTACAATACACATCCCTGGCAGAGGATGGTAGTGCTCAGCAGTATGGTGTGGGCCAGTCTGTAAAACCTACTCATGAAGCTTGAAGTAATCCCTTGGACTCCTTCTCATAGTAGTAAAGGCATAGCCACATTGACTCAGAGCCTCTTTAACTTCAGTGAGGATATATTTAATTTTGATGTTTCTCCTTGGTTTGCAAGGAGGACCAGTCCTGCTAAAATAATGCCTAAGTATTGCCTAAATCCACTATGTGCTCTTAAGGGATTCAGTTGAGTCAGTCATCTTAAGAAAAGGGAGATATCCCAAAGAGGAGGAATTTTGCCAAAATTTTGAGCTAGGAAAACTATCAGTTACAGTCTAGAAAGTTTATATTTGAGACTACTGGGAAAATTTTTCATTACACTGACCAGAGTCAGAGTAAATCTGGATTTTAATATTAGCTGTGTGGATGGAGCAGAAAAGACTTTGTAGAAATACTAGAGAGAAATAATCTGCAAATTCCTTCTATAACTCTGGTCATGGGGATATAGCTGCAAGCAAGGCAGTGGTGTTTCCATGCTATTCCCTGCTACTTCAGTAGTGACATTCCTTTAGTAAAGGACTGGAAGGCTTTTTTGCAGTATTGTGCTTGAGCTGGCAGACAGACATTCACAATGAGATGTGAGAAAGACAACCTGGAGTTTGAGATGAGGCAGGGAAAAGCAAATGGAACAGGATAATATCTGTGAACTGTCAAGGCTGAAGGAAAAGCTGAGTGTGATGTTGTGGATTTTGGTGCTTAAAGACTGGATGAAGATGGGCAAATCAAAGAGAAAGCCCTGAAAAACACCAAAATCTGAGGATTCAGGAAAGCTCACCAAGGAATGGAATTGCTCAAGAAAAAAGTTTTTCACCCTGGAAGCCATCCAGGAGTGCAAACAAAGGAAAGAGATATTGAAGGACAATGACAGTCAAGAAGGAAACGAAGCATTACTTCTGCCATCTGGGTGAAAAAGAGCTTTGGTGAAAGCAGGATTTGTCAAATCCCTAAGTTCACTAATAGGTCGTAATGGTCCTGATCATCTTAACCTTGTAAAGGCTTCAACTCTGGCCCTGACCATCCTGTACCCCTGACTGTGGCCCAGAAGTTCCATCTAGATTCACGCCTGGGCACCCAGACCTGCCTGAGCTATGCTGCAGGTAGGCCAGTCTCCAGTCTTGCCTTCTGCTGTTCCTGACTAAATGTCCTGGACAGCCTCACAGTCTGACTTGTCACCTGGCCTTGACTGAAGAAGTGATACTCATTGCTTGCTCTCGTTTGACTTCTAAGTATAGCTAGCGTTGACAGGGTAATTCTGCTTTTCCGTTGTAGAGTGGCACATATATCCTGAATCTTCATTGCTTCTCGTGCAGTCACCCAGAAACTGAACCAAGGTGCATTCGATTAAAAAAAAAAAAAAACCAACAAAAAACCCCCACAACTGGCTTTGCCCAAAATTACTGAAATATGCAACACATAAGAGCACAAAGCCATTGATAGTATCCTAGGTTTGCTTGCAGCAGGAGGAGCCTAGAACCTGCAAGTGTGGCTAAATTGCTATTCCATACCATACACATCAATGCTGGAGGATGTGGTCTTGCTTTTCGTCAGGAACAACAGCACGTCCCTGAAAAGCTGCAGGAATGGCCACCATCTTGCCTTTGTCTCAGTGCCCACACAGAACTAAATCGAGGTGGTGAACACCTTTTGTGTGTAAACCCTGTTTTGTTTTGTATATTTTTGTTATTAATATTGCTGCTGTTACTGTGCCATTCTTATTCCATTGCTGTTTGCTTTCAGTAAATTGTCTCAACACACAGTCTCTGCCTTTGTCCCTCTCTCACTGGAGGGGGTGGAGGAAAGGGAGTGGCTTATTTGGGTTTAATTCCTAGGTGGTTTGAAACCACCACAGTTTTTACTACTTTTAATGTTCTACTGGGCTAGGAATAGAACAGTTTTTAAAGTTTCACTTAAAGTTTCTGTGACTCTTGAGCTTATGGTCATTTATTTACTTGAAATCACCTTGGCCTTACTATCTGTTCTTTACAATAAACAGTGAGGTGAAGTTCACAAGATCCTGTTATAGATATTAGTAAAGCTGCCTAGGCTGTGAATGAAAAATCCATCTGGGATGGTATATTCTAGTGGAAAAAGCCTAAACACTCTTCAGCAAGGATCTGTACTTATCCCCATTTTTCAGTTCCTAATAGACTACAAATGTAATGTGAAGTACTGAGTTAATATAAAATGATTTTGCCAAAATGGCAGAAGTCCACTGGTGTTATGAAAGTTCCCCTTTCAAATTAAAAATACTTTTTTAAGTTCAAAAATAATGACAGTTAAAAAATTATTTCTAGAAATTTTCATAGAGAAACAATAGAAAAATACAGTCAATGACAGGTGTAAGCTCTGAGGCAAAGTCTAAGAATAAGAGCCATGGAAGAGCAAATTTGCATTTCCTTATTATTTTGCCATGTTTATGACTATTTAATCTGAAAATATTTTTTTCATTCTTATCAGGTAGAAGAATTAAAGATTTCAGTTAAGCTTTCATCCAAATTTTATAATCACTAAAGAAAAGATACTTGACAGATGCAAAACTTGAATCCGTATTACAGATATAAACACTGAATTTTACATCAGACAAAATTGATTTATTCCAGTAACTCATTTTTCAAGTTAACAAGAAACTACAATCACTACAACAAGATTTTAAAAGCTGGTACTTAATGCATAAATCTATATACGTCTCTGGCATGTTTTTCAAAACTGGTCATACCTGTGGTCTGTGACTCATTATGTAGGCAATCAAGGACCAGACCCAGGAACAAAATTAATATGTGTGTTTCTTGAGATCATCATCAAAATTCCTTCTTTAAATAGTGGAGACAGGCAACTATCTCACAGAGCTGGGCCCTTACCGTAGAGGAAAATGAACCACCTTCTGACCAACTCCAGCAGAAACCTCTATATGGCTGCTTTTAAACAATCTGAATCTTACCTGTAAAGTTCTTAACTAAAATAAGGTTATTTTTCCTGAGCTCAGCTTCTAGCAGGACCTAGTTGAAGCTAAAAAGTAGTTCCACAGATTTGTTAGGATATTAAGGCTTTCCTTCACAGTAAGAGGTAGCATGGAAGTGTGCAGAGCTAAAAGAGATAGGTTACTGATGTAGAACTCAAATGCAAAGTGCCTGAGTTACACACCCTGTCAAAAAGCTCCCTAATGTCATCACCTATTCCAGCAATACTCAAATGTGAAGGAGAACTGAGGTGAGGGGAGGCTAAGTTACTTTTTTCACAAGAGATAATTTTAAATTCAAGAAAGACATGAAGAATATTGTTACCCTAACAGTTCAATCCAAACCAGAAATTATACTGTGAATTCTAGAAGAACTAAGAGCTCAGAATTTATGCTTTTTCAGCAGCAGTGATTTTTATAAATTGTCATAATAGTATGAGTGCAGAAAAAGAGAATTCGTGACCATGCACTGTTGAATAAGGACCAAATATTCCTGCTTGGTTATCAAGGCACAGGCAGGACATTGTGACAGTTTTTTCAGAGGCAGACATAGTTATGCCAATGTTATGCTCCTAAAACAAGTGCTCAGAGATTTACAGCTTGAAGTCACTTGAAACTCAAGCTGACCTCTGTGCCAAATACCCCAAAGTAAATACTAACCCAGGACTCCACAAGCTATACTATGTGTTAGTGAGCTGGCAGGTAAAGTTCAAGTTGTTGATTTTGACTAAAACAGCCATAAATTAGTTTAGGACCTCACAGAGTCCACGTTCACCAGCCCAGATAAATAAACAGCCAACAGCCTGTTTGGCAGGCAGTCTTTAAATTGACTTTATTTTCAAATAAAAAACATTAACCCTCAACTGAGGCAGGGAAGAGCAAATCCTGCTGCTCCTGCTAGTCCTTGTAAGTCTTATTTCACACCAGACTGCATCTAAGGGGCTACTTATATCATTCAGTTTGGAATTATTCTAGTTGATCCCTGGTACCTTAATGATTTTTTAAGGAAACAATGATAAGGCAGCTGCTTTTGTAGATCCTTAAGTACTATTGTAAAACTCCTTCATCTTTTTCATCACTATCCACCTCTCCATGGAACAAAAGGCACTTCAACAGCCGTAAGTCTTGTGATTTCCTGAGATAAGACAACAATTGCTTGAGTAGTGCAGAAGCAGAGACAGGTTATAAACAAAGCACTGCCATAATTTTTATCAAGGCAGTAAAGGCAGAATAAGCAGAGCAATCCCCAGCAGATTCTGCTTGAGAGCTTCAGCTGCCCAGGTGACAATGGCACTCTTTTAATGTTTCACTGTGCTCCTCTGGAAGAAGCTCTTGGCTCAGACAACAATAACTATCATTCTCAAGATCACCTCCTTTGAAAATACCTGTGTGAAAAAATCTTTGGCAAAGTCTGCATTTTCAAGAATTAAAGCATTAAAAAAATATGCACACAGTACGTCTGCATGAGCAGCTTACCTTTGCTGAAGTGTTTTGCTCATCACTAAACCCACTTAAGGTGGCTGTGCCTGCTCCAAACCTACAAATGTCAACGTGAACTGGTTAAACATCAATACAATGTTAGATAAAGAAACTGAATGTGATTTTTTTTTTTATTCTCCTCCTTCTATCCTAATTCTGAGACCACTTTTTTCTAATTCCAAAAACACTTTTTCATTTTTCCCTCTTCAAATTTTGCACCATTTGAAGTCATGAAAAGAAACCATATACTGTGATTATGACTGAATTTAACCTGGGGAAAAATATGTCAAAGTAGTCTTCCTTTAAAAAAAACAAATTGGCAAACTTGCACAGAATATGTTTCCTTTAAAACCATTATTTCTGTACCAAAAAGTGATAGGAGCACAGGAATTGCATACTGACAGCTAACCACTGTGCACCACTACCAGCAATCAGATGGTAAAAGTCATAGATAAAAATTAGATCCTCCTAATTAAACGTTCAACATACTTAAAGAGAGATCAGCAAATAGAAAGAATAAATGGCAGCACTCCAGAAAAGGCAAGCTGCCAAATAGCAATCATAGCTTGGTTAAAAAGAATAAATGAAAAGGAGACTCTTGGAGCAAACCTAGAGGCAGGAAATCCAAAGAATCGTAGAATTGTTAAGGTTGGAAAACATCTTTAAGATCATTGAGTTCAACGGTTAGCCCAGCACCACCATGTTCACAACTAAACCACGTCCCCAAGGGTCCCATCCACAAAACTTTTGAACATTTCCATGGATGGTGTCTCCACCACTTCTCTCAATAACCTGTTCCAAAGCCTGACCAGCCTTTCTGTGAAGAAATTTTTCTAACATCCAATCCTGATCCATCTTGAGGCCATTTCCTCTTGTCCTGCTGCTTTTTACCTGGGAGAAGAGACCAAGCTCCCCTTCAGTACAATCTCCTTTCAGGTAGTTGTAAAGAGCAATAATGTCTCCCTGCTGGAGCCTCCTTTTCCCCAGGCTAAACAACCCCAGCTCCCTCAGCTGCTTCTCATTAGTCTTGTCCTCCAGACCCTTCACCAGTTCCATTGCCCTCCTCCAGACACGCTCCAGCCCCTCAATGTCTCTTTTGCAAAAACTAAACACAGGATTTGAGGTGTGACCTCATCATTGCCTAGTACAGCGGGACAATCACTGCCCTGGCCCTGCTGGCCACACTATTGCTGATCCAGGCTAGGATGCCATTGGCTGTCTCGGCTACCTGGGCACGCTGGTGGTTCACTTTCAGCTGCAGTTGATCAGCACTCCCAAATCCTTTTCTGCTGGGCAGCTCTCCATTGACTCTTTCCCCAGCCTGCAGTTGCATGTGGTTGTTGTGACTCATGTGCAGGACCAGCACTTTTCCTGGTGGAACATCACACAATACCCATCAATCCAGACTGTCCTGATCCCTCTGCAGAGCCTTCCTGCCCTCCACAGATCAACACTCCCACCCAGCTTGGTATCATTCGCAAACTTGCTGAGGATGTACTTCATCCTCTTGTCCACGTTGTCCGTAAAGAAACTAAACAAAGGTGGCCCAAATGCAAATATAAAAGAGAGAATAAAAACGTCAAGAACCACTTCCCTTCAATGCACTGCTTCTGAGCAGCAAATTAACTTTGTATTAATCCTTCCATCCCAAGACACAGTATTTGGCCTCTAAAGGATCTGAGGATTTTTGCCAACTCCCTCGGGTACTCAGATTGCCTTAAGGAAAGTGAAGGGATAGCAAGGCCTTTGAAGGAGAAATGGTCATTATAATTAAATTTTTTTCCCATGATGGGTCTGTGCTTATTGTGGGAATCCAAAGGGATCTCCCACCCATGGCGCTACAGGCTGTGTGTGTAATCTCAGAGAAAAGCTCACAAAGCAGACCAGAAGAGGATTGTTACGGATAGAGGAATCCCTGGAGAGAGCACACTCCAGACCCCATAGAGACTTACTACACAAGCAGAGAGGAGATCCTCAAAAAGATTATTTTAACGAACAGGTCATTTTTCAGCTGAAGTAAGTGAAGACCTAGCAAGGTCCCTAATTTGTCCAATAAAGAGAAGACACAAACCTAAGTCCGGTTTCATGTCAGCCAAAGGATGCATTATTCCCAGAGGAGAGGTAACATGGTTTCTATCAATATTTCTGTGGTTTTGACTTAAATAAGAAGTTGCTTTTTATGACCCAAGGCATTGTTCTTCTTCATTGTTCTTGGTGGCTTTTGAATAATTGTTCTCTTTGTAAAAAAACAATTATTTGTCACAAGAGGTGCTATATTCTGTAATTGACAACACACACCCCAACAGGGAAAAGGAAGCAAAGCAACCCTTTTGTGTGGAAAAAAAATGGTCTTAGTTCACAATAGTAAAAAACACACTCATTCTCCCACCCCATAGTCAAGTAGAAAGTAACAATGAAATACAATTCTTTTCTAACATGTAGCATCTGTTTTTTGTATATAATCCATGAAAGATTTCCAAATGCCCTTAAAGGAGTCCTAAATCTTCTACAAATTTGAGTCTTCCATAAATCCTCTGTTTCTTAATCTATATGACATTTTCTTATAATGGACTGGTCTCAGTAAGAATTTCCATTCGTCTTCAGCTTGGGAGGAGGAGGTAAAAGAAGGCAAGAGGAAAGCAGAAGATGCAAAACAGAAAGAGAAGAAAATAAATTTGTGTTTATATGTTCTGGGTTTTTTTAATTTAACCAAAAAAAATTGTGGATGCGTGATGGCTGCCATTGTATTTATATGGCTTTCCCAAGAGATTCAACCATTCTAGTATTTTATGCAGGAGTTTCCCCCCGTGCTAGAAGACATGAACCACAAAGACAATAAGCCATGTTGGCTCATGTCATCTGAAGCAACTATCACTGGATCCAGCCTCACCCTGGCATTACACCTTGAGGAGTGACTTTACTCCATGCAAGGTAAATGCAGACAACCACCTCACTTGAATTGTGGAATTTCCCACCGAATTTTCCAAAGGAAGGCAGCATGGTATGAGAACATATTTCAAGATCATAATTTGTTTAATTATTTATCTCAGAACTCTGCATGCCTTCAGGCAGGCTGTTTTTTTCTCTCTGAATGAGGCTAAACATGATCCTATCACACAAAGAGAGAAACATTATTAAAGCTCCTGTTACTTGAATTAGGCTTAAATGACCTTTCAGCTATTGACTTGTATTAGTGATTTCATGAGTTTCCTCCCAAATACAATGCTAACTACATGTTTTTAAAACATGGAGCACTGTTCAGATTGAGGGGAGAAGTTCACTTAGGCACAGATTACTTCTGACAGGTCTGTAATCAGAATTTGGGTAATAAACCGTAAAGTATCTTTTGGGGAGAAAGGCAGCTAGTAAAGAAAAATCAGAAACAGCGAGACTCTTTCAAGTGATGGCATTTGCTTACTAATATTTTTTAAAAGCCCCACCCCCTTCCTATTCTTTATCTCCTCTTTTTCCCACTAATGAAGTAAACTGCGTAATAGGCAGGTCTTTGGAGACTAGGAGCTAGAATACATGCACCGAGCAGCAAAGCACTGCATTGAATTTGAACTTCATTTTATGGTCTTTCCATGGGAGAAACTTACTAATGGCTACACACTGGTGGATGCCTTAGGTCTGTCCCTTCCATTACCTAAGGCATGACCCAGGAGAACAACCTTGTAGATAGTGGCAGTACAGTGTGGAAATAGCCTTCCATAAGGAAAGCTCACTAACAAAAGGCCTCTCTGGATGTGCTGCTAGAAGGATGATAACATATGCCGTTATGGAAGAAGCCTCTAACGAGAGCCAGTTATGCCTTACACAACAAGAAAATTGAACCTCAGGTCTTTACCTTGTCTTTGCAGTTTCAGATACCCATTCAGTGATTATGAAATAATAGCAGCTAAAAACATTTCTGTTAAGATAACCAGATGAAATTTTAGGATATGACTATTACTCCTCCACATTGTAACAAACAGTAAGGAATAGTTATACTATTGGCAGTGGAGGCATTTCTTACATTTTCCTTCAGTATGTTTGCACAACCAGTATAAAATCATAGCCAGCACTTTGGAAAGCTTTTTGTTTCATTTATGAGAAGAGAACATGCTGGTCAGTTTTCTCTAAATGTGTAGCAATTAAAAAAGCTGAATTTCTAGGACTGCCATTTAAGCATTATTTCTCTACACAAACTATGCACTGATGACTGGTTATCTCTATTCAGAGACTACACAGCAAGAATGTTATGCAGCTTGCTTTCACCTTAGATTTTTTGCCAAATGGTAAAGACCACATACCAAGAAATCCACGGGAAAGCCTTAGTGCCAGTGTGAAATGTCTTTCACATTGCAGTCTTGTATTTGGTGCAGGATATGTGAAGCCACCCCAATTTTCTCTAACTTTTTTAGACTCTGCATGTGTTGAAACCGTGTTTGTGAATTTCAAAGGAAGCCTTGAAAAATGAGTAATGCGTACGTTTTGGTATCACACCCTACCCATTCCTTTCAGACACATACATTTTTGTCTGGTTAGTTTTTGCTCTCCACCCAAAAAGTCTGCTGTTGCTAAGATCGTAGTAATTGCATGTCAGTGACTGTATATTTCAACTTAACTGGTCAGAAAACAGGAACAAATTCTCTGGGTCTGGCAAAAAAACCCCTCACTTTGAATCTTTCAAAAGAAACCTTATGAAAGCTTACACAGAAGATCATATTGGAGCATTTGAAATTTGCTATTCATATTGTGTTTTTGTTAATAAAGTACAACTTTTTAATTATTAAAGCTTTCTGCATAAAATTATGCTAAATCAAAAGACTGTTTCATTTTAACCCTTTAAGAAAATGGAATAATCTAGCATTTTTAAAGGTACCTTGCTTCATTTAAAAGTTAACTTGTTCAAATTTATCCAATTAAAATACTCTAGAAAGCCTTTGTCTTGAAATTGTCAGTGGAAGAGATCTAAGAGTGAGACAGAACTTCCTCTCTGTAAAATTCATTGATTCAGGTTCTGCAATAGTCTAACTATACTCCACAGCTTCAAGCTCAGAGGTGATTTATACTTTTGTCTTCCAGAGCACGGCCTGAATTTTCTTGCCTTTGCCTAAAAAACACGATGTAAATCCAATTTCTTGTGTTTTCTTCAGAAATATTCTGCGCTCTAAGAGAATGCTCTGAGGTACTACCAAGCTCTCAGAAAGCACTGGATGGGGATGGGGCTGGGGGACCTCAAAGTATGAAATAAAACCAATGGAAGTGGAAACATTCTATTAAGTTCAATTTGCACAGCATCTCCCATAATAATATCACTTTGGCTGTCCGGTTCTTCCATACAGACCCTTTAGCAGTGAGTGCACCAGGGTGGCTGTCATTTACTTCCCAGAATTTCAGCATAGGCTGTTTCCTGCCTCGTCCAGGAATTTTTAGTCTAGAAAAGCCCAATTCCCGTGAAGTGCTCTGCCCACATCAGGGGCAGTGGAGCCTTTGGCTGCCCAGCAGCGCTTCATTCACACGTCAGTAACTAAGGCTGCCATTCAACAAGAAGTCTGTGTAATGCTCCAAGGCTCTGGGGCTCCCACTCACTCCCTCACTTGCAGGAAGGAGTGCCAGAAATAACATTTCAGCAAGCAAAAAGGAATTTTTTGACTCAAAGATTTACAAAATCCATGTGCTTCAGGACTGCTTGCTTGCTTTTCTGCCTCTGTGCAGATAATTTTTCCCAAAAGAAGTCCATGTCATGCCCACTGGTACAGAGACATTCTTTTCAGCCACTTCATTTTATTTAAGTCAATTAATCAACCTGCTCAGTCTGAATAAAAAAAAAATAAATGTGCAAAGCAACCTGAAAAACAGAAGAAAATGTGTTCAAATTGAGATATTTTTGCGACTTCTAATGCAAACCTTGTAATCCTGGTCTAAGAAATATTTCTGTTCCTCCCAGGCAATCCCAGTAACAGCTGTGATCCTTGGGCATTGGTAGCTGCAGAGTGCTGCAAAGATAGATGCATGATTTCAACTCGCTTTTCACTCCACTGGCTTGGAGAAATGGGCAGGCTGCCAGAGAACTGACTTCTTGTGTTAAAAAAAAGGGCTCCTTGTATCACTTGTATCCTGTGACTTCACGCTGGACACAGCAGATTTAGGGAAATGTCAGTGGTCCTGGTGGCTTTTCCAAGAAAGGAATTTAAAAAATGTCCTTTCCCTCATGCCTATCTATACACCAAAGCTAGTTTTCCATAATTCATGGAATATTGGGAAAGTTCCAGATGGCTGAAAGGAAAAATTATGCTGTGACAATAGCTTAAAAGGATTAATGAAACCTGAGTCCACAGTAAGGCTGTCAGCAGGACTGCAGTTCATGGTAAAATGAAACAGGAAAAGAGAGAACTTGATTAATACTACATTAAAGGAGCAAAATGCAATTAATGCCAATTGCCCTGGATTTATGGAAAATAGACTTTGTCAGAGAAAATTTCTTATCTTTTTTGATGAGGTTACAAGTCTGACTCATGAAAGTGATAGTGATAATGTAATATACTTAGATTTCTGTAAGGCATTTGACTTAGTACTACATAATATTTTGATCAGGGAATTCAAATGATGTAAAATCAATATAGCAGACACAACATTAAATGAATTAAGAGCTGGCTAACTGATAGGTTTCAAAATGCAATTGTAAACAGGCACTCACTTCCATACAGGAGTGTTACTGATGGAGTCCTGCACCGATTGCATTTTGGACCTTTCAGGAACATGGTAGGGGAAAAAAAAGAAAACAACTAAAAATCATTGCTGATCGAATTTGCAGATGACAAGAAGATTGGTTCTCTGAGAAATAATGAAGAGGAAAGGTCAGAGACACAGAGCCACCTGAATCTCCTTGTAAAATAGATGGAAGCAAAGGATATATGCTCTGGTACAGCACACAAATAAAGATTTAGAAACAAAGGCAATAAGCCTTACAGATTTATGACATTTTTACTCTTTTCCAAGTGTTAAACTTCACATTTTAATTAGGCCATTAAAATGTGAAACTGGATGGTCTAAGCCACATCCTAGTATATACAAGCAAGAGGCATGAGTTCTGGAGGCATCAGGTTACAATAATACTCTTTGCATTACTTAATGTTGTTTAAATATAATTTCATTTTTACATAAACTTGTTTAGCTTTTAACTTCCTTGGGAGTAGAGGGGGAAAAACACCTTCCCATGCAGAGACCTTTTTTGTCCAGAAGTAGGTATCAACCTTCCTATAACTTCAAAATGAAGCTGCTAGTCCTGAAACTACTTTATTGAAAAGAAATAATGCATAAGATGACATAATTCTCAGCCAGGTGTGGGTTTTACTGGAAAAAGAAAAAGATTCTGTTAAAAAAAGTTACCAAAAAAACTCACTAGAGATGTGCATCAGAGTAGAAATAAGGTGTTAAGTATTAAAACATTCAGAGGTTATTTACAACAAATATTCAGGAAACTGATAGAAAAGGAATAGGTTAAATAAGCTTGAACTCTAAGGAAATTAAAGTAAGTGGTCAAGATGTGAAATAATAAGAAAGTTATGCTGCTTCCTAGTCCTGTTATGTGTGTGACAAAACCAGATCATTAGCAACAGAAAATTACTTTGAGATGCTACTTTTTAAACTCTTTGCTGCCTAATGTGATGGACTAATTAGTGGAAGTGATCAGGAATTCCCTGTAGGCCAAGTCCAGAGAGACACTCCCTTTCTGTAGTCTCCGGCAGGGCTAGAGAGAGGCTGCCACACCCATCACCTCCGGGTTTGCACCCCACGTTTGTGACATCCTGCCTGGCCAGCTGAGGGACAGTCAAGGTGCTGAAAGCTTGAGCAGCCCTGAAATTCATGAATTTGTTTAAACCCACTTGCATAATATAATTTAGAAATTATCTGGACAGGCTGGGTCTTTTTCTTTATTTTCTTCCCCCTTTCACCCCAAACAAAAGCATTAAGTGGTTTAGTTTCACAGAGAAACAGGAAATGGGAGTTTCCACAACAAATTTAAACCCAAATTTTACAGCTCCAGCGCCATTTTAGAGTAGACAAATGACTTTTTGTAGTACAGTAAAAGATAATCCATTGATTAGTTTCTAATGCTATCCTAATCTGGCTGTGCTTCCATAGTATTAGTGGCTGCACTTCCCAAGGCAGACTACAGTTTTATCTGAGTAGACTAAAAAGTTAAAACTGATTATCATAATCCCATCCCTATTTTGTCCTTAATAAGGACAGGTAAATGCTACAATAGGATCCCGCATTAATACAGCAGACTTTTTTACTTTTCAAAGTGCTTTAGGGCTTTCTTACACTGGAAATTACTGATCATCTGCAGGAGAGATCTTTTAAAAAAAAAGTCACTGCCTGCTACCAGAGGTAGTTCAGGTACATTCTTCCATGATCATTCACAGGATGGAGAAGAAGACTTTTTCAGCTCTTACCTAGCATGCTATTCTGTGCCTGCAGAATGTGGGACAGGGTGAGGAATGGTAAAATGAAGATCTTGGCAGCTGAGTACATTCAAACTGAGATTTTCTGGAAGCTCCTGAAGCACAGATATATATATCTGGATTTTAGGAGACATACATTAACTACGTATTTTTGCAGCAAGAGTCACTGTGTTGGTATTTCAGTAGTTTTCAGGGCTTCTCAGTCAAGCCCTTTATTAAAGAAATTGGCCAAGCCTTGTAATTTCAGGTTGCCAGCTAACTTGGGAAAACAACATTGTATGAGTTTACATTTGACTCATATTTTTAAAAGCTGTCCACAAGTGTTAGAAGCAGAAGGCTTTTAGCATTTTTTTTAAGGGAGAAAGAGGTTCTTGAATGCAGTTTGTTCAGAACTCTGTGAATGAAGAAAATGGAGGCATTTTGTTAGGATGTAGCTGAATTATAGTCATAAAACACCTTGGAAATGCACCTTCCTAGTCTTGGTGACTTTTGCCTTCTTCTCATCTGAAAGAGCATTCAGTCCAGGATGAGACAAAATACTTAACAGCTTGAAACACCAGAACATAAATGTTCAAACAGATCTGCCGCTTTTGTCCGCCAGGCTTTCTTTGGCAAGCTTGGGAAAGTACTTTTCCTTTGAGATCAGCTATTGCTGTTTTGATTAATAGATACTTCCATACACAGCTTAGTACTAACCTCTCCATCTTAAAATCAGTATAATCCTTAGAAATATGCAATTGAAATGGTTTTGAAATTTCCAGCGGTGTCATTACAGATGTTTTATTTGACTAAGGGGATAGTTTAAACTAGCTTTGCTGCTTAAGAAAATGTTCCCGCAACTACAACTTAACACGTTACAGAACAAAATTCTGAAGAACTCAGAAAAATAAGTATTTTAAAGACAGATTCCAGAGACTCTCAGGCTCTCAAAGTCAAGTTAATAACAATGACATTATATTTCTCTTCTCTGTATAAAAGAAAAATATCAATCAAGCCTAAAAGATTATATATGCTGAATATGCTTGAAGGAAATGGAGACTCTCATTATCCTAAGGGACAAAACTTAATCACACACCCTCTGTTGAAAGCTCAGATGCTCCACCGGGAACCCAGTCTTCGCATATGTAACACTTGCAAGCCTCTGGAGCCTAAGCTGTGTCTAGAAGCCCTTAAATCCCTGTGGCATATTCCCAAAGAGTACATCCTCTGTCTTGCATATCTCCTGAGATCAAGGACTTAAAATGCAGTTGCATGTCCCATGGCAAAGTACCGACTTGTCAGATTCTTCTCACATGCCAGGAATAGGAGCCTTGCATGTCAGCCCTTTAGTAGATATGTGTGCATAGTATACAGAAGCTTTGGAAGAAATTGAGACACAGCTCCTTTTAGTTAAAGGACAAATTATAAACTGTTACTGATGATTATAAAGCTGCCAAATGTAGGATCCCACCCATCCAATGTGCAGTACTTCACACAGATGTGACCCATCTCTGGAAAACTCCACAAGCAGCTGCCTTCCTCCGTGACTGGACAGGGATTCAAAGCATCTCAGTTAGGGGCTTCAGTAGACACCAGAAGGTTGTCTAGCACCTAGGTTAGCCAGGCTGAATCCACCCGTAATACCTGAAAACTGTGTCCTTCACTTTATCTCGTTCTTCCCTCAGGATCTGTTTGTATTCAGTTTCCCTTCCACACTGCTGAGCTCCTGGAGGAGAGATTTCTTCTTAAGCACAAGCTGCTAGAAATGGTTCAATATTCTTTTTCATAACCTTCTCGTTCCTCTGCCAGGTGACATCTTTTGTGCTGACCTGGAAAAAACAGACCCTAGGTAGGTGCCTGTTGCTTCAGTGACCTGCTGCCTGTTGTACCAAATGTGAGTAACAGCAGCTGGCTCGTTGCTTGAAGCAATTATGCTTCAGTGATCCTGGAGCCACGTCCATTCCCCTGCTCAGGCCGACATGCAAGGAGACAACAGAAAGGATAAAAAAACAACCTAACCAAGACAGAGATGGCAGTTTTCCAACAACTCACAAATCATCCCTCACTCTCCACATCCTCCTTCTAAAAAAAATTATAAGCCCCACAAGCACTACTCGCTTAGATTTATTTAGAAATGGGAAATTTAGGTCGTGCTACTCCTTGCTTCTCTCTTCTCCAAGGTCTGTAGATATTTTATTGACTTAGTAAAGACCAACTGGGCTTTCTTCTTTGCAGTGCCTGAGTGCTGGCACAGCTCTGCTTAAGCCCCATCCCTCCGGCCAACATCCCTCTGGCATAAGGAAGCGATGGTAAAGGGACTTTAGAGCCTCACAACTTCTTCACAGCTTCTGCAGACTCTTATGAATGTAACTGGTAAGGTACAGAGGAATTGAAAACACCTCCAACTATCAACTAAAGACTAAGCTACCAGCTTCCATGGTTGTGTGGGCATCACCCACCATTCACCTACTGCCACATCTGTAACAACACACTTCTTTCAGGTAAAGAGGGCTGGATGTGCATCAAGGTATTAAAAACAAACAAACAAACCCAAAAAATGAAAACAATAAAAATCCCCAGAAAATCTAGGAATACAGCAGATATGTAGAAGAAACATGCATAAAACTGGTAAAAGGGTTTAATAAACGTACGAGCAAAATCTTGTTGAGACTATGCTTTACTAGGGGAGTCACAGTACACAGAGGGGGACTAGAGTTCTGTTACGTAAGTTAGTTGCATATACTTGTTTCCAAATACAGCCTGTTATTTTTAATTGCATCTTTTAATACAATGCCTGTGAAGAAGTTTTCTAACCCCAAGCCTGTCCAAAGTTATTTTTATAGTCTAGCTAGAAACTTCTAAAAATAGAGCATTTCTAATACAAAACCATGGGCTAAACTTCAATAACTGCCACATTATACTGGTGTGGTTGGGGTAAATTACATACTGTGATGACTCAACAATGGAAAATAACGAAGAGAAGAAGCAGGAGCCCAATCGACTGAAGCATGACACAGGTAGGGGTCCCAGCTTGAAATTCTTCAGGACTGTTTGTGCACACAGTGGAATGCTCCAAAGTTTCATTTATCACATCTTTCTGCAACATCAGCTGTTTTTCTACAATACTAATCTGTGCCATTTAAGAAAACATTTGGCCTTAGCTACTTAAATCTTTATAAAAATCCCTTGCTTTCCTTCACCACATATAACTAACAAATATAACTAACTAATAAGAACATCTATAACAGGTAATGAATCAAAGCTGAGATCATGCTACTGTTCTTCAGAGAAACTGAAAGTTAGATGAACTGAATCAAGTACCATTTTCAAGGTTTTAAGGTAAACTCAAAGTTTAAGTATGTAAGATACATACTTAAAAAAAAAAAAAGAGGCTGTTGTAATAAAATACAGATTTTTTTTTTTTTCCTTTTACAGAGCAGTAACTGAACATTTTATGACTTACACAGACTCCATCAGTATTTCTAATGACAGCAGAAATATTTCTGGAACAAGATAGGTTTCCCGAGAGGTTTGCATCGTGAGATGAGTAACCTTTCCGGATGAAAAACAAGTATGTAAATAAATGTATCTTTTAAAAAAATGCATTATTCCCATCAGAATAAATTTGAGGCCAACATTTGAAAAATACTGAATACGAGGTGCACTTCCAAGCCCATATTATTCACATGAGCACAAATAGTTATAATGATGCTTGCAAAACATATTCACAGAATGAACAAGGACTGTGTGTGAATGAGTTGCTCATATATGTTGTATCAATGCTAAGAAAAGAATCAGCATAGCATGTTAAAAAATAGAAACTAAAGCTTCACAGATTATTAGAAGGATAAATAATACCCTGTTTCTAGCAATCTGCTGTAATTTTCTGCCCCAAACCATGAATCTGAATTACACAGCTGAAGACACCCCCAAGGGGCTATAGTAAAAACCAAAATCCTCTCAATTCTTTTTTAATCGCTTGTTAAATATCAGTTCTTTAGATGATACTGTCTGAAAACAAAGCTCCTACAAGTGATTATCCTATGAATTCTCCAACATGTTTCAAATCAGGTTTTCTAATACTTGGACTGCTATAACACTGAAGAACATTGAGTCAAGTCAGAGAAACCAGTTATGTGACTTTTCAGCCCCAGCAGAAAGAAAATTACATCTTTAAATTATGGTGTTCTCTATGAAGCAACACAGAGGGAGTAAGAATAAGATGGGTTTATGAACTTAAGCACATTTCTACTTACATCACAGATAAGTTCAATACCTCAATATGGTTAAGGCACTAAGTTAAATTAGTAATTATTTCTAAAAAAACATCTAAAGTCCTTTTTCCTCAAATATATTAACTGTTAAAGGTTTTTTTATTTTTTTCAAGTTTCACAACACATAGCACTGCCTAATTAAGTGCTTCCAGTTCATGTCTTCATGAATAAGACTTCTACATATTTGAAAGTGATCTCAAAAACGAGTAGAGCGCAAGGTGACAGAATTCACTTCATGCTGCTCCTGTCTAACGTACACAGATGATGATACACCCAAACACATTGTCAGATTTGTCCTTTAATATTTTCCAGGGTGCTTTCTTTTGGGAACCATATAATGAGAAATTTAGTGGTAGATCTGAAGGCCAATGAAAATCTCCTTCCAACACTAGCACTCAGCATCTTCTGAGGCTGGGGTGGTAAGACACCAAAAGATGTCAAATACAACAAATCTGTAGGAGCTCTGCAGGTGGGAAGGGAAAGTGTGGGCAAGCCAAAGGAGGACAAGAGGACAGGCTACACAGATACTACACACAAATATTCACAAATATTCACAGCACATCACACACTCAGCAAAAAGGAGCTGGTGGAACCAATATTAGAGCTAAAACAGTGACTCACAGAAAAGGCAGACAAGGGCCTGTGCTGTGGTATCTCTTTATGGTCTGAGGTGCTGAGCATCTAAGCTGCCTCTGCAGTCTGTGTGCATCTTTCCTACCTTAAGCACACTTCAACTCTGATCAAGGTGAAATGAATTTCATCTTTACATCAGGATTTTTTGCTTTTGCCAAGAATGAAAAGATCAGTTTAAGCATAAAGCTGTAAGCTAGAGTTCCTCCACACTACCTACTGCAGGCGGGTCTCAAATCCAAGCTTGACAGCATGTCTCTAATTACACATATCGTTTTAGAAACACTGTATTTCGTGGGGAAACTAATGTAGGCAGGAAGGTAATCAAGCTTTTCAGCAGACCAGGCAATGCTCTCTACTGCTATAAATACTCTTTCAACAGCACAGGCATATTACATGTACATTTAGGCTTAAATCAAGATTGAAACTGTAGATATCAAATCTTTATGTTTAGTATTTTCAAATATCTCAGTTGTGCTGGATTCGGTTTGAATCTCTTTTATCTGCTAATAGAAACTGAATGATACTTACCTAAAACTAATGTTAAATTTAGTGAATGTCTTTGAGCCTGTTCCAGCCAACAATGCTAAGGCTGTGCAGTTTGTGTTCCAGTAGTCAGTGGTCAGATCCTTAACTGTAATTGACCAAGGATGAATGAGTGTTCTGAAGACCTTCCTATCCCCTCAGGGGTTTTCAGTAAATCTTTTATTCAAGTTAGATGGAATAGCAAATTCTTCTAAGAACCAGCATGGCACACAGTTTGAATTTTTCCCAGATCTACTCTGAGAACAATACTAATTTGATGGTAGAATTATACCTAGATCCAATCACTTAACTTTAAAGATGTCCTTAGGAAGACAAGATTGTATACATATGAAACAACTACCTCTCAGATTCATATGCAGCTGCCCTCTCAGCATGATGGACTAGAAGGAGGCAACATCCATTCACCTGTAGGTAGAATCATGTTAATGCTACTGATTTCCACTTAGAGGACTGTATTTTGGTGCTTACTTTTGATACCGACAAATCTTCCCCAGATGCAATAACTTGAGTTGATTACACTAAAAAAAACCAAACCTGTTTCCAAACATTTTCATGAGAAATAATTGTCTGAACACCAGCAGCTGCTGAAACTTCTTATACATGTAAATGACTACACTTTCACTTCTCAGTCTTATCTTCAGGTGTTTTTCAGGTAAGCTTTATGCCTATGTGTGTCCCACTCAGAAGAAAAACCTGTAACAGGCACATTTCAAATGAAGAGGAGTAGCAGGGTTTTGAAACTTTGACAGCAAATGTTAAGTGTATTGGGGGAAATGTTTACTACACACCATTGCAGCATTTAAAATGTGCTGAGCTCAAAGGATATGAAAAAGACAGCATATTATCTGGAGGGGATTGCCCACAGCTGCAAAAAGGGGAGATTACAGGGGAAGCTCTGCTTCTGGATGCTATACACAAAATTAGAGAAGAACTCTGTTTCCAAAAATCATACTGTTCTACAATTTCTGATTTTTGTCGCATTTATGCTGTAGAGCTGCACTGCAGTTCACTGCACTAAAAGAGCTGGAATATTCCTGTATATAAGTGGTTTGCCTATATTGGGGTGACAGAAGCTGAATAAAGAGTATACTTCACAAGCAGAATTCCTGATTGAAGATGTGTTTTCATTGACCTCATTGGACCTTGGACCAGACACACAAACATGATTAATCCCAGAAAGAAAGTTAATCAGTTCATGACAGTCAAGACTCTTTCAGAACTTTTATTTCCTTTCCCACTGCCTCCAGACCTTCTCTGTTTAGAATTTGTTCACATTAAGGCAGTGTGGTTGCTTGTTATCCCTTGAGAAGATCTGTATCAAGCATGGATTTTCAATGGAAAATTGTGAGGACACCAGCCTTTCTCAGTTGCCTTTGGTGGTTTCTGTAGGACCCCGTAGCTGTAAAGCCGTCACAGAGAGACTGTTGCTGCATTCACCCTTATGTGATATGGCAAGCTTTGTGATCTGAAACAAGTCCTGGCCATTTATTTTATATTTTCTCTCATGTAAATACTGGAGATATTTCAGATTACGTCCAAACAGCATGGTCCCAGACATTTCACAAGTCAACTTTCCTCTACCCTCCAGAGATTTCAGGGTATCCTGTGCCCAAGCAATACACCTCAGAAATTCTTGTTCCATCAGCCAAAGACATCCTTCCTCCAGACAACCCTGTTCTCCCTTCATAAGGGGAAGCACATCAGCAACTCATTCATCTCTGCTTCCCACATTCTTCATTGCTAGTATTGTATTTGGGAGCCTCTTCGTCTGGCTGCATAAACACATTTTTCACAGCACTTGGAAAACACAACAGCTGATCAGAATTAACATCTTTGTATAGATCAGATGAAAAATTCTTTCCTGGACGACAGCTATTAAAAAGGTACAAGTCATCACTGCAAATAATCCTCAAGATTCAGTGCCACAAACTTCCAAGCAAGTTACTACAAGCAAACAGGACTTCAAAATATATCTGAAAGGCAAACCTTCACTCAAATCACTAGCATTTTAAAGCAAGAACAATGTGGAAACTCTAGGCATTTAATAGGAACCCTCTGATTTTGGACAACACCACTATATAATGCAGCCTATAGCTATAACTGGGCAAAGATTCTCCTCTCTCTGCTCATATGCACTTTTTGTAGGAGAGGATTTTTGTGCAATAACTGTGGTAACTGTGAGTTGCCAGAATCCCTGTTTAGCAGCTCAGAACTCCCCATACAATATCCCACCCATTCCCTCTGTATCATTCCCCTGCCATAATTTAAGTGGAAGCTGGTCAGTGTCTGATAGTTTCTTTTGCACATGGCCAAAGAAGGCTAGAAAACTCTACGTAATGCACAAGATTACCTGGAGAAGTAGTTACTTCTAATAGTTTGTCTTTCAAAAATGGCAGATCATTTCTTCTCCAATCTACCAAGGACTGAAATAATCATGTAATTCTTTTCAGAAGGGCACTTGGTAGAAGCTCCAACATCTGTGTTATTAAGGCATATAGATTTAAAGAGCCACTCGAGAGTCAGGAGAGTAGTACACTGAGATTCAAAAAATTGAAGTGGTTTCCTATTGAAATATTGACTGAATGAATCTAGGATGAATTAGAATTATCCCACTTCATTTCATTCATTTTCTAGGAGAGAAACATGGGAAAATTTCAACCTTGACCATTAAAGAAAAACACCCCAAATCCTTTGTTCATTATCTTGAAGTCCATCCACACACAGAAAATACTGTAGAACAGTTAAATCCCCTCAACGGCATCAGTGATGAACAGAAATCTTACTCAGTCTAAGTAAAAAGTAACTGGTTCCTTTGCGGAGAAAGTAATTGCAGCAGTATGAACTCCAAAACTTAGTCAGAAACCAGACAATGCTTTTATTCCCATTCCACCCTTTTTTTTTGCTTGTAATTTCTTTCCTAGAGGAATTCTGTCCTGATTCCAATAACAGTTTCTTACTCTGTTTTCACCATGGTTTTATCAATAGAATTAAAATATCCAGGAGTGCCCAGAACATCAGTTATCTTATTTGTGAATAATAAAAGGAGCTGATGTGAAAGCCGCTGGAAAGGAAAAAGACAAGCTGAAAAAAACCACAATCCACTGAAAGCAGTGCTTATCCTGTGTGTGCACATTCACTATGAGATATAAATATTCATTTCATTTTTCTTATTATACTGACAAGGACAAACCTTCAGAGGTAGGTAGCTGATTTTTCATGGAATCATAGAATGGTTTGGGTTGGAAGAGACCTTAAAGATAATGCAGTTCCAATCCCCCTGCCATGGGCAGGGACACTTCTCACTAGACCACATTAATCAAAGTCCCATCCAGCCTGTCCTTGAACACTTCCAGGGATGGGGCATCCACAACTTCTCTGGGCAACCTCTTTCAGTGCCTCACCACCCTCACAGTAAAGAATTTCTTCCTAATATCTAATCTAAACCTACTCTGTTTCGGTTTAAAGCTATTCCTCCTTGTCCCACCACTATATGTAAAAAATCCCCCTTTGAGGCCGAAGTGGAAGCAGCAAATATGCATGCCAGTTCCCAAAAACTTTAAAGGAAGTTAACATGTTTTTAGACACAATGATCCAGAGCTTGATCACAAAAAGGCAATAGGAAATTAACTGCAACTGCCCTGGGATAGCTGGACTCGATGGGGTTGTTCTGGTGTTGAGAGATTGTTCCTCACCTCCACACCGATCTTTCACCATGATGCTCGTACCTTAGTTTAGCAAGATGAAGCTTCCATCACACCAGGTAAGGTGGCAGTGACCACCTAGTGCTGAAAATAACTCAGGCATATTCAAGCCCACAATTGAGATGTACAAAGTCGGCAAAAGAAAGTCCTGCAACTATAAGTGGAAGTATCCAGATATTTTGCTCTTCTCAGTTAAAAATTAAAATATTAGTAGAGACACAGATATGCTTACCAGACTTCAGTGGCTGGAGAGATTGTTCTTGCTTATAACTAGTATTAAAAATAGCATAAGAAATTAACTCTGGCAGGTATTTTTAAAATATTGTAGATGCAACAGAACTCAGAGTTTTATGGTTCTACACTTCAACACTTTCATGTTCCCCTGCTGGAGCCATATCAGTCAATAAATTCACATTGATGCTAATTTGTTCTGTGCCTATTCACATAAGTGCCTCTTGTCACTTCTACTGGACACAAGCAGTATTTAGGCACACACAATGAAAATGAGGTAAAAGTGGTGAGACAAGAAACAGGGAAGGGTACTGCTTTTTTTTGTAGCACCACAGATGCACCTTTTATTCCAGGTCCAACTGCTTTCTGTCTGCTCTCCTGGGACTTCACGCTCCGCTGGACAGAATGCCAGCTTCCCATTGTTACTAGACAGCAGTTGTGCCATACTGCGAGTTTAGAAATTCATGAATCTGTAATGCAAGAAAGGGACAGCTTTTCCTTACTGTATAACTCCAGCACTGCACAAAGGTCGCACTGCCAAAAGCCTGCTGGAATTAAAGAGCATCTTTTTGTTTCATTTTAAAGCACTGAAGGGATATTATGATATAAAATATTAAGGGATATTAAGAAATCATTAAAGCTGTCATTTTTTTACAAACACAGCAGCCCAACACCCATCAGATTCACTGGTGTAAAAGAAGGGTCCACTTACAAGATGTTCAGCTCTCCCCAGGGGAAACTGCCCTCATAGAGGGAGTCAGAGCCATGTTAATCTGGAACTTTTTGCCCTTGCACCTACGGCTTTAATCTCTCCTTTATTCTTTATCCCCAAAACTCCTTACTACACTGGTTTCCCTACCTGAAGTAAACTGGACAGGATTTTGTTCATACTGTTCAAGAAGAGACTACAATGAGTTTTGATACGGAACAGTGCCTCTCTCATATCCTGCCTTGCGCACTGCAGCCTGTCTGTATTTTACTGTTTGGGATTGTGTGTTTGCCAAGCTTTCAGAAAACAGCAATGAAAAGTGAATGTTTAGGATAATATAACAATAGGATAATATTACAAATGTGAATATCTGTAAGAACAAACTTAAACTATATATTTAGTCCTTTACAACAGAAACCAAAAGTGTTAACACTTCCATCCACATCATCCCACATAACCCCAACCATATTTACATAACACTTTGCTGTGCTTGAGTGGCTTTTTATCACTGGACATATGAGTGGTCTAAAATGGACAATATTCTTTAAGGACACTTTGCCACACCCTTAGGCATGTGAGACCACACAGTGAAGACTAATTCAAGCCTGGAAAGCCAGAATACAATTTCCTATGCCACCCTAGCACGGAGACCATCCCAATGGCTCTGGAGCCCCAAGCAAGCAGAAGGAGACAGGATACTGTTAAATTGTGTTATTTCCTTCACCTTGGCTAATCCTACGCTGGGTACACAAGGCCACATGAAGATTTGGCAGTGTCAGTGACCCCTTTTGCATCTGGGATCTCAGGGACTCATTTGCTTCTGCAGTTCAGCTTCACTGCCTTCCGCTTCTGGCTGAACCTTGAGTTCCTACAGCCTTTTCTGAAATTCAAAGTGAGTGACTTTCCCAAGGTCACACGGGAAGTGCATGGCAGAGAATAAAGCAGCAGTCTTTACACACATAACATCAGATATCTTAGCACTCAGATGTTTTATGACAAGTCCTGGACTCCAGCCTCAACACTGTGTTTGCTTATCAGGTAGAGAGCAGGAAAGAGTGGAAAGCTCAAGGAGCCTCACATGGACCTGGTAGGAGATATCAAGTAGGTCAGTTGCGCTATTTCACTGCTTTTCTTTGTGTTCTATAAAAGATAGTACATGTAGTAGATTAAAAGAAAGACCATACTTATCATAAAAGTGCATTTGTGATTGTAAAAAACCTTGGAATTATGACATGAAATGAACAAAGAAAGTGCTGACAGAAAAAAATATTTTAGAGTCATAAAACTCTAAACAAAAGCTTATTCTTTATTAACACATATTTAATTTCAATGCCTACTACAACAGATGAAAGAAAATCTATGTCAAAAATTCAACACCTTTCTCCTTTGGGCAATCCCTCATGATTCTTTGCAATTACTGAGAAGGAAAAAAAACCCAACCAAAACCAAAACCAATAGAGAAAAGATGCATTGCAAGACATACGACTAGCTAAAATTAATAGATCAAATAGGAGGAGTATTATAAAGTTGCCTCAGTCACGTACCACATCCACAGAGTTTCAGGATTTATTACAGACCATAAAGAAATGAACCAGACACTGAGGATAGGACACAGTACCTGGTTATAGGTAGATATTGTGATTCTAAATACTGTATGGTCTCTCACTTTGTCTTCATCTGCCAGCCCTGGAGGGCAGAGTGTCCTGTAGATCCTGGGTCACGTCTACCTGCTCTCACAGGTGTCTCACACAGATGCTCATCATGCCCCCCATGGCAGTAGATGCCCATGTTTAGGTGATTACAGTGTTTCTCATCATCAGACCTAGATTATATCATTATAGAAACGTAATAGGATGAGTCCTAGATCTGGACTATTGGGAAGTGGTTCAGGTACCTAAACGGAGATGTGTCCTGCAATCTGAGATCCCATGGGTTATCTAAGACATGATGGAGGAATCCCAGAAGACCTACAGCTGTCTGGGTAGACAGGACTCCCATGAACATCTTCAAAGCATAAGACACCAAAGTTACTGAATCCTTCTAACCTGGAGGAAAGCTGTTAATGAATCCTTTTTCTGTGCAAAATTTTGTGGGGAAAGTCTAGCTTCTGCTACACAGTCAAGTAAAAACTAATATTCTTCTGCTGCTTATGATTTTTTTTCTCCCTTTTGGATTATTTTTTATTTTATAAATTTTATTTAAGTTAGAGATGTCAGACAAAATTAGAAAATTGTAGCAGCATTTTTTTATACAACATCATGGAAGACACAGAAAAGAGAAAACATTACCATAGATAGCAGAATAGCTTGTTCTCACATGTAACATTCAGGGAATAACAAAAAGCCAAGTAATGGGATATGGAAAAATTATTCCCTTTTTTGTAAAATAACCTATAAGGTATGGAAACAAGTATGCTCCAAGTCACTGTGAGACAGTCAAAATCAAGCAGCAAAACAAAGATAATATCCCTCTTGGAGTCTGAAAGGGAAAGTAGTTGTTTACATCACTAATTTGTACAGCGTCTATCACCATTGCCACTAGGTGTTCTAATTACAGAAAAGTAATGATGCAAAAGTTGCTAAGCAAATGTTAAACACAACAAGTGCACATTCTGTAAGCCCTAAGGGGCTCTTAGTTTTAAGTACTGGAAGACAGAAAGAGGAATTAACTCTTCAGAAGGGAAGGAAATTCTGGGGAGACAGAGCCTTGCTCCAAAGCACAGTGTACAAATTAGGAATGCAACCCTTAAGGCCTACCTAGCAGGTCTAGGAATCTATGCTATTATCTATATTATTAATAACACCATTTAAATAAAAAAAATTTTTCTGAAGACCCTAATTAGTATCTAGTATTATGTCTGTTACATTTGGCCTTGAATAGTCATAACTGCTTAGGGCTTCTCGGACACAGAACGTCCCAAGTGTGGGAAAAATATGTTGATAAGTGCATAAAAGAGATTTTCTTTCTTCATTCTTTCTTTCTTGCTCATTGTTTCTTTCTTTCTTTGTTTTTCTTTCTTTCTTTCTTCTCCAGTGTTTTTTCTCTTGGCTGACAGCTACCAAGACCAAGCACTTCTCAGCCAAGCAATAGAGAAAAAGGAGTGAAATGGGATTTCTCAACCAACCAAATGATCCATAGAGTTCTCAAAGGCAGGCAGATGTTTTCTACATTAAACTCAGCCTCTAAGAAAACAATAGGGCAACACATCAAAATTATTATGTAAATTTCTCTGATTCAGCTCTTTCTCTGAGGCCTGGGGACAATTAAAAAAATCTGAAAGATAATTCACATGCTCATCCCAATACGGTACTCATCAAGAAAATCTCATCACCATCATCCACAAGGATTTTGCAAGGCTGATTTGGTCTTCAGTAAACCTCTTTAAGCCTGAAGAAGTTTAAAAAGGCTTTTAATCTATGATACTTTAAAATAGGGGAGGTATCTTAGCTATTTCTAGATGGTGGCATGTTTGTGCCACATTTAAAGACCTCAAATATTTCCTTTTTCCTCTGTTTACTTTGTGACAGCCTTCCCAAAGTCTTCACACTACTCTGAGGCTGGGATCTGAGTGCTTCACGCAGAGTATCCCTCTTTTGTTATACCTGGTGAATCCAAGGAATTTCAAGTGTCTTCGTTTCTTCATTTTGAGAACCTGCGACCAGAGAAAATACAGGCCAGTGGTATTTTGTTGTGGCGGTGGGAGGTGGTGAGGTGCCGCAACGTTCCGGCAGCGTCTCTGAGGTAGAGGCATCCGGCAGGCCACTGAGTACGTGCACACAAAAGCAGTCACGCACACACACACACAGCCCAGAGAGGTGTAATCCAGTAAGCTGACAAAGGAGAGGTGAGAAGGGTCTTTGTCTGGGGTTCTGTGAGAGGTTTAATAGATCCAACACACAAAGGGGGCCAGGGATGAAGACAGGGAAACAGTGGAGGGTCCAAGCTTATAATGGGGGCAGGAAAGGGGTGGAGAGAGCATCAGGGACCAATAGTGGAAGGGCACAGGGGAGGAGCATAGGTAGGGCCAGGGTACAACAACCAATGGCGAAGAACTGAGGGAGTGGCTTAGGAGTAAGGGCCAATGGGGGGACAGGGAGAGTAGAACTTTCCAGGGCCAAGACATATATGGGAATAAGGGGCAGGGAGGCCAACAGGCCAATCAGGGGAGCTGAACCAAGGTACATTTGAATCTTTTGGGCAAGGCATCCTGGGGAGAAGCTTTGTGTTCACCCTAACTTGTGGGGTGACCTTAAACCTCTGCACTGTCCCACCAATGGACTTTCACCCTGTCCATGGTGGGCTGGCCAGCTTCTACAGTATTTCAAATCCTAGGTGTGGTTTACTTCATGTTCATAAGCAAGCATTGAGATGTAAGAGGTGAAGGAGGCAAGTTAAAACAACAAAGCAGCCTGCTTTCATGGTTAGCTTGACTAGACCAGCCTGGTACAGGTATAAGAAAAGGCTTTCATTTGCGCCGTCAGAGATGTTTCAGTGTTACCTTTGCATTATTCTGAAAGACTCAGAGCCCTTGAATTGTGCCTCGTGTTATTCCTCAAGTCTCTCTAGTATCTTCAACAGGAAATGTTCCCCCATTTGTGGTTTCTTTTTTTTTTCTTCCTCAAAAGCTGCCACAACTTGCATGTCTTAACAAATCTCCAGTTTACTTATCTCTCTAGAATTATTCCTTCTATCTTTGAGCTTTCTTGTTTCTCTGGGCTTGTTTCTGGAGTTTGGGTGGGTTGCTTTGGGGTGCTTTTTGGGGATCATTAAAGCTTCTGAAAAGTTAGACCTATGAGATGCATCTGCCCTGTTATTAGAGAGCAACCATGCGTGTGACTTTGACACACCACTTTCCCTGAACATGAGGCTTCAGGCACATCTGAGCCAGCCCAGGTCGCTTAGCTTTCAGGGAGTAGAATTTGGCTTTGTTTAAGCCATTAGAGCACACCTTGCCCTTGGGTCAGGCACCTTCATCTGTCCCACCAGCAAAAGCTGGTGACATAACAGGCAGCCCCTCTTCGGGTTCTTTTGAGGACGTCTGATGTTGCTAAAAGTAACATGAGATGGAAGGCAAGGTTCCCGCAAAGGAAGTGCCATGCTGTGGGAGGAATTTGAGCATGTGGTTTTCCTGGGACACCATGCCTCAGTCAAATGCCTATTGGAGTGACTAGATATGAGAAATAATTTGCACCATGTCACATTTACATGTGGCCAAGGAGATTCTCCTTGACAGTCTCACGCTTCCTTTAAAAGAGCCTGTTAGGGTTTCTCGTGGTGACCTGTCACTATTCTACAGGAATCTGCTGTAGGAATCTCCTGTGGGAATATTGATGGATATAACAACAGGTCCACTCTACTTTTCCTCAACAGACACACACAGAGTTTGTTCCATGCCACCAGTCATGCTTGGCAAAAACACAGAAAAAAAGGCAAAAAGATAAGATGTAAAAATTATGGAGGCACAGCATTCTTTTCTCCAGTTGGTTTTCTACAAAATCAATTCCACTTCTCTGGCTTAAGACGCTGTCAGATCTGTATCTTAACAAGGCACAAATTTCAATTAGTTCTTTTGTTTCCCTAATTACTGGGACTTAAAAATACCATAAATCTAAAACCCATTCATGCCAAAGATAAATCCCAGAGTGAACTGTCATTCCCAAACCTCATATGCAAAAAATATTGTTGTAATGTATTTGAACCTTTTAGTGTGCCCCAGCCAAACCATCTTTAGTTACTAGCATGTATGGAAAAAGAGAAAAATTTTAGTATGTATTGTATTGATCCAAAGTAAAAAGGGAGAAATTTGGGAGAACAAGAATGGGCTGTGGGTATCCTTGACCTTGATGAGTTGCAGCTGTTCAGAGCCAGATGTTTCTACTGGAGACCAGAGACCAGCTGACCCTCTGGCAGGTAGCTCATAAGAGAGAAGAGAAGACCCCAAGAAAGGACTACTACCACAGAAGAAGGCGGCTACGAAGAAAGGACTGAGACAGCAAGCAAGCGAGTGGGCAGGCAGGCAAGCAAGCAAGCAGAACAGAAGCAGCTTTAGGTGATAGCAGCCTCCATTGCAGCCCAGAGAACAGGAGTCAAGTTTTTTTTGTTGTTTAGCAACAAAATATGGCTTTGGAGGAAAAGAAGGAAATAATTTTGTGGTAGTTTTTTCTCTTCTACCAGGGGAAGAAGAGGCTATTTGACATCTTGACAGAGGTTTGGAATATTAGAAGTAGTTCCAGTAGACATTAGTGGGCAAAGTACAGCTGAGGAGTATGTTCAAGGAGGAAAATGAACATAATTTATTTCATGGTTCTATGGTTTACAGAGAGAGAGAATGCAAATATATAATCCATTGCTTTGCTTACGAAGCTCCACCACTAATGAGAACTAAAATATATGGCTTATTTTATGGTTAAGGAATCATTTTTCTCCCACTTTTTCTCCCCATTAAAAAACTTATTTTTATTTGAATAAAAATCAAATGGAAATTCTTACTCTTACGCTGGCTTGGACTACTTCAATCCATTGATTTTTCTAAAACTGTTCTTCCAGTGAGAAGCGTGTGGAACTTGTTTAGATTCAGGAATTTGAAGGGGGGGAGAAAAGTAGCTTTTAAAAAGGTTGTGCTTTTCAGCAACCCCATCCAGACAGGAAAATTGATTACTTCTTAGAGGAAAAAAAGGCAGCGAGAAATTAGTTGCCAACTGGCCTCTTTCCTCTTCCTGGATTACACAGCTCACTCCAGCCCACAGGTTTTTTTCAGCATTGAAATCAATGTTTCTGTGCATGCCTCATAGCAGAAGCTGGCACATCTGTCCTACCTTGATTTTGCTAGCACAGATAAAAATCAGTAGGAAGATGCAACTTTATGTACTTTTATGGCTACACAACAGTACAAACTTGACAATATTTTCACTTGTATTGGTTGTTACTGAAGCTGTTGAAATTACATTAGCAGAGTGCTCCAGCTAAAGCCACGATCCTGTCTTAATTCCGCTGTGTTGATGCAGCCTTATCCATACCATGGTAGGGCTATGAGAGGTATTTGGGTGCTTAGTCCCATGGCAGGTCTCTTAATGTATGCCTATCTGCTAATGGCTTTTGCTAACAGACAGCTTCAAAACATGCACTGCACTTTAGGGCATTGATTCACTAATTCTTCAGCAGGAGATAGCCGATATATATATCCAAATTCCTTAATTAATGAATAGGGAGTTTAATGTTGCGTCGAACTTAATTGCACATCTGGCACATCATCTAGGTAACGCGCAGTGATACTGCCTCTGTTTTCCAATCTGTCATGATGCTTTTCATAGGCAAGATGTGAACACGAACAGGGATGCCAGATGTCTCCAGCCACTGCTGTCTTGGAAAGTGTCAAGTCCTGAATTTTAGGTACCTGTTAAAAGAGGGGCAGAATTTAGCCCCTACTATCTAGTGTATAAATATAGAACCATGGATTGTTATGAGCTCAGATGTAAAAAAAACATACCAGAGACAATTATTTATTTGCCCTGTGTTGAATGCACAGGACTGGTGTCTTGAATAGTAGTTCTGGAAGAACCTTGATGCATTCCCATGTACACTTCACTACCAGGAAGAAGCTGAGTTTAAAATCTCTGGTGGCAGAAGGAAAGGTGCCAGCGAAACTTCAGCTCCAGATGAGAGGAGATCAGCCAGGAGGGACAATTTTGTTCTGAATGCATCAGGCAAAGCATCACTGGCCAGTCGAGCGAGGGGATTGTCCTGCTCTGCTCTGGGCTGCTGTGGCCTCGCCTCAAGTGCTGTGTGCAGTTTTGGTCAACACAATACAAGAAAAATATAAAACTATTAGAGAGTGTCCAAAAGAGAGCTGTGAAGATGTTGAAGGCCCTTGAGAGGAAGCCTTATGAGGAGTGGTTGAGGTCGCTTGGCTTGTTCAGCCTGGAGAAGAGGATGCTGAGGGGAGACGTCACTGTGGTCTACAACTTCTTGTGAGGGGAAATGGAGGGGCAGGTATTGTGCGGGGCCAGGAGTTGGACTTTTATGTTCCTTGTGGGTCCCGCCCAACTCAGGATATTCTATGATTCTCTGGGCATACCAGGGAGAGCCTACACTGAGAATAACAGAGCACTGGAATGGGACTGTCAAGCCAACAGAGGTAGGTGGGGAAAACTCCATTACGGGAACTCTGTGATAAAAAGTTGTGCAAAATTCAATCAAGATGTCAGCAGAGCGATAACTAATCCTGTAACTTTTCCAGCTTCAGGGCAGGAGGATGAGCAGGGATTTTACAGAGTCCCTCAGAGGTATTTACTTTTCTGTGATTGTAGGAACCAATCTGTAACTGACATCACCAAATCCTTCTTGCATACACAAGTCCAGTGTGCATATAAGATATATCCTGCTGATTAGAGGTCTTATTGTTATTAAGCCATTGCCTTTCATCTGTTAATTACTAAAGACAACTCAACTGTGGAGCATTAATAATTCTTATGGGTGGTAAAAGCCATGGCTACAGTTGCCATGGCTTCAAAAGGAAAGTAATCTAAAGGAAGTATTTTGTGGAAAAGAGCAACTCCCCGGAAATAAGGAATTAGTAGCATCCCTTGATGCAAAAATAGATGGATTATTCAGCATTAACACCATACAGAGCATTGCTCTGACTTCCAGGAAGACAACAAGGTTCTATACTTCATATTCACCCTCTCTTTGATAAAAAGGCTACCATTTTATTTTGTCTAATGGAGTCACTGATGAGACTGTAGTATTCTCTGCAACCTCACTGCTTTAGTATGTGCATATGTGACTCCCAGGGAAACTTTTTACCTGAAGAGCTATGGTCTGTAGGAAAGTACAGTATTATATGAAGTATTATGTGATTATTGTGCAAGTATTATTGTGCAAGCAAACGTTTTCTGAAAGCATTCAAAGGAGCCCTGTGTACAGTGCAGAGGAATCTCAAGAGATATGGAGAAATCATGGAGGCTTTTTGTTTTTTTGGCACATTGACTGATCTAGCTGAGCAGATGTCCTGCTAGAAGAGGAAAATACAGCAATGATTCCAGGTGACTTGCTGCACTTCTGACTTTTCAAATCCCAGCTGTCCAACAGTATGATCCTCTCTGCAATCACAATAAAATGCACACCAGCAACACTATCTACTTCGCCTTCCCTCCAAGTAGACATCATGTTGGAAATTCTGAAGACAAGCAGAAAGAAAATATTCTACTTGGGGTGGAAGGGAAGACAGAACTTGGAAACACTAGTTTCTCTGCAATGTTATTTTCTGTCTGGTTTGGCCAACACTTCATCCAGGGAAATCTGATCCCATAGTGTCTTACACAAAGATTTACTAGCTGATAGCAGAATCTGTGGGTGTGTGAAAAGCCTGACAAAAACTGTAAGAATTTATTTATGGCTGCAAATATTACATCCATATGGGAAAGTTCATTTGTCTTTAACTTTTTTCAGACACATTAGAGACTGTTATTGCTTTAATAGTCTACTGGAACATAGGGAAAAAAGCGTAACAGGAGAAAACTAATTATTATAATAAGAGCAATATATGTATAATTCCATTTTAAAAATTAGTTACTTCTCTTTCTCTATCGTGATTTTTCCCTAGACACAATTTTCTGTTCATTAGGAGATAATTACCTTCACTGCCAAGCACTTTATAAATGCCCTGTTTATACCAGGAGAGGATTTGAGAGTTACATTTCTTGTCAAAAATGTTATTGCTGTTGAGGCAGTCTTACTGTATTATATCCACCCAATAGGTCACTAGACATGCAAGTGGATCCATGTGCATTTGGTAGAAGTTCAAAATTATTTTATTCCCAAAGGAAGTATTTAAAAAAGACGGGTTTGCTGATTAGTCTTTTCATTCCAGACCAATACCATCAACACACTGAAACGTGTGCGAACAAGAGCTCTCTTACTTCACCCTCTGCCTCTCCTTCTTTTCAGACACAAGCAGCTTCTGAGTAATGTGTCTTGTTTCTCATACAACATTAAAAAGTGGCACTACAGAAATACAGCACTAAGCTATCTTGCATTTGAGGAGTGCATGCACTAATTAAACTTCACACCACCTTTGTGAGTTAATTACCATCATCTCTATTTCAACAGATGAGAAAATGAAAAACATGGGAAAGTGAGACCATGCAGCAAGCCTGAGCTCAAGACCCCCTCTTGCTCATGTTCATTATTCCTCCCTTTTGAGCTGTGGCTGTGCATCACAATTGCTGGCTGGCAGGTGGCTGGAGACAGTGTGCACAGCTGCATGGAAAACTACCTCAGTCACTGGGCTCCTGCAGCTTAGTCCACTGAGGAGGAACACCATGGCAAGAAGGAGGCCCCACTGAGCAGGAAGCCTTCTTCAGCCTTCTTCACTGGAATTCTTCTCCATCAAGCATGCAAATAGCAGGCAATGGGCAGTGTGGTCCATATTTAGCCAACTAAGTACCCAGGTTGCTCTTTTGCCTCCCTTGATAGTCAGCAAAGAGTTTGGCACATCCAGAAGAAGATTCAACGTGCTTGAGATCTGAGTTGCCACATACTAACAAAAGAAATTATATCCTCAAGGAAATAGCCTGTCTCCTGGTTAAAGAATTCACTGACTCCAATTTTTCCTCTCTATTATATCTCTCCTACTACTTGCTGAAAGTGCTGATTTGGCACTGGCATCTGAATTTGCACATTGTAATAATCATTGAGCAACGGTAATGTGTAGTAATCCCTTTACCATAGACTTTCTAAATCCTTCTTTCCCACAAGCTCCTGGAAGGCCAATGCTGTAAAGCTAGGATATGCTTCTTACTTGAAGAATTTGAAACATTAAAAAAGATGCACAGCACACTATGCAAAACAGCTTAGAAATTATTGCAAAACTATTTTATTTTCTGTCTTGTACAATAAAGCATGACAGAAAGAAAAAGTGCCCAGAAAAATGGAATTATGGAGAGTAATATAATCTGTGAGGTTTGTGTCCTTCATGAGCTATTTTTAGTGGGCCAGACAATGAGGTCATTATTTCTGATACTGAAATTATGATTTTAAAAAATCAGTAAAGTGCTATTAAACAAGGACCTAAATAAAAAGATTCAGTCACTCACTCTATGGAGAAAAGAAAATATAAAAGGTATGTTTCTGCCTTATAAATTTCCACTGGATTGGAAATCCAGTAGGAAGCTGAATGTGTGCCACAGGAATGACTTATTCTTTGGTTCAACACACAGACCGAAAAGTTGAGGAAGTAAAATGAAAATTTGAGGGAGGAAAAAAATCACAAAATGAATAAAACAGTGTTTGGATGAAACAAAACATGAAAATTTTCATTCAGTTGGAATTGATAGGTTTCTTTTTATTTTCAGATACAGAAGATTTTTTTAAAAATATAACAAAAGGGAAAAAAGCATGCATTAAAAACTAGTTCTTGGAGCCATTAAAAACACCACAAAAAGCATGCGGCAGCATTTGTCACCCCTCTCCAGAATAAGCTGATTAAAGCACTCATCTGGGACCAATTTCCCCTTGTCATGCAACTTGGAAGAAAGACTTGAGATCAGGTTTCCCTCCTCTAGACTCCCAGCCTATGGAGTCTCCCTCTTCACAGTGAATATTTGTGTATAATAATAGTTAAATAACTAAAGAAGCACTATTTGATTGTTCAATGGGAAAAGTCTCCTTAGAAGAAATGTATTCAAACTCCCTTGAAAAATCAGATAGGGGTTTGGGGTCTTCAACATGTTGGGCCAGTGTCCTAATCATCAGGATTATGAGAGCTGGAATACTTCAGCAGATGCTCCTTTTGAATCCAGCTCAAAAAAATTGAAACATTGTGCTTGGAGAATGCTGAAACTAATCTTTTTGACATTGCCAACATGTTTTTGGTTGGGTTTTTTTTTTTTTTTTCTTTGCTTGCCTTTCTTCAGTCAGAGCTGTTCTTTCAGTTTGACCTAAATTTGCCACTGGTTTCAAGCATAATTGTGAATGTTTAATTCAGAAACAGAAAGTGGCTAAGCCACAGCCAGGACTGGTCTCAGAGTACCTCTGCTTCTCAGCCCAAACACCCTCTGCTCCTTTACTCTCCATACCAATCTCTTACCCTGCTAGAGCTACAGATCTATGTCAGCTTTCAGACATATGCCTCAATCAGAAACTTGATTTTATCTCACAGGTGGGAGCTTAAGGAAAAACAGTCTAGTCTAAAGCTAACCTTTTGGCAAATTTCCCATGAAATTCTGTAAAAGCTTGTACATATGCTCTTGAGTCCCTTGTGTATGAACTCCCTTAACTCTCTACCTGAATCCATCTTGTGAAGTGAGCAAATAAGGTTGCTTTTCTGTCTCCCTAATATCAGAAGAAGTTTCTGAGACAATACTCAGAGTCAGGATCTGCTGTCAGGGAAAGGGGTAGTACAACATCCGGCCCATCAGAGAGGACGTGCATGAAAGACCCAACCCTCTCAAATGAGAACAGCAAGAGCGATTTCTGCCCACCTCTTTTTGATACTTCTCCCTGATTTTTTTCAGCATTGTTTTTTCCCACGTGCTTTCTGGTTTGTTCCTGTTTTTTGACATGGGACATGAATATCTGTGTGCATTATGATGTGAACATCAAAGGCGTGGAAGTGGCCTCACTCTGTATCTCCAGCTGACGACGGGGTTGTATTTGTGCCAGCTGATTTCAAGTCTGTAAACTATCTGGGCAAAAACATTTAACTACCTGCAACAGTTTAATGGTGAGCACAGTTAAAAGGCTTTGACTTCCCATGACTTTGATTCGGCTCAGCTCTAACAAAGGAATAACAACATCTGAGTTCTAGCAAGGTAATTATTTATTATTATGGGTGGGGCTGGACCTCCTGGAAACTGGTGGGTGTAACAATCACCCCTCAATGGAGATAACTTAAAAAACTGTTGTGGTATTTTATGGAACTGTTTACTCAGATATCAGAGGCCTTCTCACAAACCCTGCACTGACAAATTATTCAGATATTTGTCCAGGGATTGAGGATTTTAGACTTGTTTCAGTGGAGGTATCTATGAGAAACAAGAAAAGTACATGAGAACACAAAGACACAGGCATAAATTACGTGAAAATGGTTACCCACAAACGGGAGCATGAGAATGATAACAGAACAGGAAAAGCAGTGTGATACACAGACAGATAGTGCTGGGGAAAAGGTTCACTATGCTGGAGAACACACAATAAATTGGCAAAAAAAAAATGAGTTGAGGTGACAATGAGTATGAAAGAAACTAGCTCTGAGGTAAAGCACTGCAAGATGATAGAGATATTTGAGAACCAGAAAATAGAAAAGAATGTGAACTGAAATGCAGGCAATTCAGCATCAAAACAAAATATAGGAAATGTACAGCCAAAAGGCAGAGAGGAAGAGAAAGGGCAAGACATGCCTATCAGTAGCAGAAAAAAAACTGGAGCTGATCGTGGTTGTAGGCTCTTTCAAAGGAGATCCATCAAGTCTGAGTCAAGCACATCCAGAGCACAGAGGGCTGTGCAGTCTGCCAAGAGGACAGGTACACTGAGGTACAATGTGGACCTCAAGCAACAAAGGAACTGGGAAGGAGCAGCAAAACTCTGCTGATCATTCTTCATGCTGGAACAAGTAATATGACTAAATTAAAACCAAATAAAACTGGTACTATAGACCAGCCTCCCAAAAGAAGGAGTATGCTGCAGGAATGTCAAAATACAGAGCCTGGGTTTAAGAAAGTGTCTGCAGACATGTTTTTATCATTGCTGTTTGTAACACAGGAGGTGATTCAGTGATGTTGGTAGTCTCACTGCTTCCAAAATCCTGGAGAAGATGCTGTGGAGGCGGGAGTAACACTAGTGATCCTGGGGTCTTTTGAAATTGATGGCAATGATTTTGCAAGGAGATCATGATGCATGAGACACTTGTCTTCAGTTTAGGCATGTAAATATCCCCTAGTCTAAACCATGTTATCCCAGCACTCAGTAGGGAAAAGATGCACTTGCAAATAAGGATTTATCTCATCTGCCTTGGGTGTCCATTTTAGTATGGAATGACTTGCCTTTTCAGAGAGACCTCTCTGTCAGATATAGAGGGAACCAAATGGTTTAAATTTAGCAAACAAATGCCTATACAAAATTTTATGTATATGTATATATTTAGATTTGGTTCAGATTTAGATTTTACTTCTGTTTGAGATTGTAAATACCTGTCAAAAAAGCTACTTTCTGGTAGGCTGGATATTTCTAAAAGAAAAGGTCATCTGCATGCGGTGTTACTTGGCCTGCATAGAGGTAGCGTATAAATATTTTTGTTTTCAATGACTGAAGTTGGAGGGGAAAAGGAGTGAGAAAAGCACTTTGAAATATTGAGATTTCAGTGTTTTAGTTGTTACAAGATCTGACCTTTCAAGTGCTAGAAATGTGAAATTTGAGGCTATTTTTACTACTAATGATATGAATGTTTACACGTCACATTTGAAGCTCTCAGCACACTTAAAGAGAATGTTAGGTATTGCCAATAAGTATTTTCAAACAAATTCCTGAAAAAGAGGCAATTTAGGTTGGAGTCATCTGCTGTAATTCAGATGCCTACTATTTGGACATTTGAATCCAATGTACTTAAACTATGTTCTTTTTACAACTGCTAATAGATCCCATCTCCCAAGGGCAATTCATCTTCTGCCAGGACAGGCATTTATAATAGGTCAGAAGAATGGCTTTCCACCTATATTCCTCCATTCAGTATCAATCAAGCCTAAGGTAATTGTCTCAGATAATTATATATATTAGGTGTATAACTTTTCAATATCTAAAATGAAGGAGGGCAGTCCTACTCTAAATATCCTAGAAAGAGTCAGTTCTCTCAAGAATATGGTCTCCCCATCCCCATTAGGTCAGAAAGAGAGGTTGGAGCAGAGCTGCAAATCGAATCCAGCATAACATTTTCTGTGCTGTGCTGCCTCCTGTTCCCATCCCTCTGTTTACAACCACAAGCAAGATCAAGTCCAATTTATGTAGCTATTTGTATGCAAATTAGGGGATATTTTCAGATGTATTCAGCTCCATGTAGGAGGCAGGCAGCATTTAAAAATGTGTTTTTTCCCAGGATGATAGTGAGGTTTTCAGTTTCTATTTTGCTCATCCTGCATTTGTTGGCAGGATGTTGTTCCTGACGCTGATTTATAAGCATTTTAAAGACCAGTGTGTCATACACTTCCTTGCATCCAACAGACACTCTGTCTAAGTTTCCTCTCCTTCTCTGAGCTCTGCAACTCAGCCTCTCCATTCTCCTTGCTGTGTCCAGATGTCTCCTCTGTCTCCCCACTCACAAGTCTCAAGAGCCTTCTCCAAACTGGGTACACATCCAATTCCTTTGCACCCTGCCTTCTCCCATCACTGCTTTATAGGCTCACTTACTTTATCTCTCTGACCATTATCATCTCTGTATTTCCAGGTCTCCTATCTGCCACCTATGACAATGTCTATGCTGTATCGACCTTAGCTTTATTTCTGCTCAATCTTGACTCTTTCTATGTATATTTCTACTTCCATTATCACTACTTCCTGCTCCACAAATCTCTGCTCTTTTGTATCCCTTCCCACGTATCTCTCTCATAAGACAATTATTCTCTTGGTTCTTCTGATGCTTCCTCTCTCATATTCATCCGTGCATTAAATTTTAGAAGACTTAGTTATAAGCAGGAGAAAATGGATGTTTCTCTTCCAAAATCCAAATGTAAGAAACCCTTTTATCTTGATCACACCAGAGTGAGTCTAAAGTAACCTCAATGAAGTCAGTGGAGCTACACTAGCATGAAATAAAAATATGATGATAATTGTACAGATCCCAGATACTTGCCTCAGCCCTCTAAAACTCCATGCATAAAATAAATTAGTTTGTGTCAGGAAATGGTTCAGGGCAATAGAATTCATCATGTCCCAGCACTGCTGGAGCAGATCCTGGCATGGTTCCACTACAGAATTGCACTCTCCCAGAATAGTTCTCTCCTGAGCACAAGTCAGGAACCAGGCTCAGTTTGCATGCTGACACCTGGTTTGGAAGCTAGAAGGTTTAATTGTGTGGTCAAAGGCCATTCCACGCCAGCTGGCCTGTGTGTCAGAAAACTGTCACAAACACATCTGATGTTCTTAAAGCTGTATCCTTACAGATACTCCATTGTTTCACACTAAAGTCCTGTCTCTATTGGACAGACCTTAGGAAACCATTCTGCTCTGGAGCAAACAAATAGTTGTCTTGATAAGCACATCTCAATGCAGAATAATCTACCCTGAGGTCTAGATCCAGCCTGGACCATGGCTAGCCTGCACCTCTTCAGCCAAAGAACGTTTTAAAGCACTCCATTATCAGCGAGAAAGACAGGCTGGGTATGATTGAAGGGATGCTCACCAGCTGGGGCAGGCAAAAGTCAGGGACTGGCTCCTCCTGACCACACAGAGGAAGGTACGGGACCCTTGGATGGCAGCTATGAGGTCTCTGCCACCTGCTACCACAATCATTGCCTCCTTTCACAGAGATTTCAAGTTCTTCTAACTTTTGACATAACCATCCTCTATCCTCCTGCAACATCCCTCTCATCACACAGTCAGAAGTAGGAGTCCCATGACTCGTCTCTACTGGCCAAAGGTGTTTTCTGACCGGTTTTTGCCAGTCATACTGACTTCTTAATTACTGCAGGTAAACAAAAATTATATCCCAAAGGTGAAATTTTTGTACATCAGTTGCTATAGGCTATTAATTACTCATTGTATTTGCTTTCACGCATTTGCATGCTGTCTTTGATACCATAGTGACTGAAAATAGCCAAATTATGTGTGTTTTCTTTTGCACTACAGACTTTAATTTTCTGGTAGACTGAAGGACCAATCTTACACCTGTCAATAACTTATAGGCTCTTTTTTAAGTATTTCCACCAAGAAACAGTTTATTTCAGTGGTTAACAAGCACTCAGTAAACTGTCCTAAGACAATGCTAAGGACAAGTTAATGGTGTAATAAATCAGCCGTTACATTAAATGATCAGTTTCCACTGTACAGTATTATTGCTTTATTGACCCCTACCTAAAGATTTATCACAGTAGGATTTTATTGTGGTTATAGGACACATGGTTGTAGTACTACAGGGTGCAGTTTAGCTTATGCTTCTGTTTTATTTTTAATTTCATTTAGCGCTTGCTGTGGACAAAGAGCCGAAAGTTGGAAGCGCAACACACGAGGACAGAGAAGGTCACTTTTGCTAAATGGAAGCAGGACAGTGTGCACTGGGGGAGTGAAGGAACCAGAGGGATGCTTTTTGTTTGACTCCGAGTTGTAAGGCAAATACAGGCCTAATGAGGCTGTAGACAAGGACTACTTCTACAGTTTTCCCTGTGCAAGAAGTACTAGCCCCAACTCCACAACCAGGCTATTTCCTCTTCCTGTCTCCACCAATCAAGGGTTACTGTTTCCTCCTATCTGACTGCAGATCTAATTTAATTATTATTTCCTTAAGTGTTTCCATCAAATTGACACCATATTCCAAGGAAAGTACTGTGCCAGTTCTTCTGGAAAGAAATTGGCTTGCTTTGGCTGTCACTACAAAGATGACACATGATCTGTTCTGGAAAATATGAGACAGATCATAAAGTAAAGCAAGAGCAGCAAAGAAGAGAATAAGGCTGTAAGGCCCGGCATCATCTTGGCAAAAGTGAGGATGTCCTATGTTACCGGCAGTGGGAGAGAAATTATTTCTTTATTACCCTTTTTAGGACCCTTTTCTGTGTACAGAGTTTTTTAGTTGGCTTTTGTACAATTCAGGATCCTCAACTGCAGTGGTCAAAAACATAACTGAAACACATGCAGACATTATTTTAAACATGCAGCCTTCTTTTACACTGGCTTTCTCTGGTAGCAAAATGCATCCAGCCACTGAGAAAAACATTCTGGTGGTTCAGCCTGTGCTGAATACCAAATTTCTTTTGCTTTGCTGGTGGCCCTACCCAAATGAGACGTTTAAAGCTAGCTTGAGGTATGCCTACATGAGCAGCAATCACAGCAAGAGATGCTGTGAAATACAGCCCCACTCAGCTCCATGCATAAGGGATTACCCTTTAAAAGACACATTGGTGGCAAGCAGATGTTATCTCCACATGCACTCCACCTCTGGATTTTACTAATCTATGAGTTCAGAGCTTTGAATCACAGCCAGAGCCAAAATATAGAGAGATGTCAAATCAAGTTATCACAGCAAGACTTTTGGCATTATTAACATTTCATGGTATTCGGGAAGAGAGACATAAACATTCCATAAAGAAACTGGGAAAACGAAACCAATTTTCTTTCTTTATCAATACTTCATCCTTTATTTTTATCTGACATACTTTAGTCCTGTCTAGAGGTAAGGGAACCAGAGAGAAACCAAACAGCCAAAATATTAGGATACTTTATGCAAAATATCAAAATCTTACAAAGAGTGATGGTGTATTCAGTGATGAGCTCAATAGTGACACAGCCACAGAAATCACAGGGGTCTATCTTCATCCAAGGGGAACAGAAATATCTCCAGGAACACAGAATAAATACAATCTGCAGAATTTTCCATCAGTCCTTGTGTCAGAACAGTTGAAATTCAGAAAGAACATCTATCCATATCAATTAATGAAACTGTAGGGATCTACCCTGTAATCCCCCAAATTTTTTGTATTAGAATACGATTTGTGCATTGCTGGACTAAAAGGCAAGACCACCTTCACCCAAGGTCCTGGCTTACTCGTTGGCAGATGTCTCCAGCAAATCTGTTTTATGATTTATATTGCTAGTAAGAAATTTATTCACTTGAGATAGCCACAAGTCTGGAAGATGTTCACATCTCTGAGTCTGAACAACACAGTTCAGTTACAATATATGGATATATATTATATACATTACATACAATTAGCAGTAAATGATGAGTATACAAACCACAACTGGTAGTCTTACATGCATCCATATAATTATTAGTAGAGTTTACCTACTTTGCAGCCCACCAGCTTCAGCCTGTTTATCAGTAGAGATGATTGTATGACAGTAAAGACTTTTAGTGTCACCCAGCCCTTCATCCCTCATGGGGTTTCAGTTCCCTGCATTTGAAACCCGGATCAATCTTTTCATAGAACTACTCTCACCATTTCACCTCTCTTCCCTCTATGACCTGTCTGATTGTGGTTTTATAAGGGAATGGGGAAGCCCTGGATTTGGGCCATTTTTATAGTAAAGACTTTGATATTATGTTTTTTTCTCAAAGCAACAGGTATATTTTTGCTCTGTTTTTCTGCCCAGCATTTCCAGATTATGTTTGGGGTTTTTTTTACTCCAGATAAAAGAGCTTCATTTTAGTCTGCAAGGTTTCTCAATCTATATAAAATTTGACCCAGAGACATTTTTCTTTATCCATATATTTTTACATTACTGTAGCCATGGTCCTGCACATCTACAACGAGGCCAAGGGTCTGAGATATGCCCTTTCATACATGGGATAGGAATGGAAACCTGAAGCATGAACTTCACTTCCTAAAACACTGGAGATGTAGAGTTTGAGGAAAGTAGTTTTTAGTATGGTGATCCAATGGGCACAAAGTCTGTGAAATTGTTACCCTTTTCTAGCTATTCTATATTTGCAAGCACATTTTCATTTAAAATTGTCCCTGCCTTAATTTGCTTCAAGGATATATAAAGAAATGGCAGCTACTACAAGGAAAGAGTTCACATAGTGTCAAACAAAATAGTCCCAATCCTACACAGAAGCAAACAGGAGATGTTTGAACACACATGTGGGGTGTTCTCAAAGGGCCAACCGGTGCCCCCCCAAATGCATGGATTAGTACTGGTCAGAAAATTGGACGTTGTTGGATTTTTTCAACTTTCTTTGGAAAACCCTTTAAAAAATACGCTTCTCTTAACCAAAACCTTAAGGAATTTCAATCACAGAAGTTTCTTTAAAATAAATTACCATGTTTTCCATGGGGAAGCACACTTTTCCATTAAAATAATTAAAAATGGATAAAACAAACAATCACAATTGTTTATTGGAAGTGCCAATAATTTCCACAGAAAAAAAATTGGCAAGATATTTTAAAATTGTCTGAATTGCTGTTACATTGCATCCAGTTTTCAAATCCTGTGTACTTTCAAACTCTCTATATTATCTCTGGATCTCAAAAGCAGACATCCCAGGTGCAGACCTGCTGCCTAACACTCTTTCTAAGCAGCAAGAGCCCAGAATCCAGCCACCTGAAACAGCTGGATCACATACAGTCAGCAAGACTTCTCCTTAATACTTGGTGGCACGGAAAAGGAATTAAAAACATATTTTGTGGATGTGATCTTTGTCAGTGCGCAGGCACACACCTTATTATTCACAGGCACAAAGATTATGGTTCCCGACTCCTGGTTCCCACACCAGCCTGCAGGCAGCCGTGTCGTGTGACTTTGCTGCCGGCAATGAGCAATATAAAAGTAAAACATTGTTCTGCCAGGCTGACAGGCAGAGCAGAGGATGATGTCACTGGCACTGTGGTTGCTGGCTCAGCTCTCGTGCTCACGGGCCCAGTCAGGGTCGATGGCCACTGCGTTAATATTTTGCATATTGGCTATAAATACTACGCCACAAATTGTCCGTGACACTTGGAGCTGTGCTGCTCTCTATGGGTGTGCCAGGTGGATAAAACACGTCACATTCATTCTGGCTGTAAGACGGATACAAAAAGTAAAGAAAAAAAGTCTGGAAACTATACCTCATATATGTAGTTTTATATTGTACCGTGTAAATGCCCATGTGAGAAACCACAGAGCCTTGAACAAATGCAATTTATTATTCACATCTGACTGCTTTTCTTGAATTCTGGTCGCTAATCCATCTTCCCTGGGACTGCCTCTTAATGTTTCAAACTCTACTCAGCTTTCAACAAATGGTTTAAGAACAAGATTTCCATCTCCCCCTGCAAATGTGGGCTTTATTCCATATAATTACGCTTTCCTGAGGTCTGGAATGAGTCATATTTAGTTCTGGAACAGTTGAAGATATAAAATTCAACACAGTACAACTCATTCAGGCTGCAAAGTCAAGCTCCATGGCATCAGAAAACTAAGAATCACAGTTAGAACACGCGTAAGCATTTTTATTTCTTTCTTTTCTCAGTGCTATATTTTACGTATAAGCTAAAGAACCAAAAAAAACCCCAAAAAATCAGGTTCTGTTTTGTATTTAAAAGCTAGCAACATTTAAATAGTTACTAGAAAACTGAAGTCACTGAAGCCTGTTTGGCTGGATACCTGGTACTGGGCAAGTCTGCTCAGATTCATAGTTTGCATTGCAACATTCCTCAGTAGTCAAAAAGAGAAGAGAACAGAAAACCATCATTATGTCACTGTGTAACTTTATAGAGCAATCACTCTTGCCACCCCATTTCCAAAGCAGTCTAACAGAGCTATGAAAGGTGGGGAGAGGGACAATAGGGATCATCAGAGAATGAAGCAGCTCCCAAATAAAGGCTCATCCCAGCAGACTATGTGAGGCATATGACAAAGGCTTGGAAAATCCTAAGTACTGTGGAACAGATTAAATAAGTCATGAGACTTATTGTTTCTCATAAAATAAGAACTAAAGAGTTCCTAGTGAATTTATCCAGAGCAATTTTAAAAGCAAGCAGGAGGAAATGCTTTCTTATACAGCATAGAGTAGCATCCTGGCATTCACTGACAGCCTGTGGTAAGAGACACCACAGGAAAAAGGGTTTAGAAAGCGATTGACTGAGTGTACATCAGATAGGTGGCACCTCTGTATAATCATCTGCATGCAACTCTCATCTCCAAAGCCCCAAAGCAGCTGATTTCTGTGAGCTGAAGAGTATAGCAAATTCAAGGTCACTCTGTTCACATCCTTATCCTGTCACCCTTTCCCCCAGCATCTGTCACAGGTCATGATTAGAGAGAGGAGGAGAGATTTCTAGGCTGACCCAAACAGCAGCGTTTAAGACTCAGAATGTATATTTGGTTTGATTGACGATAAAATTAATTTGATGTAAAGTGTCTGAACACAGAGGGAAAGATAACGCAGGAACTGCTCTGGAAGGGAATGGAAAAGGAAAAGTGAGCTTTTAAGCTCCTTTCTGTCAACTCACCCAAGGACTGCATAAGGCATTTAGGAGGGTACTGGGGATTTATATTTGTGCACCTGCGTCACTTTCAGAGAACACAGGATACATATATGCACAGAGTATCCATATGTAGCATTCTTTTGGGATGAGCTGAACAGCAGATCCTGGCTTGGAAAACCTAAAAAATTATTGTATATTTTACCTCACCATCCTATTACAACTTATAAAATGAAGCAGGTACAGGAGAGGTGGGAGGGGAAGGGCAGGGTTTTACTGCCAGCTTACAATCCAGACAGCCACCAGCAGAAAACACAGCAATTTGCTGATTTGAAAATGGCTCGTTCTGCTGGCTGAGCTGCCAGGAGGACTCCCACCTCCTCCACTGAAAGGATGAAGTTATTCCATGCTTTGCCCTGCTTCTCCCTCTCAGAATATTTTGATGGGGCCCGTGTGTGCTATAAAGTCGATAAAGCAGGTGGACTGGTGAGGTCAGGTACCAGACAGAGGTATACACAAACTGAGTTGGTTGATGGCTCCAATTGCTCCTCATTTTCCCAAAAGTCAATGGAGGCCAGTTAAAATAAGGCTGACATGATGGTGAAAGAGTGATTACCCTGTTTTCTGCCAGCATCCCTGGAAACGGTGCTCATAAAACATACTGAATCATATAAAAGTCTTCAAGGATTCAACAAGAGACGGGAAAATTAATCTTTTCTCCATTGGCATCTTTTTTTGCTAAAATGATGAAACCATACTCCTTGAGTTCTTCTGAAAGTTAAGGACTTTTATTCAAAGAGAACCTGACTCTGCAATCCAGTCATGTTGAGTAACATTTCAAGGGGATTTTGCTGTGACAGCTTGAACAAAAATATATTGTTTTCCTATGAATCAGGCCAGCAGAACGGGTCTTTCAGCTTTTGTCACTGCTGTTGCAATTTTCAAGCTGGCAATCAGGGGCAATATGAAGTGTCAAGTGAAATATCTTGTATCCCTTATTCAACAGTATTCTAGAAACTACATGCCATGCCAGCTTAGGGGACCCATTTCTTAGAGTAAGAAACGGGTTATGATAATAAACTTTACTTCCACCCTAAAAAAAAGCAAATGCACGGCACTCCACTGCTAGAGTGTTGTGGAAGCAAAAAGCTGAGAGGTTACACCGCATAAAGCTGCCAAAATTATTCTTTTCAAAATCCATCTTCTACTGCAACCACCTCCACAGTCCTGCAACTCCAAAACCCAGGAAAAAAAAAAGTAGTTAATAAAGGGCTTCTCTTTGCAGGTCAGGTAGAGATGTAATCTGATGTTCCCTTATAGACTGCTTAAGAAATGTTGTCACAAGTAAGAAAGCTTTCCCCTTAGCTCTTTTAAAAACCAAAATACATTACACTCTAAAAGCAGAAATAACCTTAACACAGGTGTTCTGAATGTGGGTTATTTCTTCGAAAAGCATCCCATAAACCACACTACCGTTTCCTGTAGCGCTCCAAGGAGGCACCTCAGGGGCCACCTCTTGTGGAAGGGAACCAGGAAGATTTTGGTTGGTTTTAACCAGGGCAGTGGTGGTAGCAGTAGGGGCATCACACTTGGGTTGCGAGGGGAAAAATCACAGGGTTCAGAGACAGAAAGGGTCACTATTGCAGCGTAGGAGAGAGTCCTGCTGCTCTGCTTGATTCTCCTGGGAAGGCCAAGTTTGTCTGCTCACCTCAGCCCCACAGGGGGAAAATAAGAAGTCCAAAGCACAGCACAGCAATAAGAACATTTTCTCAGACAACGTATTTCCTTATAGGCTCTGCAGCCTCTATCTGTGTCTTCTTCAATATCATTGGTGCTTGTGGCCATAAAATTCCTCATCGTGAGGGTTTTAATGCAAGACAGACTTTCCTACAAAACGTAGAAAAGTCACTATTCACCTCATAAATACATGAAGCAACTGATATTTTATGGTGCCATCCATGTCTCATCAGGCATTAATGTATTCCTTGTAAACACATATTCTTTATTTAGTTAGGACAATAACAGTGCCATGTGCCAGACTCACCATTAAATCCTGGTTCTTCTATTTGTAATGGGCTGTAACAGATGTTTTATCCTCAAAGAATATCCTTCATTCCATTTTCTGTGCTAAACACCCCAAAAATCCTACATTATTGATCTGTACCAGTTTTCCCTCATTGCCTTTCAAATTAGCACACAGAAAGCACTTTGCTGCAGACACGTGAATAGCTGTTGGTAGGTGTGATTTATATCCTGGCACAAGAATGACTGAGAGTCAGATCAATGATTTAAAACGTAGCCAGTGACGGAAGGTGGGAGGGTGGGAGAGAGGGAGAAGGGAGAGGAAAAGAAAGGAAAAAACCTCATAAATTACAAACACATCATCATAAATCTCCCCCAGACTATAAACATCTCGCATTTTAGCAGCCTGAACCAGGGCTGTTTCAAGCTGGATGTGCCACCTCTGCTCAGAGCAGCCACATGCCCTCAAGTCAAGGGTGGGCTGCAGCCAAGGCAAGGCTTGAAGAAGTCCAAGTGCAGCGATGGTTTTAAGGGCCACACCAACCCTCCGTGCAAATGCCACCTTAGCCACAGGAGTTCCTCATTAAGGCATCAGGAAACACAATTTCTACCCATTAGTCCCATGAACATGCTTGGGTGGTTGCCAGAGCTGAGGGTAGGCCATGAGCTCTCTGCAGCTGCCTCTTTTTTTTACCTTGTTTTGCACACTGAGACCAGGAGAAACCAAATAAACTGCAGCTCAGTTAGTTTCATTTTATTTGGTTCTTTTGAGAATAATGGCATCATATCTTCCAGAGACTACTGTGTGTAGCTCAGCCAGGGGTCTAATAAACCTATGTCCTCTCCTAAAAGCCCACCAACACGGATAAACCAACCTGCAACTTTAGATCTGGCACAACCTGCTAATCTATTCACATGAAACCTTGTGCAGCTTGGCTTAGGGCACAATTTGCTTCCAGCCTGCTTTCTAGGAAGCTGGTCTGCAGTTGAAAGCACAAGTTAATAAAACTTTGTCTCTAGTACGCATAAGCCACCAAATCCATCGGCACATGCCACCCTGTCTGTACGGGCCTGAGCTGTACACCACCCTGTGGGTGAGACAGAGCCAGAATGTGCCATCAGGCAGGGAAGAGGTCTCTTTCTGTGCTTTTAATAGCTTTCATTGAATAAAGCTCCATCTGCAATTGGGAAGCTGAAAGGCAAATAAAAATAACTCCTACCACAAATCAAGCAAATAGATATTTCCCTGAATACTATTAGTGGGATTCAGCTCAGCAGAATAAGCCCACAGTAAATATAATCAGTGATACACAGAGAATGTCTGTTGATAAACTGCACTGTAATTTTATTTGATGTTTTCATATAAAATTGTGTGTTTCTACCTGCAGTAGTTTGATTAAGGGGTACATGCATTTACTAGCAGCAATATTGCATTTCATGTCTAGACAGCTTTGTGGACATCAGGTGAGATGTTTCTCTTTCATGTGCTTTTATGATTAAAAAAAAAATCTTTGTTTACTCTATTAGTGCTTTCAGCCAAGATGCTAATTGATTTTCAGGTTACTCCTTTCGTTTTCTGATTCTTTCTTTGACTGTACAGAGTTAAACAACATTATTTGTTTTACTCTGGGTGATTTACAGGTAAAAATTTTATTGACCTTGTTTGTCAAGCCTATTTTCCACTGAATATGCCGTGCTGATTTTACTACTGATTTTTATTAGATGAGTTTATATTTCACATGGTAACTATAAATGCTTAACCACATACCCTTGATACTTAGATGAATTATACACTACACAGGATAACTGCATCCTATGTAATATGCAGTATCATATATGGCAATATGTAATGTTGCATGTTGTGCAATAAAATGTTAACTATATTGCACTGTGAGACTGCCAAAAAAGCCAGTGTTATCGGATAATGTATTCACAGTTCTCGGCTAAGGGGCAGGATCTGGAGGGTCACAGCTGTAGTTTGGAAATTCATTTAGGCACAGCTTAGTCTCAGTCCCCTTGTACATGCTCCTCACACCAGTGCCAAGCCAGTTGTGCCTCATGTGCTTGTCAGCCTGTGCCATCCTTCCCACTTGCTAGATGCAAAAACAGTCCCATCTACTCTTATTCTGAAGAAGTTTTAATTTTCTCTGTCCTCCTTCTAACCATAAATCAGCTTCCTGCCTTCCCACTAACAACAGCATCTCCAGCTTGAGGTGTTATTGGCAAAAAAACTCTAGATGAGACATCTATCTCATTTTCATGGAGGCAGTCATACCAGCAAAAGATTCTGAGTTCTGATTTGGGGCCAGCTGAGACTGAGCTTGTCCTGATTCAATTCCAGTTCAATGAACCTTCAAAATAATGGCTCGAGTTCAGGATTGGTCCTGATGTATGGAGCAGTTGGTAAGGATTTTTAGCTTTGTTTTGACTCAACTGCTTGAGTCTAAAACATATTTCTACTGAAAAAGACAGTTCTGTGCCCTGCTTTTGGGGCATGGGGGGATTTATGATTGTGAAATTACATCTGCTAATGCATGGAGAATCCTACAGAACCTTAATAGTGGTGATTTTGTGCCATTGTGAGTTTAGACAAATCATTATCCCATCCTTTATTAAGGTAAACCCTTAAATTATTTTGTTAAATTACAACAATAAAATGTGTTGTTACAGAGGAAAGAAAAAAAAAAGCCAGAAGCCACCCTGGGTACCTTCTGAACAAAAATTACTGAGAAACCTGAGAATAAACCATATATTCAGCAAATGCAATTCAGGAAATCAGTTGTACCAAAGACTGCTTTATGGTGTTAGGTGCTGAAATTATGGCCTTGTTAAAGTCTATGATTTGCCACTAACTTCAAGTGAACTGGGATTTCATCTTCTTGGCCTTCCTACTGGAGAAAGAGGCTTGCTGGAGGAAATAAGGCCAAAGAAATGCCACCACAAAAACAATACAGGAAAGCTATACGTAAGCAGAGCTGATTCAGGTGGTAACTCAAACTACCAGTCCCTATGGGTTTGGGTGCTGACCACAAGTGCACAAATGTCAGGGAAAACAAAAGCACGGTTTTGCTCTGAAATTTTCATTAGATGTCAATAGCACCTCAGTATGGAAACCAGGACTAATATTTTCATAATACAAGAGCAGAGGCTCTCAGTTTCTGCTAAAGTAGAAGAGAATGGGAATTTCCACCTTGTTGGCCGACTGAGGCATACAGGGATATTTGTGCTTTGTGATGTGGACCGGCTGTCAGAGAAAATCCACTGGTGTAAGTGTGGCACAGGCTCTCTTTGGCCAACACAGACAAAGGGCTGTTCATCTTTCCATTTCTTTCAGTTGATCCAACTGGGGACCAGTCCAAAAAATGAGCTGTGCACCATTGTCTTCTACCCATCTGAATGCTGGAAGATATGATAAACATTAGCAAGATACTGCAAACATTAGGAAGTTCTGTTGGGACAAAATATGCCTAGAAATCATTACGGGCAGAGGTGGGGAAAGTTTAGCAACTCATACTTCCAGTTCTGTGCTCAGTTTCCCTGACCAGACTTCCTCTAGCAAACATAAAAGGTCTCCAAGTGCTGGTGTTTCAGCCCACGTGTGTTCAGAAGCATTGCAAATCCGAAAAGAAAAATTGCTGTGGTATAAAGTTCCACAGGTATATTTTACTGCGAGGAAACCTTTGTCATTCACTTTTTTTTTTCCAATTTGGAGAAAGGAGGGAGAGAGGAATAGTTGTCATAAACTGGGAGAGAGTTTGAGAGATTGAGAGAGCAATACCCAAGTTAAGTCACTCAGGCAAGTTAAATCTCAGGTGTGTCTGAGAGAGGAAAACCCTGGGCCAAAGGAAGATACAGCCTTGCAGAGCTCAACCTAGAAAAAAGTGCCTGGAGAGATCAGCATAGTAACAAAAACAAACACACATGTTCTATAAGGAATGTCAAGTATGAGGGTGTCTCAAATATGTGTCTAAAGAGCACAGAAAGTGCAAAAATGAAGGAAAAAAATGTTCTATTAGCTGTGGTTTTCCTTTAAACATTAATGCATCTCAAAACCAGCATTTCTTACAGTTTCTTCCAGTCATTAGCAGTGGATGCCAGGAATGCAAATGAGCAGCTGCCCTTCCCAGCCCTTATTTTGGATTTTACATAGTTGAAAGAATCTTTAGACCTTAGAGCATATTTATTCTTTGATTTCTTTTGCTAAAACAGACTGCAGCCTGGGTAAACACTGAGGAGGGCATGGAGCCAAGTGGTTAGTCTACACAGGCAGCTTTTTGTTTCTCCAGCCTTCATTCAGACTTAGTGCTGAGCAGTTAGAAGTAGTGGATGCGCCCTGGAGAATCACTTTCAACCCACACAAACAAAGCTGAAATCTGTGAAGTTTCCTTCCCGCATCCAGATTCAACTAGTTCAATTGTCAGTATATATCTCAGGTGATTTGGGCAACATATTAAATAATCTATCAAAAACACTTGCCACCACCCCAGTCCCACAAGGTCCAGGTCTGATCTCAGTGCACTTTGTGCTAACACAGGTGTTTTCGCACTAGCAAAGTTTCTTCTGGTTTATATCAATATAAAGTTGAACCAGAATGACCAAGGGCCAGAATACCACCTTTGACTGAGGGACCACCTCAAATAAATAACTTGCTATACCATTCCTCACCTGTCACATTGGCTTGAGCTCATACAACCCCAAATCACACTCATAATTCCTGTCCATTTAATAACCCCCCACCCCAAGTCTGGAGCAAACTGAGAGAAACCATAAATGCTGAAGTACACCTAAGTACATAGCCCACATCTTGTGGATAGCCCCTACTTGTCCTGCAGACAAGTTTGTAATGGAGAAGAGTCAAATATAAACAAGATAATTAACTTTCAGGTTCTTGATTTCAATAATTTAAATCATTTTAGTGAAATTTTACTGTTTGGTTTTCTGCGCAACAGTTCTGTGTTTGCAGAGCTTTCTTTCAGGCGACACTGCTGTAGTTCCCTACAGTCCATGGGAGATCTGAATAATTACCCTTTCCATTGGGATAAACCTCCTATTTTAACTTTGTTGAGAGTGTAAATAGAAATCAGCTGCTCATCACAAGCTGAATTTTGCCCAGCCTGTGTGCTGGTTTGAAAACAAACCAGGGGAGACACCAAGTCAGAATAACAATTTAATAGGACAATTAAAAATAAAGGCAGAAGAACACTGCTTTGAATTGACAGAGTCAGGATACAACCTGACACCCTGTCGGTCAGGGTGTTGGTAGCAGTCTGATTAGATAGCTGCAGCCCTCCTGGAATGATGGCTCTGTTGAAGCAGTGATCCTGTAGAAAGAGTCTGGTCTTCGCTTGAAGGTCGAGGGGTAGCTTTCGTCCTCTGGAAATCCAGTGGAAAAGGCTGCCTGTGGTGTTCGAAATCTTGGCTTATATCTAGGATGGGATGCTTGGTTTTTCCCTCTGGGCGGAGCATCTCACAATGGGATGATGTAATTTTGTCAGTCAGGCAGTGAGACTAGATGGCCCATTAGCAGAAGATAGTCCGGAGGGAGTTTATCTGTGAGTCATGGGGCAAGGCCCTGATGGGCCCATTAACAGAAGATAGTCCGGAGGGAGGAGGCAAGGAACACCACCCCACCTGGTTTCAGCAGTTCATGGAGATGGTAATAGAATACACTGCAACCCAGGACAGCCTGAGACAGTGTGTGTTTGTGTTTAGATGGATGAATGAAATGTACTTGCAGTAGATCCATTTGTTTTGTTTTGGTTGTATGGCATATTACAGGCTGAAGCTACTCAGAATTCCAGAGGAAGAGCCAGTGGTGAGGAGTTCATGGGTGGTGTAAAGCTGAGACTGGTAAACCTGGAAGTATTTTCTACCTCTCCTTGAGTGACACGCAGCACTAGTCAGTCTACAAATACTAAAGACAAATATATTGGCACTGTCTAAAGTGAGGTGAAGAAGTGAAGAGCAGTACAGAATATGTATCTTTCGGTTCTCAGGTTGTATGTAAGTGTGTGTGCCTAAATATATACCTCTCTTGTTTCAGTTTTGGGGGACTAGGCTTAATATTATTACACAAAATTTTGGAGATAACAGAGAACAAAGGGAAGAGGCAATTTACATCTCAGTTAATAAGTTCATATCTGTCATATCTACATGCACACTACATACATTAAAATATGGGTTTAGAACTTCTTTCGATCCAACTAGCTGAAATAATAAAAAGGTCTGCATTTTGAATGTCCTATACAGAATAATTTGTTTCATATCGTTCTATTGATTCTCTCCATGCAGGCATACCTGGTTATCTTTTTACCTTACACAGTAGGTTGATAAAGATTTAAGCATGGTGTAGCAAGATAACAGAAAGCCTAATACTGGAAACACTGTAGAAATAGGGAAGGAAAAGAAGGCCATATTTCAAAAGGCCTTTGAATATTGTTTGTGTAATAGATTTTCAGTTGAAGTAAACTAATCCTTAGTATCACCATTACAATGACTGTATTTTCCTAAGGCTTTGTTTCCTAGAGCCTCAAAACAAAAGTCTACACTGTCATTTTCCTCTGTTTGCCATGAATAATGTTAAAGCCACAAACAGTTGATCATAGGATCTTATAGAGCAAAATGGTTGTGGTAAATGTTCCTAACCTAGAATACGTCTCCATAAAATATATAGCAGAGGGATAGTCCTTCTCTTTTAAGCTTGAATCTGTATTAAGGCAGAGAATCAATTTTTTATTCATCAAATTCTTCCTAGTAGGTTATGCCTTTTGATAGACTAATGTTATTTTATCTCTTTTTACACTAGAATTGATCTAGTCTACATTAGGAGATACCCAATGTTTAGCACAGTTTATAAGTTTGTACTCCTTAGCACAACTTTCTAGTAACCATTTTTGCCAATTTTCCTCCAGGGCAATTGGTTGTAGGTCTGTGACTGACTATGTTTTTGTCTCAGTAGCTACATCTGCAGTGTATTTAAAGCAGAGGTCCAAGGCCAGTTCAGATTTTCCATAAAATCCTTTGCTCACATGAGAAAATGAAGAATTTGGATTTACCTTTGCACTGGCTTGGACAGGATGAACAAGATCTGCCAAGTGGCAAAGTGAGACAGGGAATAAAAAAGGAAAAAAAATCCAAACCTAGGCCTTAGCTCTCTGCAAGGCCCTGGCTTTTAGGAAAGCAGCATAGGTGCAGCCAGTCTCAGTATCTGCTTTTCCTCCCTGTATTGATAAATTGAGTAGTATAGCTGTACTGTTGCAATGCAGCATGGACACACAGGAAGAACTGGCTGGGATCCCAACGCCCTACAGATGTGTGGGAGCGCTCAGCACGGTGCTTTACACCCCGGCACACACAGCTCCTGGGCTGCAGCTGGGCTCTGCCTGAGCTTGGACAGAACTAGCCAGTACCTGTCTGCTCCGGGCCACAAACACACAGCCCAGGAGTGGCAGCTGCTTTGACTCCTTGCTCAGTCACTGACAGGGAGGCAGAGAAGCCTTTGAAATTGTAAGTTAATGCCAGAACTGCTAGCAACAGCTTTTAAAGTTCTTGCCAAAAAGATGCTTTTTTACATGCTTGGGGATACACATTTAACAGAAGGGAGGAGAACAAAGAGAACATGAACAAATGAAAAAAGATGGGTCATTTTTTCCCTTCAAGAAACGATGAAAGTGATTATTCTCAGGTTGTTGAGCAGTTCAAGATTGCATCACTTAAACAAAACTGTTTCTAAATCAATATAAACTGTGGAAAACTCTTATATGAACACTGTTAGATTTTTTTTAATTAGATGAAACAGGGCAGACAGATACCCACTAAAACATGAAGAGAGAAAGAACTACTAAATGCACCTTCTGGTGTTTAACTTTTTTTTTAATTTTTGCTTTGATGAAGTTGGGCTTCATCTTGAAAAGATGTTATATTAAAGAAAGTGTTAGTAAATTTGCTGACTCTGTGGTAACAGCCTTTTCCTTCTGGTGAAAACTGCTTTTTTTTTTCATTCTCTAGTGAATTTATCAGCAGGGGAAAGATATAAACCTGTGTTCTATTTGCTATCAAAAAAATAATTCATTTTTTCCAAAAAATAACACTTTGTAATATTGTCTAGTTGAGACAGTACCAAGTTAGGACACAAGTTAGGATATCTTCTGTTTGTCTGCTGTGTTCCTGTGAAACAAGATGCATCATCTCTTCATTCCTTAGTTTCCTCAGTAGCCTAATTTACAAAGTGTTTGGAAAAGCATTGATGTAATACCTGCATTTTGCCTTTACTGTGAGAATCCACCTAAGAGAATCAGGTTGGACAAATGTCACCAGTGTAAAAATTAGTCTGTCATATGTTTGAAGAAAAAAGATCAGTGCTGATATGCAAATAAGTACAGTTATCTTTTGAATCTCAGCTGAGATCCTGACAGCTGGGAAACCCAAACAAACACTCGTTTTGAAATGAAACTTGAAAACTAATGAGAAAAACTCTTGGATCAATCCAGTGCTATTTATACTATTGCTTCTCACAGTAAAAGCATATTTTGGGCCCTGGTACGTGGTGAATTATACCTACCTCATGTTATGATGGGCAGGAAACCCCCAAATATTACATGAATTCACAGAGCAGTACAAGATGCTCTCACACATCTTAGTTCAGGAAGCTAAATAATGTACTATTTTTCTGCACTCTTGTCCTTTGTTTTGCCTATATTTAGCATCAGCTCTGATTTCTCACTTCTAGCTGGACCTTAGGCCTCAAAGACTGTTGAAAAAGCTTCTGCATACCGATTCAGACTGAATTCACAGTGTGATTCTGGGATAAGCAGAGCTCACCCAAGTGGCTGCTGCACAGCCAGTTCTGACTCTCCCCATCCAAGGCACACAGTCCATCCCGTTTCCCTGGGCTGGCACATCTCTAGGCAAATGGACCTAAGCTAGCAGGAAAATATTCCTCTTGTTATTTTAGTATTTACTCTGCTGCCAGATGAACTCCCTGAACTGGCATGCCACAAGATCATCAGTTTTCTGTGCTGGTCCAAGGGCACAGTGGGATGGGAAAGGTGGGGAAAAATAAGATCTCTCCCTGTGGCAGCAGCTGCCAGTACGGTTCATCAGCACACCAGTAACTGCACCCTGTGTCCAGCCACCACGTGTGCTCCTTAACCCCGCTCTGGGGCAGCCTCCTCCTCCTCTACCCAACACTGCCCCGGTGGGAAGGATGTGAGCAGCCCAAAGGGGAGCAGGTGGGGATGGGAGAAAGGGAGGGAGGGAGGCAGGCAGGAACTTCGTCTCCCAGGGTCTCTCTTCATTGCACCAGCAGATATGTTTGTGAAATTATGGGGTCAGAAATCTTTGTGCGCACTACTGAGTATTCTTAATTGAGGATTTTTCTCTGCTTTTGTTTTTTTTCTTGGAAAGTGTTATATTGCTGAGTACTAGACTGTCCTCTATGACTGGAAATTATCATGTTTTATTTATTAATATGTGCAGTTTTTTAGGATATATAGCTTTTTGCTGTTGAAAATAACTGTTCTATAAAGTAGTTAATTTATACTCACAAAGCCTAAATATCTGGAACAAAAACTTCCAAATTGTCCAACACATTTTTAAATTTTTTTTTCTTTCAAGTTGTTTTCCCTTCCCCACAAATTTTCACCTGTTCATCCTGATTAAAGCTCAGAAAAGCCTCCCAGATTCCCTTTCAGACAGGAAAATCGCTTCCTGTGCGTCTCTGGCTGTGAGGCAACATCAGCACTAGGTAGTGTCTCCTTGTTCTGCTACCCCTTGAGCCAGGGTGGGCTATGCTGGAAGCAACTGCCCGTGAAGGGACCAGAAGGAGTATGAGCTGCAGTTTGGATGCACCAGAGCCACTGCAGGGCTGTCTACAACCTTCACCACATCTCCAAGAGTACAAGTATTCTGGGAACTGAATCCCCAGAAAATTTTTTAGCAGGAGCCACTCCCCACTGGGAGAATTATGAAAAGAAAAATCCAGGAGCGAGGACTTAAATGCATTTATCCCTTGTTTAGAAAAGATGAAGTGCTGCAGGGAAGCATTGGTCTCTAGTGGCCACTTCTAAGCTGCAGCAAGTTTTCTTTGTACTTAGGTAGTTGGCAATAGATCATCTACTGCTGTAAAAATGTGATTCCGAAGTGTGATCCCTGATGCTGGCTTGGAGTTCATGGAAGAAAACCCTTGCTTAGTTGTTATTAACACTCTCCATGTGTCTTAAAGACAGCCGAGAACTACCTTTACAGGTACAGGTCTTCTGACAAGACAGTGATACTTGCTATTCATTGTGCTGCTGCTGCTGAGACTGTTTCTATTAAAGCTGGCCACCATCAAATTCGGGGAGAGAATTATTTTCATATAGTTGGGTCTAGTTGTTCCAGAAATCAGTGGCATATTTTAACCATATTTGAAGTCCCTACTGCTTACAATCAGACTGGAGATTCATCGGAAAAATACTTAGCTAGCACAACAGAGTAGATGAGGTGAGAGGCATTCTTTTATCTCTGATATGAATTATTTTACATTTCCTTACATGGGTGTCATCCTCAAGGCGATGGAGTGAAGGAGAGTGGTCCCCTTTGCAACAGCTGAAGAACAGGAAGTTGAGGCAAACAGAAGTTTTGCCCAAGTGGCTGTCAGGGGCACAAATACACGCAACGGAGGCCATTATATAAAGGAGTGAAAGGCTATAAATACTAGGTAATCAGGTTTTCATTTTTATGGCTCTACACATCTATCCATTCCTTGGGCACAGGAATTCATTATTTAAAGAAAAATTCTGGACAAAATCATAAAGCTCTAACTGCTTTTCAATTGCCTCAAAATTCCCTGACTGATATTAAAACCAAAATGATAAAAAAAAACCAAAAGAAAAAAAACAAAAGGAAAAAAAACCTGAAATAAGACTCAGAAAAAAGTGTTTCTAGACATGAAGTGTAGCCTTAGACTAACCCTTCAAGTGCTGACTTATGATGTTTGATAGGCTAGACTTGTGTCAGAGAGTGCTAATAAATACACATTGTCTAAGTCACGCAGACATGTGGGTGGACATCTCTCCTGACCTGCCTCAGAACTGCTTTAACATAATATTGAGAAAGAAACTATGCAAAGGGAGGCACATGTGACTGAAACACTTCTGGCCAGCTTTCAGGGCTCATCCTCTGAATATCAGCATTGATACAGCTCACTGTCAGCACTTGGTGTTCTGCATTGGCAGGAGAAGAGAATAGAATCAGGAATCCAGTAATATCTTGATCCACAAGGAAGTTGATCCTAATCCATGAGAAATGAGTTTTCAGACTCAAAAGGGTGAATGCCTGTGCTGCTGGTGAACATTCTCCTTGCAAACTGAAGTGCACCTTTGCCTACCTCTTCACACAAGTTTCCAAGCAAGTAAAAATTAGGATTCAGGTGGCTTAAAGCTCCTCACTACATTCATTCCTTCTTCTGAGCACTGTGGGTCAGTTCAAACTGCACTGTCTGGGTCTGTACCTACGCAAGACGTTTCCAGACAAATTTCCCTCAGCTTTCCATCCTTCAGGTTTTCTGAGAGTATAGTGCAGAGGGGAGCGAGGGCATGTGGTTTTACCACCACAGAGATGCTGCAGCTCAATCTACTGGCATGTATTTCTTTCTTGCTCTTTCTCCATCTCTTGTATCACTTTAGTGACACAAGTAACACACACCTCTGTACCACCTATGCACTGGACATGTTATTCTTCACCAGTTTAAAGCCTACCATGGGCCATTCCTTCCATGGGTCACATATTTAACAGTGCTCAGTAGTGACAGTAAGTCCTGAAAAGCTACCCCATAACAAATTGCAAGTTTGACTTGGCAAGTAGAGCCCTCGTTTATTGCTTATGTATGACAAAGGATTCCCTAAACCTGGACAAGGAATGATTTTTGGTTTGTTTCAATGGAGAATGTCTCAGAGTACTGAGTGACTACTACTGTGGCTTTTGAAAACATACTGCCACGGCAAGACACTTGGAGATAAGGGATTTTCTTAGGTTCTTTCCCCTCACACCGACTTTCTCATTGTTTGTAATTTCTCTGGCAGGTGAGCTGAAAATCAAAATCTTACTGCTGGAGAGAATATACTGTACATCTGTTTCCAAGTTCAGAAATTATTGAGATCATATTGTTTGTGGATCTACAAAGACATTCCCTTGTTCTAACATAGACTAATGTCAGTTCTGTCTTGTTCCTGCTATACATGGTTATATTATTGCTGTTTATGTTTCCCTTATTCCTTTTGAAAATCATTGCACTTCATCTTGATCATCAAATTGGTGCGACACACAACACCATGTAGCTGCTTAATTATGCATGTGAGTGTTCATTTTATCAAAACTACAGCTTTCATGTGCAATTCTCTAATAAGGAAATGACTCCTGTGTAGTTTTTCTGTGAGACACATTGCTGCATGGCTTTACAGACACCCACACCACAGTGTTACAACATTTACATCATAGCATGCAGCTGCATGCCACCACGAAATGCAATGAGAAAATAGGAAAATACTGCTATTATGTCATGCTGACATTGTCTGCTGCAAAATGTGTAGCAGCCACATTTCTCCAACTAAATACAAGACTTACCTTCTCAAAACCAGCCTCATCATGGAGACCAGAACAGAGGGAAATCCTTGGGGGAACTTCCAACCATTACACAGATACTGTAGTTTCTCTGCAGCTTTGTTGCCTTCAGTGTCACACCTATGCAATGGCACTGGAGTAGAAGGAAAAGTTTCCCCTTCATCCAGGTCAAGAGGAATTACTTCTCCAGTGCAAACAACCCAGTACTCCGAGTCCAGACTGAAGTCAACTGACCTTCATACCAAAAATCACCCCAGATGACACTCCTGGTGGTTCCAGCATGCAACTAATGATTGGGTACTCCCTTTACTCCAGAAGTTGGCTCTATGGATATGGCAGGACACTGCACTGCCAGAGTCTGTACTCGAGGCACTGTGAGGAGAGAGTGAGTCATTCTGTCCAATTGCTCTCTACAGCTGTCAACATTATCTGATCAAAATATAAAGAAACACCTATGTGATTATCCTAGAACTTTTGCAGACTGAAAGATTACTTGTCAGCCACCACTGTCTCCTTTATTTCTGTATTAGATAAGTCTATTCTCTTGCACAAGGAATGTTATGCTTCTTAAACTATGTCTCTGCAAAGACCTAAGTGATTTGCTTCTTTGGCTCATTAGGTTGTCCTTGCGCTTAAGAAAGGACAGTACTGCTTATGAGTTGAATGCCCACTTCAGCTGATGAAGAATGGCAAAGAGATTAACATGGCTTTATCTCCATTCTGTCCACACTTCACGTTAAATTTCCTTGCAGATTAAGAATTATGTAAAATGCTTAGATCACTGCAGAACAATTTTTTGTGTGCTGTCCTGTGGGTAGTAAGAAATAATACTGCAAAAGGCAGATGGACAGAACAAAGAGCTCAAATATGGCAAAGATGGGCAGGAAATGACACAGTGATGAGCAAAGCAGCAGGACAAGAGTCTGTGGACCAGTTTGGGAAGTAAGTTACAGGGGAGTAAAAAGTCATGATGACTATGTCATTTTCCTACAGACAAGTGTCTGAGAACCAGATAAAGGACATTTTCCAAAACAATGATAAGCTTATTTTAGTAAATTATGGCATAAATCAGTTTTCCTGTATCTGTTATCTGCTTTTCCACACACAATGACAGATAGCACATGGACACATGAAAGAAATTCCTCATATGAGATGGGTCCCAATATTCACCAGATCCTAGCTGTGGATCTCCATTTCTTCTCAAAGCCAGGCCCCCTCCCATGCTGACAAGATATATTGGGACTCTGCCTGCCAAGGACTCACATTTTACCTTTAAATCCCTGCAATTTTATGTGTTACCCAAAATGCCTTATTGTTAATAGCTGCAAACTTTTTTTTTTTTTTGAGTAATTAGACTAGCTGTGTATTCATTCCCATTTGGATAGAGTTTAATTGCCTAAATTTTGTACATCAATATAACTACGTCACTCTTTCAAAATATGCAGTTAACATTCAGTTAATATGCTCTTAACATTCTTAACATTCAGTTAAATCTTGTTTTAGTTACTTCTGGGTTTGAATTTTTGATAGCTTTGGTGTCCATAGTTTTAGGAAATTAGTATTTTGGATGGATTATCTCCCTTTTTCTTGGCCTTTGTGTAGAATTCTTTCCTATTAAATACAGAAAATCAGGATTCAGTACAATCCTTATTACTTAGACTATGACAGCTGATTAGAAACATGATTGCTGCCTCCTTTTATTCCTCTAAACAAGAAAATCTGCCCAATTGCTAGAATAGATTTATAGTGATTCATAATGGATTAATCATTCACACAACCCTACCAATTAACAATATTACAACAGGGGTTAATTTGTCTTGTGACATTTAGGGCACATGTTGCACTTACCAAGGGTGCATGCAGGTACACATTAACTCAATAATCATTCTGTTATTAGCTCAAAGTCTTTCTCAAAGTGAAAATCCACCAGTACCCATAATCATCTCTGTAGAAAGCCATCATATAAAATATTCTCTGGGAAGTTGCTGCCTTCAGTATTTTGCATAATAGCTGCCCTAGTATTTTATATCATTAAATGTCCTTAGCCATAAAATATTGCCATTTTCAAATACTTCCATTCATCAAATCAGAATGTGTGGAGTGTTTCTACAAGACTGCACCCTTAAAGCCTTGATCCTGCAAATGCTTGACTTTGATGACACTTGAATGTGGCTATTACTCATGTTTCTAAGGTTAAGCATATTCATGTCCACTGGATCACTCCTTAGCTCCTAAGCATCTTGATGCAGGAGCATTGCCTAGAGATGAGCATGCCTCTGGGAATAAATTTTCATTGATGTGCTTCCATGCACAGTGTATAAGAATCAATGATGTATGTATTTCTTTTCATTTAATGACAATAAATCCATCCTGTGTCCTCAGTGAGACTGGTTTATCACCAGTACATCACAGCTAAATGAGTCACAAGTCAGCTAAGGCCAGTACTGCCTCCTCAGGCCTCACCTCTGTGTCCCATGCAGGTTTCTACCCACAGAAAGCACAGCCTACAACAGCATTTTATGAGAACTGACTTAGAGGAGGACATGATTACAAGTTCAAATCTATGTGTTTCATATATTTCAGGTAAATTCCATCTTTTTTTTTTATAGGTTCATGCTGGGATGGAGCTCAAACAGGGAGATTTGAATTAAACTACTGTGGCAGCCACCAACCCAATGAGTACAGGGCTTGAAAGGACCAGGGCTGTAAAAAATATTAGCCACATATCATTATTAAATAGTGTTTCAGAAGAGCATATCTTGAGTTCATTCTTGCTAATTCAGCAAAACAGAAGAATAACTGCAGTTTGTTATTCTTCACATGGGCATTTACAATTTCTGAGCAACAGTAAAACAGGAGAGGATTGGGACTGCAGCAAGTGAGCAGCAGAGCAAGAAATACACAGGTTCAGATAATCACAGCATCTTCATTCACACAAGAAATACTTCTGTCTACCCAAAACTACCGTTGAAATCAGCAGCCAGGGTCACAAAAATAAAGTTGTGCACTGCACATACACACATGTGCAGACATAGTCCTGCAATGCCAATTTCATGGGCAATGCCAGCTCTGTGCCTGCCTTGCAGCTAGAGAGCAGAACCAGGGGCTTCAAAGACAAATTCTGCATGCATGCACACACACACAGAGAAATAACAGAGGTATGGCTCAGAAATAACCCTCTGAGCTCTTGGGGCACAGCTAATTCATCCCAAGGCTCAGTAGCCTGAGAGTCACCCCATCAGTGCNCATCCCATTCCAAAATCGCTTCAGCTTCCCTGCCACTGGAAACATCCCTGCTGCTGGCCCCCGCACTCATGGGCATCCTCCACTTCATCCTTCACCCCAGACAGCTCCCCCGGCCGCGGCGCTGCTGATGCCCTCCCATCAGCAGATATCCATGGCAACCGCTCCCCGGCACCAGGAGGAGACAGCTGAGTTGGATTGAAAATCTCCCTTCTGCTCCTGCCTCCATCACGTGCGACGAATGGGCGGGCGAGCGGTTTCCCTGCTCCCCCAGGCTGGGAAGCAAATTCCTGCCTCCCTTTGTTTCCTTCTCTCAGGCCGTCAGCACCCGCACGGCGCGCTCACCGGGGGCACCCTCGCAGCGCCCGTGCTGCTCACTTAGCGAAGGCGCTCTCGGCTGGCACTTCTCTCACACCCTCCCAAAATTAGCACTCGGTGGGCGAGCCTCGCAAATTGCCGGCAAATACAGGGCCTCTGGCCATGCCAAGGCTTTTGTTGCACTGCCCTCAAAAACCAGGCAGCCGCGTAATAAATAGGTTCTCGTAACACAATTAAATTGGGGGAATCAAATAACTGTTATCATTGTAAAGCGTTTGTTGATGCCACAGATATTTAGACAGGATAACAGACTGCGCATCGCTTTCCCTCTCCTTGCCAGGGGATCCCCGGAACAGATTTGCATGCCGTGGCCCCGTGGCTTGGCAGCTGAGCCCTCAAAGGATTTGCAGCAAACCTGTCGGCTGTGGACTGCCCAGCAAGTGCATGCAGACACAACCCTTCACACTGATTTCTGTTGATCCAAGGTCTTGACAACCCTGGACCAAGCCAGGCTGCCAAAAATTTTGAACTCTGTTTGGGGAGTGTTCCCATTCTAATTTGTAAGCTAATAGTTTTGGATATCCAGCTAAATCTGACTTGCAGTTTGGCTTTGTGCTCCTTGAATGAAACATTTTTTTTTTCACTCGGTCCCACTTCTTGCCAGATCCTTGGAAGGAAGAAAGACAAAGGAATTTGATGCGCACAGCACCAGCACAATCCTGTACCACGTCTGTTGCAGCAGTTCAGAGGCTGATGCTAAACCTCTGTGCTGTGTCCAGGTTGTCTCTGAGTGTTGTATTACCCTAAAAGGAGGCTGAGAGACAGGCATCTTACCTTATTTTTATCACAGAGAGACCAGTGCCAAATGTCTCTGGATCTATGTTCACAAGAATCTGCTTTCCCTTTGGCTGATGCTGACAAACCCCTATACAGCTCTGCAGTCTTACAAAGGTCTTTCAGGATTAGTCACTGAATACACAGTCCACTAAAATGCCTTAGAATATACCTATGAAACATCTGTGATAAATTTTTTAAGGAAAAAGCTGCAGTTCATAACCATTTTAAGTATTAAAAATTGAGGTTTTCTCTCCCAAACACACAGAAAATTAAGATCATCTGCAATACGAAGAATCTCTTTATATCCTCTTTTTAAAATCCAAATTCTAATGATTGTAGAGGGTGTGTTCCTGTTAGCAGGGATGCCTGAATGGTTTGGGGCACAGACATGTTTCAGGTGACTGATTGACCTAACTGGTTAAGATGGCACCAACACATTCTTCAGCTGCATTGTGAAAATAGCAGCCTACAGCAACATCAGTGTTTTCCCTAGACAGACGCAGTGGCTAGGCCGCATATGTAGCATATTAATACATAGAGATGATATATACAGGCTTTTTGTCTCATCCTTCTAAAAAGGTTATTAACTGTCTTTCTTACATCGAAGGGGAGAGATTGGCCAGAGCTGTCATATGTTCCTGTCAGATTTTTCATACCAGCACTGCAAATTAGGACTTTGGGGAGTTAGCAAAAAATAAAGATAGGTGGTACAGAGCCAGGTGGAGAGAACTGTTGAATGTTATATTTGCATAGGGTTTAACAAAAACAGGATCAGAGTGAATTCATTCCTGTTGCAGAGGGCTGGCTTGAGTCCCATGAAACACCCCATTAACCCCTGATGGCTCCACAGCTAAGGTGGAGAGAGATCCTTTGTGCAGACAAAAGACTGCCCTTAAAGAACAGCAATCTGGCTCAGATGTCCACAGTGTTTCCAACTGGCTCCAAAAAGATGCAATGCCATATCAGGAAATACCATCCCAAAAACCCATAAGACACAGCTATCACTAAAACCTGGAAGGGGAGATAAATATGTCATAGCAATTTTCTCCAAGGCAGGAACAGCTATTATTGGTCAGGAATACAAGGTCTATAGAAGTGATAAATTTCTGCAGTAGAAGTCCAGTTACAAGAATTCTCTGCTTTGGTGTGATTTGTTCACTGCATATACTTACAAAAACAGTATTATCAGGTCTTGTTCTTTCTTGTTGGTTATTTATTTATGATATTGTACAGGCCGTATCTTGTCATAAGCCTGGGTATGTCAGAGGCTGCCCCAATGTACAATGCCTGCATGAAGGAGAGGGAGAGAAGGACCAGCCTGTTCCCACACTAGAGCGAGGCATGCGGTGCTTTGGTCAAAAGAAGGAGAAACTGGCTAAAAAACTGAGCAAATAGTAAATATCATTAACTGCCTGCATTTGAAGTTTGAAGTACAGAACTACCACAGGAGAGTTTATTTCCAGCCTCACCCAAGCTTCACTTTCTTTGTTTAGATGACTCAGGGCAGCTGGAGGCAAAACCTCATTATTTTCTTGCTCCATAGAGCCCATGAACACCTCTTGCCCCATACATACAATAGAACACTAATAGTTAGAATAGCAGCAATGGAAGGCTCATGCAAAAGACTTCAAGACCCATCCCTGCCCAGTTAAAAACAAAAAAAGAAATCCAAATACATGAGTGAAAACTACAAATAAGCACTATGACAGTTTCCAGGATCTGAATGTTTCTCAAATATCTACTGTGCATTGGTGGAAGGCTTTTCTCACTAGGACAGAGATAACAAGGTCTGTTCATGCAACTGGCAATTTGACTTTAACTATTTTATTCCTATTGTTTTGGAGATATATTCATGTTTTCTTAAAAAAGAGCTTTCTCTACCCAGAACCAGGCTACTTCTGCTTGATTATTCAGTGAAGTCCCCATAATTCTTCTTTATGATGCCAGTCTGTCACCATCTAAATAATTGCCATGTCACAAATCCAGCATCATAACTTTACGGTGAGATGAACCAAGAGGAAACAGGCGGTGGGGTTAAAAATACTTGGTGAAGCAAGCCTTTGAAAGTAGCTTTGAAATGCCTTTGAAAGTGGCCACGGAGGCTTGACAGAAAAAGATAAAACCACCTGAAAGGTAAGCAGATGTAGGCAATGACACAAGTCAAAGTGGCCCCCAGTGTGAAAATTCTCCTACACAAGACAAATGAGAGCATTTGGGTCACAGAACAGTCATGTCTGTGTGAAGGGTGGAACATATGGAAATTTTTGCTGTTAATTAGGGTGTGCCTATGGCAAGGCCACTGCAGTTGGACTTGCTTCAATTCAGAAATGTTCAGCTCAGCATAATGGTCTGGTTAGAATTCAGAAAAGAAAACCAAGGGTTGTGGGTTTTTTCCCTTTTTAAAAATATATTTCATTTTCACAGATGCCAGAATAGAGTATGTAGAAATCAGGAGGAATAACAGTACAAGCAATGGAAGAATGCCCAGAGTCTGAGGTGGGAAGGTGATACCCCAGGTGAGACACCCTGTTTTGGGATGCCAGCTAGGACAGAGGTCCCATGCCATTCCATTCTGCTTAGGGTCAGTTTTTGCCCTTCACAAAATGAGGATAGTGATGTTTAATGGCCTCTGTAAAGTTCACTGGCTTGGGATGAAGGGGATCTGGACTTTGTTCTTGTCACTTCCATCACTGGTTGAGTGATGCTGGGCCAGTTCCTTTGCTCTACCCTGGGTTCCTCAGCTTAATCAGGGATAACAATACCGACCTCCTCTGTAAAGGGCTTTCCAGTCCACAAAAATCTGGATGTTATTATAATGATTGGCAATCACATCATGAGAGTGGGATTAATTTTTTCAAATTCAGATGTTTAAATTATTTTAACTCCTTCATAACAACCCCAAGAAAAGTCTTACTGTCACTTTAGAAGTTAACATTTTCTTTGGTGTTTGTGCACAAATATTTATGAGATTCGATCCAATCACCAAACATAAATGGAGTCCAGAATATGAACTACATTTAGACTCATCTTTTGAAGGAACTGCTGAATACTCAGGAATTGAAATCTTAACCCATGAAGTGAAACATAAAGAAATGTGTAATGCATCCAGCTTTTCCAGGCTTATTTTCTGTGTACCAATGACTTAGTGATAAAGAAAAGTCTTATTTGTGATTCCTAAACAAATCAAAGCCATCCATACATCTGTTAAGGTGATGTCTGTTTCTCCAGTGAAATGGGGGCTTTTGTCACTTTGCTCTTCTTCTCTGAGCTGAACTTCAACAAAAATTCAAATTCAGGACTAACAGTGACTTAGAGTCCTGTGGACTTTGAATAAGGTCTGTGGGGAACTACAGCATTGTGTCCTCGCTGGGCCTCATGCAAGTATGAACCTGTGTTTCAGATCACCATCCTTGTCACAGCACCCGTGATGTATCTTATGGGCCTGACACAGCCTGACACTACGATGCTTGGGAAAAACCTCGAGTTTATTTAATATAGTCCCTCAATGCAATAAAGAACTTAGGAACTGATAGGGGCTTTTAAATAAGCCTTTAAAATTATACTCTCTCACCTGGGCATGAATAGGTCCAAATTAGCATTTTGAATGAGATAAATTGCTGTAGATCCAAGCAGGTAATCAATCACACTTTATCTAGGCATTTGCAGGGGTAGAGAGGGTGAATGAAACTGCAGTATTGAAAAGAAAATGGACATAATACACCAGCCATGCTCCCTGCCCACTCCAGAATAAAGAGAAGGAGATTTTAGAGAGACTCCACGACAAGGAGATGCCCCTTTTTGTGATTAAGCTTTATTTAGAAAAAAACTCATGGCTTTCACTTCTTCTGTACAGTCTGAGAAATGGAGCAAGCAAGACCAGCCGGTTGTGTTCCAGACACCATTCTTACGGTCTGTTTCCCTTTGCCATTTTCTGCTACTCATTTTCTGTTTCAACAGCACATACTTGCTAGTTCATTTGACAGCCTCTGCTGCCCCATACATAGACCTGCTTATTACATCAGGTTCATTGAGGTTCGAGAGCAACTCAAATGTGAAAGAGAGCCCTCATTTAGTTTCAGAGTAATCTTGTAAATGCTGCACAGAGGTACCTCCGATTTCCCAAAGGACAGATTGACCCAGAGACCACTGTGGGACACCATGATTTTCCATCATTGTTTCAGGGGCTGAGAACTTGTAAGGGGTTTTTTTTGGTTGTTTTTTGTTGTGTTGGGTTTTTTTCTGGAACAATTAAACAATGGAAATTTACATCACATGAGATCTTCCAAATATAGCCCGTACTGATGAGAAGAGATATATTTATCTCCCTTTGTACTTTTCTGAGACCACCACAGATACAAAGAGTAGAGGTTATTAAGTCTGATATCCCAGCTGTATCAGCCTTTCTATACTGCAGCTGAATACACAGAATTGAATTTATTGACTAGGCTTACATCACTGAACACAGGTATCCAGAAAAAGATTCCTTCAGTGAACTGGGGGGAAGAGACGGGATTGAGGCAAAACATATTTTGATTTTTGTTCAATTAAGAACTTGAAAAAAACATTTGAAAATATACAGCAGCAGCAAGATGTTTTCCACTGTGTATGTATTTGCAGTCCAGTGTGTTAGAAAGTTGTGAAATTATTCATGGGCTTTTTCTCTGAGATAAGTCAGTGGAGAAAGATAATATCTCCTCTCAGCTACTTTCTCCTAGGCTTGAGATAGCCTCTGATGGTGACTGGCTTACTCATATGGCTAGAAAAATCAAATAGAAGACAAAAGGTGGATGCTTTATTCAGATAACCATCCACATTTTTTGGCTTATTTGAAATACACAGATAATAGCTGAAAAATTCCCAAAATGTACACAAAACCCCTCAATAATTTCAAGAATCATTCTTGTCATATGTGGGAAGACTGTCTACAGTGAGACAACATTATTCCTTATATATGTTCATTGCTACCCTTACAGAGGACTCTATTTATTTATTTATTTGTTTCAGCAGAAATTTAATGAGGGTCATTCACTCTTGACTGTTTTCACCTCTGTTTTTCCACATGGTGGTCTTTCCAGAGCTGCTTCTGTTGCAATCACAGTTGTTATGTTGCAAGCAACAAATTTCATATTTTCTGCTACTCTCCCTTCAGGGTAGGTCAGGTTTGAAGCTGTAGTTAGGGTTCTGTTTCACTGATAGCCATGTCCAAGAAGAATATAGTTTATTTGAAAACACTACCTTTACTTGTTCAGTCAAGGAGTCCACAACTCTTCATTTTTAGATTGAGCTGAGCTGCACATTGCTTAGGTGCAAAGTCTTTACTTCCTAGTATGGTTACTACTAGAATTTGGCTTTCCTTGGCCAAATTCCAGAGGGATTTCTTTAAAAATCTAGACATGACCACTTAATTGACTTATGCCAGAAGGAAGATTACTTATTAAATAAAATGGATTTTGATTTAATCACGTTTCAAAACTGACTTTGATGGTCTGGAAAATCCAGGAGGCAGTGTAAATGCCTGAATCCTGAGGCCAATGTGAGCAGTAGCTATACCACCCCTTAAATTGTGCTCCTTGAACAGTTTTGCAGCTAAACAAGGTAGTATTTTTAAAACTTCAGCTGGTCTTCCACTTGGAGGCTTAAAGACAATTCTTGGGGATTCTGTGGCAAGAATCCCCAACCCAAGTTAATTCAGAGGATGGATGAAGAAATACATCAGTATTAGTAGTACAGTATCTACTGCTGTATCAATAGTTCAGTGTCTATTGCTGTCACTATCTGCACTTAATACATGTGACAGACATTGCAAGAAGTGCCCAATACATTATTCAAACAGTCCATCCTACTGAGAAATGGGCAGCTGTGGTAAAGGGATGCTTGGACAAGCTTGGACAGAATTCAAAGCAAAAGGACCTCCCACAGTCACTCAGGCATCGCTCTACAGAAGCTTTGCTTTTAAGGAAGATATACCACAGCTGTAAACAGAGGGCCTGGATAGCAGGTGTGGTCCACAAATGACAGCTCTGACCATCTCTTTTCCTTTCCCACACCAGACCAAACAACATTTGAAGGCAGCCCTGCAATGACTCATGGCAGACTTCTCCACCTCACTCTGCCATTTGGAGCATGTTGGCATTCTCTCTCCATGGGCTGCCCACACATCTGGTCTCTGTCCCAGGCCCACAGATACACATCCCAGGGCTATGAAAGCAGCTGCAAACTACTTGGATATATGGAGCAGGTGGCAAATCCTTGATCTGTGCCAGGGCTGAAGGGATTCTGTTGTGAAGGCGTTTTAGACCTTACCTGCATTCATAGAGACAGAAACGGTTACACAGCTTGCAGGATGTAATCAAACCTGCTGTGCTAAATCCAGAGATGCAAAATGCATGCTTTGGAACCATGGCAGAGATCTCAAAACATTGATCAGAACAGGAAAATGTGGAAGTGTATGTCTGATGGAGGATGAAAATGTGTGCAGGCAGCTGCCCATCACATAGCACAGGAGTACACAGTGTATTGGGCAATGGTCACAGAGGCACAGGGGGTTATTCTGCTCTCACTCTCTTCTAGACAATCCCTGCTACGTGGATACATCCCAGTTACCATGTTTCCCCAATACAACTGGAAGAACCAAGGATGATGTCTTAGCATATAAAGTAAAATCTACTACTTTTCTGAGAAGAAAAAAGTCTCATTAAAGACACCATTCCCCACATAAAAGAACAGCAACATCAAAAGTGCCACACATCTACCCAGGTATAGAGTGCGTATTTGAAAGGCAAACCTGAGAAGCCCTGCCAGGTTCCCTTGCCTACAGAACAAAAAGTCACCTCTGCCCCAAAACAGGAGGCAGTGCTGATAATCTCTAATAAGTCAAAACAGAAAGACATGCTTGCACACTGGTTGATTTAATAGTTTTAGCAGAATAATTTATGTTATTCAGCTAATTCCTGAGCAACAGCAACAATATTCACTCTTTTCTGAGAGACTAAGTCCGTCAGGGGAGTAATTTTCCCCATGAAATACGCAAGCAGTTGAAGGAGCAGAGACAGGAATTGACAATATTTACATAACAGATATATTTTTGCTTTGCTATTGTGACAGAGCTTCGAAGGAGAGTTAAAATGTCAGGTGTGAATCAGTTTGCACATCCAGTGTGTCAAAGGTCCAGCACAGCACTTGTTTGAAATGAGCTGCTTCCCACCACAAAGGACTGTGTTCCCTGTGCCAGGGGATGGAGTCAGTACTGTAGTCACCTTACTTCCCCCTCTTGCACTTTTATCAGCTCATATATTCTAAGCATACAAAAACACCTTGTCTTCTTAGACAACAGGCTTCAAAAACAAGGGGGAAAGATGTGTTTTCCCAGGGCTAGGTGGCTTACAGGATTATAAAGCTGTAAAGGTCTATTCACAAGGGGATTCACACGAGAAAACACACAGGATATGATGGTGGGAATAAAGAAAAAAAAAATCAAGGCAGCTCACGAGACTAAGAAAAAAAGAAGACATTCAAAAATGTCAAAGTCCCCAAACCTGATGCTTTTCAGGATCCTAACCAGTAACTGCTGAAGCTGTGAGATGACAAAGATCATTGAGCTGAAATATTGGTAGTAGTTCTTTCACAAGGGAATTAAAGGTCACAATGATGTCTTCTCTCCAAGATGTAGTTTCCTAATTTTCTCCCCAGTACCAGGAAAGAATTCACTGAGAAAGCTGTGCCCTTGTGGAAGGCGTGAAATCTTCTGCTTAATATTTACATCTTTACCGAGTGGTAATATGGAAAACAGGTTTGGGGAGTGTAGAAGCAGGCGGCTTGGGGAATACTCTGGCCTGGTCTGAGGCTCTGCAGAGGCAGACAGCCATCTACCGCCAACAAATGAAATAGAAAGCAGCCCCACAGGCTTCCTGAGAGCTGCATTTACAGAAAACCATGCCTCACAGGAAACAGCTTTGCTTGGCACATCCAAGCTAGCCAGCATCAGGACAAACCTGTCTCAGGAAATGTAATGTTTTCTTCTCCCACTGACATGTTCGTGCTGCATCTAGGGGAAAAAATCAGGAGCAGATGATGGAATGGAAGCCTTTTCCATACAGACATGCTGCAGGTTTTTGAATTCCATTTGTGGAAAATCCCTTCTCCCCCTCTCTCCACCCCCCTCAACATGCACAGTCAGATTCACAATGAATCCGCACAGACTGAAATGCTCTGAGCTCTGAGAAGGAAGGGCAGTGAACGGAGGCCAGCAGTGCAAATTGGAGCTCTGGGAGCACACTGCAGGTAGCTGAGTATCAGATTATCCAGGCATCACAGACTACAGCTTCCACCTGGAAGGCAGAGAAACAAAAGCCTCCCTTTGTGTCCCAGGGTTCTGCAGGAATTAAACACAGCTCCTCTTTGTGGTAGACCCAGACTCTCACAAGAACCAAGGAGCAGCCAGTAAACTCCCAGGCTGTCCTCAGGGAATGGACTATTTTAAGCCTGCTTGCAAACATCTCCCTGTGTATGTGCTGTATTTTCACGGAAGAATAATTTAATCTTCATTGCCATCATTAATTTTTGACAGAGAGCACCATATGACATCCTGTTTACAGCCCACTAAATCTCCATTATGAAGGCATGCTTACAGAAAGAAGAACAATCTGAAGAGCTGTGTTAACTTTTATGATTACATTCCAGCCCTGAAATACAGAAACATGATTGAAGTTACACACACACATACAAAAAAAATATTTAAAAAAAAATTCAATTTTGTTGTGCTGTTTTCAGGACCCAGAGGAAAAGCTTATTGTTTAAATAACCTGTACTAATACAGCAGATACCTTTAAAAACCTCTGTATAACATATTGGCATTCATCCTTATGCAATATTTACCCTGTCGTTTCCAGCTGTGTTGAACAGCACAGGTAAGTGCTGCTATTCAGAGAAATTCTGTGACAGCAGCAGAGATTTAACCCTGGTGAGTGGGATTTTGCTAATACTTCTTGTACTCACATCCTTTCATTTGGAAATCTAAGAAGAATTTTGGTGAGATTTGATACTTTTCCCTGTGGGGTAAAACCACTCAGAACTGGAAAGCACCATCGGCAAGGAGAACTGAGGTGAGCCAAGAGCTCCAGAAGGCTTCTGACACAGAGGCATCACAACCACCAAGGCTCTGAGAGGGACGTGTAAAACCAGGAACAGTTCAGCAGCCACAACACAGCATGCAACCATTGCACCAGTTCAACAACAGGGAAATCCCATTGTTTAGGCCTAGATTTACCCAACAAAGTTAGGCACACCCCATTAATTTAACACTTCTTCAAAAGTCAGCGAAACAAGAGAGGTCCCTTCAGGGACTAATTCTAGTCTTAGACTGAACTACCTGAAAGATAACATAAAGCCAGGATTATTCTCTGGAGTTCTCCCACTCCTCTCCTACTTCAGAGAATGCATAGAAATACTCAAATAAGTGCCTAAACAGTGTGGGGTAAATGTGGACAATAACTGTCCTCTAACCCACCTCCTTTGAGATGAGACTTTCCCTTTGCAGTGGTTTGAAGGATGTCCAAGACACAGCCAAGATTTCTAGTCCTACCTAACTATTCCAGGTGAGACTATTCTCTTCCACTATATACTTTAATAAGTATATATTCTATTAAGCATTTTATGAAGCATATAAGTATATATTTAATACAGTAATTCTCTTTCAATCCTGCTCCTAGCAGCAGTCATTCTTCACATACACCCAATCTCCTTTGGATTTAAGAAAGTTGAGTCATGGCTTAATATTCTAAAATGATCCCCATTAACATTAGCTCCCAGTCATCAGTTTCTAAGGAAAACCTCAGTGGCGCTACTGAGGTGACAGCTCATGACTACGCAGGGTAAAACCCGGGTTGTGTGCGTAACTCCATTCAGTGGGAGCCCCTGGAAAGTACTTATCTGGAAATCAAGGTGATAAAAATTAGACACTACAGCCAACAGCCCTGTGGTTAATTTAATCTTCACAGATTACCCAAAAAGTTCTATAGAACTTTATCATTGTGTATATTTTACAAATTTGCACAAAGCCTGGGTTTCAGATTCATTGGTCTTTTCAATCTCCAAAAACCTAGCAGCAAGTACATGTACCTCTCTTTGTTAGAGGAATGAATAAAATTCTGGGNTTTCTATTTGTGTGATAGAGACAAAATTAAGAGCAATTAACAGTTTTGACTGTTTCCTACCAAGTTCTCTCATGGTCAAGAGTTTTACAAAAAGAGCAGGAGGTGTTTTTATCACCATCTTCAAGTATTCCATAGCATGAGACTACTGATGGCTATCAGATATGACCATATTTTTTTCTTTTTCATTCCCCTACTTATTTGTTTTTGTTATTGGTACAGCCTGTTGAACCTCATTCTCCAGTGACGGCATTGCACAGCCTTCATCCGGGAAGCACTGATGTCCTGTTTGACATCTCTTCCATGACCCACATTTATGCTTCCTCAATTCTGTTTTTTTTGTCTCCCACATCTATTTTCTTAAAGAAAGGTTGTTCTCCTTCCTCAAAGCTTAATATTCCCAGCTGCCTCCTGCCTATTTCCCATATCGATGGCAAGTGGCCTCCCCAAGACTTCTCCCTAAGCCCTCAGTACCTGTGCTCCTTTTCCTTAAGGTCTCATTCCTGCTTCACAGCCCTATCTCAGCCATCATCAGAGGGCTGCAAAGAGCTGGTGAAGGAGCAGAGAGAAGTTGAGGACTGTTCCTCAACCCCTCAAGAGCCCACTTTGCCTTTGCTGCCCACACTCCTCGGTGGAGCTCTCTCTGCTGCTGCTCCACCACTGCCCACGCCTGCCCCTTACCTTCAGGTTTCAGGGCTGCAGCATAAGGAGCGTGGGGTAGGAGGCAGACAGGGAGGGCACATCGACCTGGTCTTGTTTTCTCTAAGTTTACATCACATCTCAATTGCCTGGGTCATCTCTCTGATGCCCTGCTCCTCTATCCCTCCCTGCCACAGCTGTGGTGAACCTTGCCCTCTGTGAGCTACCTGGCTTTCTTCTGTCTTTCCCTCCAGCACGCAGAGCACAGAGAAAGTAACAAAGCTTTTAGTGCCGGCTGTGGTCAGGAAAGAATTGAGTGAAACAGTTACTTTTACTGACATTTCTTTATTCCCATGGCTATTAGGGGCAAAATTGAATAAGGGGATAGGATTGGTGATCACATCAGCTCTGCACTGCGGTTAAAGGGCTGCGAACCCTGCTGAGAAACTGGTGATCTTCTTCTTCCTCCCATCTACATCTAATGCATTTCTATCTAATTGCTCTGACATTTACCTAGTGAAGATCAGATATAGGATTTGGAAGAGAGAATAGGTTTCAATGAATGTAACAATTAGATTATGTAAATGAGAAGAGTGCTTAAATACTTAGGTAGCAGACTTTGCAGAAAGCTCAACACCTCAAACCTTTGCAAGCTCAGTTAATCCTACATGGTATAATAGCCATGACTATGTGCGGCTTTTCATGTGAAGGCAAAGGAAATAATAAAAGCTTCTGTAAAAGGATGACTAAAGGGAGCCACTCTCAGTACACAAGTTTTATTTGCCCTGAAAAATCAAAGAAATATGCTACACATCCTTGATCCCTCTGTAATGAAATTATATTTATCAGTTACATGCACAGACCAATGTATATTCTGACATTAAAGAAAAAATAAAAGCGCAACAACCAGACCATAAGGGTGCTATTACATTTGGAGGGTTATAAAAAGCTAATGCCAAGGAGGTGCCCTAAATGCCTGACTTGGCATTTGGATTTTTCTGAAAACAAGCATTCCTCTTCACCTGTAGATCAGAGGCCAAGCCAAAAAGATGCAGGGATTTTGTGCACTGGATCTTTGCTCAAAGGGTCACCTCTTCCTTTTCATGACTTCAGAAGTTCTAAGTGAACTTGCTGAACTTGCTCTTTGGGAAGAGGAAAATGTTTTATCCACTTCAGTGTTAAAGTGACTTTGTGGCAAAACCTAGCGTGTGACTTTTTTCCTGTGGGAAAAGCAACCCTGTTTGTGGGGAGCAGTGATTGCGGGTGCCATCAGTGTTCTTTAGGGCTACAAAGGATTTTGTTGGTAGGTGCTTTCTTCTCCCTACATTGTTACTGTTACAGGGCAGTAAACATTATATCTTGAAATGTTTACAGCTTGGAGAGAGTTGCTGGCAGAGCCCAAGAGAGATATCCCAACTCAGTTTGTGACTCCAGACCTCATGGGGGCAGGCACCTCCAGCAGGCAAAGAAAAGTGGCATGGGTTTCTCCTCACATGCCTAATGCAACCCCAGCCATTGTCCTGTCCTGCAGTGTACGTTCCCTCCTTCCCTCCTGTTTCTCCTTTTCCTTCCCTGCCTCTGGGCCATTACACTTTTAGCTGTGTTTGAAGTGGTTTGCTGCTGTGCACACACTACAGATGGTGATAGAGCACACATTCATTTTATGACAGATACATGGAACCAGGCCCTAAACTCCAGCATGCTCTATCTACTTAAGGCGGCAGCAGGAGCAAATCCTTCTCTTTCACCTTTCCCTGCAGCCCCAGGAAGCAGCAAATCCTCCTTCACCTTTCCCTCCAGCTCCAGGCAAAGTTTTATTGCTATTCATTTTCCTATTGCGAACAGGACAGACTAGAGTTTATTTCTATGTTCAGAGGTTTACACTGAGACTCTCTTCAGACTCAGACTCCCCTGAGATGAGGGGAGAGAAAAGGAAGAAAAGAAAAAATAATAATAACCCCCCTGAAACTACTAGCTCAGATGACACTGTGGTTGAAGAACAGCAGTCTTGGCATGTGTGGAGAGAGAGTGACAGCATCACACCTCTCTCTTCTCCTTTTCCTGCCCTCCCCAACATGGTGACTAGAGATCCCAGCTTTGGGGTCTGGGAGCAAGAATGGGCTGGAAAGTCCGATCAGGACTGAAGCTCACACAGGGGAGGGAGGATACGCAAAGGAGCAGAAGATCTGCCACAGCCCAGATAGCCTGAGGGTTCATGTTTTGTTTAATAGCATGTTCATTACAATTTCCCTCAAAGCATGCCATAAATGGAGGGGGTGGGGGGGAGAGAGGTTCAGTAACTGAGATCCTTTGAGGGTTCAGTCATGCTCATTATTTGAATCTCTTAAGTATACGAATAAACAAAGAGGCTGTGGAAGCTGTCCATGTTACATGTTTCCACTGGTGTTTTTTTTCCCCAAGATTCATTTTTGACCAGAAATCAGGCTTTTTGTTTCCTTAACAATTGTGCTAACCATTAGGCTATTATATAGAGGGTGTGAAAAGAGGTGCCTATACTTTTCTTGCTGGTATTTGCAGTGGATGGGAGAGAAGGAAGGAGTAAATGTTTTAGGACCCACCATAGCCAGAATAAGGTGGACATCAAAATTAGATAAATCGGATTTACTCTTTGGAGGTGTCTCTACTAAGTCAGTGTTGACCCCAACAGCTTGATGAAGGTTAAATCAAATCATACCACCTCTAAAAAGAGGCACTTACAATACAGTTGTACGTCTGCCTAAACTGATCATAATTGCCCTGGGCTGATGCTGCTCTTCCCACCTCTTTGATTTAATGGTAAATTTTTGGGACAGTGCGCATCTTTTGCCGTCTTACGAGATTTATGTTGTAGCATCTCTCTAGGCTCTGTTACACCACAAATAAATATAGTTTCCTAAATGCAGGGTTCTCCTCTTAGCAGCTTTGCACCATTTGAGTGCTTTGGCTCTCTGAGATGCTATGATAATTTCAGGTGGTGCTAGGAAAAATACATACTTTTTAGAAGGGATAAGTAGGACAAATGTCAAGAAGCCAGAATTCCTCAAAAACTGACATGGTATCATGAGCTTTGGTATAAATAAGCTGCTATAAAAGCAGAAGTGTTTGTCTCATCTATTTTATGATTTCCTAACTTAATTCCATTTCTTCCTGCCCTCCCACACATAACCACTTTACACATCTCCAGCCCCCTCAGCTGAAGTTTCCTCCAGGGCTGTTTAATTGCATCAGGCTTTCTTCCACTGAGAGACAGTTCAAAATAAAAAAACAACACCTTCGTGTACTAGGGTCCAAACCCTGGACCTTTTAATGAGTGGCCAGCTGTAGCCAGGCATATGAAACATCCTCTGGCACTGCTTGTGCTCAATTTCTGCAGGAGCATGCAAACTAACCCCAAGGAATTGCCAGACAAGGCTTTCTGCCTTTTCACAAAAGATGGAATGCAATGTTACTGTCCATTGAGCTGACGGAAATACATTTTTAGGAAAACACAAGAGTTTTGATGCTACGGTTCTCCAGCAGGCTGAGGTTGATAAGAACATCACGCACAAGCCAAGGAAATGGTCAGTGGTCTCACCCTTTGTGAAGAATGCAAACAGGACTACAGTGGCTACACATGTGGGGGCCAGCTGGCCTGAAGGGAAAAAAAAAGACAGGCAGCAGGGTCCTGTCCTCCTGCCGAGGATACAAAGTACTAAAAGCAGTTATGCCACTGTGACCAGTTTAGTGGCTCAGCATTCGTTGTTTCCCTTCCCATTTAAAGTAGGAAGAACATAGCTTTTACTTGTCTAGGGCAAAACATGATAAAATTATGTTCTTCCAAACCATCTGCTACCTTTCCTCCTTCCACAACATGCAACACCAAAAGTCATTGCAAAAATACCCATTTCAGCCTATCAAAGCCCTCTGAAGTTTTCAGGATCACCGCAACAGAAGAGGACACAAAGGTCACAAATTTTGGTTAGGATGATGGCTTGAAGTGCATCCAGCCTCAATAGCTGTGACTGCTCAGCAGGCGAAGGGCTGCAGGGAATCACTGCTCCCAGGACTATGTAACCCCATCCCTGCTCCCAGGACCGCAGGCTATGCAGTATGAAGGCATATCGGTCACTGAATTTTTAAGATATTCTCTCCCTCTCCAAAGCCCTAAGCACTGCTGAAGTTAACATTGTTCCTAATTATATCTTAAATAAACATGTGACATCAAAAAATTACTCTGTAGATTCTCCCTCATCTATATTTACTCAGGCATAATAGCAGCTGCCTACACGATTTTTGTCTTGCTAATGCACAGCAATAATCATAGAACCACCCACAGCCCATCTATTTTGGTAGAGTGCAGAAATAGACATTAAACCTATAAATGTCAGAACATGCCTTCATTTCAGATGTTAGTATTTAAATTAGCACTTGAATGATGTTTCCACAACGTGATAGCTTTTCAAATGATGGTATATTGCACATGAAGTGCACTGGCCCTGCTTTAAGCACCTTCAACCCATTAGGCCCATCTATAATTTGGTGCTTTTAGAAATGTAAACGCACCGAAGAAGAGCTGTGGTCTCTTTGCTTATGCCCAGAGGTCCCCAGGAATGGCTGATGCCATAATTACCTGAGTATGGTTTGAACATGGGGCTCTGGTCGGGAGGTAAACATGGCTTGTGCTTGTTGTCCAGACCCATTTGGGAACAGCTGTGTCTGGGTGGTTGGAACATCACGCTATCTGAACATGTCCTCACATTTCAGAGTGAGCACAGTGCTCACTATGGAAGCAATGCCGCTGGAGGGAAAATGTGTTAACTGGAAAATGGAAGCAGCAAATCATATTTTTTCTGTAGGTCTAGGAAAATTAGGAGCAAATCCTCCATCTTCCTTCTGACTACTAAAACCCAGTAAGATTAATTAAGAGAAAATGAGGGAAGAAGAACTGATTATTCAAGATTTAGTGGACAAGGGGAAGCTTATTGCAAGGAAACCTTCTTTTAAAAAGACAAAAAAAGGGTAAGTGTGAAATCAGACAGCAGTTAGACCAGATCAACTTGATGCTGCTTTCAAGAAACACAAATTCTGCTCAAACAGAACAGTACAGAAGAAGACACCTGGGATCAGATTGCTGGGAACAATGTATGCCAGTTTTAGGGTGAAATGCTTCCATAATTCTCTTACACAAGAGAAGTTTCACCTCTATGAAACACTAAGACATCCATTCCTGAGAAGGCCCTATATGTCATTTAGTAAGTCCTCTCATTAGAATAAAGTCTTTGACCACAAACATCACATTTTATTATGAACAGCATGCAAATAGAGCATCATGCCTCATCAGACAGGAGCCTAAGTTCATTCTCCTCTCTAAAATAAGAGCCACAGCAACCACCAAACCGCCACACACACACGAGCTGCCTGTACAAAACCAACAGTGACACCTCGTGGGCAATATTCAAGTACAAATATAGTGACTACGATTTCTTCCGGAACATCAACTTTAGCAGATTGATCATTAAAAAAAATGAAGGCATATGTTCTTTTGTAGCACTGGAAAAAAAAACAATCACCCTTTACGGAGTGCTGCAGAGGATAATGCAGAGAGCCCAGCAGCTCCACACAAAACTAGTCGTGTATCCTCCAGGAGCAGCACCAATGGGGTCCTGACTGGCACTGGGGGCCTGCCCACAGCAGCGTTTTTAATTAGAATCAGGTGTGCACTTCAAAGGACATCTCCCCCTCATCCCTACTTTCTCCAGTTCGGTTTGCATCCCAGTGCCGTCCCAGCACATAACCCTGAACTGGAAGACAACATTCTGGAGCACAAACTGCACGGGACACATGGGCACTCAGTGCACAGGCCAGGCCTGGCCTCACCTGCAGCAAGGAGCCCGAACATGCAGCATGGAGGTGATGGCCAGCCTGCCCAGAGCCTCCCACAGACTGGTCCTGGGAGTTTAGCAAGCCAGGCTTTGCATGGTGATACTGTGGCTGCTTCTGGGCTCCAGCTAGCCTGGATCTGCACCTCACACTGTCCCCAGGGTATCTCTAGTCCCTGTGTCTGCTCCTGGTATCAAACTAGGAGGAGCTGTGGACTCCCTCAACGTAAAGGGACATCCAGATAGACTACAGAGCTGGGCAATCACCAACTGTATGAAATTTAACAAGAGCAAGTGCTGTATTCTCTACCTAGGATGGGGCAATCCTGGTCATATGTACAAACTGGGGCATGAGAAGCTGCAGAGCAGTCCTGCAGAAAGTGATCTGCAGGGGTTTGGGTTGATGGCAAGTTAAATTCGAGCCACCAGTAGCCACGACAGCAAAAGGGCCAACCATGCTCTGGGGTGCATTAGGCACAGAATATTTTTCCCCGTATAAGTTCCAGCAAGAAATGATGTATGGCACTTGTGTCATCTCAGCACATGCTCTCATCAAAAATAAAACCTATATAATAAAACCTTCTTACTTTCCTTTATCAGAGTGAAGACTTGAGTAAGCTGCAAATTGAGCACAGTCTAGATAAGCTCCAGGAGAAGTTTTTTTAATGGTAAGATACAAACAATTCCCAAATCTCTTGTTAAAAGTGGCTGTTGAACAAGAGTTCTAAAGAGCACAGTTAAGGACTGGAAGACTTCTCAACTCAAAGGAAATGCCAACACAACATTTTGGTAAATGACCACTGCCAGCTCCTTCTTTTGGTCCACAATTAAGGTCAACATAAAATAAAACCAAACAGACCAAGTGTCAATCTGCCCAGATTCTACTGCACTGCAAGCCTGTCAGCACACAACCCAGCAGCTGCTCAAGGCACCAGTCATCTTTGCTTCACTGCCCAGCTTTTTACTGTCACTGCAGAGTTCAACACACTTTCAGACAGTGAGCTAACATGTTAAACTTTAGGCATATAAACTCTCTCTTGCACACTGGAGCAAGGATATAGCTAAAACTGGGTATGTCTTTTTTGAAAAGAGCATTAAACTTTGGTTTTTTCTAGTCACTAGAAAGACTGAGGAAGGAAAAGCATATGTCAAATGCATTCAGTAGCTAACACTGGCAGTAAAAGATGAAGCACAGAACCAATTACAATTCTTCTAAAGGATGGTGTAGCCTGGCATAAATCTTGACATGTTACAGCCTGCACACGCCTGTCAACACCCATCTATGACTACAAAGACTGACTGGATAATCACTATTAACACTGCCTGGGGTTATTCACCTCAGCACAGAAAAGGCTATTCACATTAATACCTATGTGGTTTCAGGTTTAGATTAAGTGTCCAGATGCAGACCCTCTGGATCACACCAGTAATATCAAATTCTTGGATCAAACTGCTGAAATTCTTTTGTATGTTACAAATTGTTCAGCTTTCTTGTCGTGATATTGAGCTAATAAGTGTCGTGTTGAACAGGCACAATCAAACCACTTAAGATTAACTAGATTTGTGATTTCAAGTAAGGTCGATTTTCAGTAAAATCTAATGCTTTTTTTAGACAAAAGTGAACAAATGCAACTTTCAGGAACCTTAAATAAACATTCCTCTTTTGAGGAGAGAAATAAATACTCTACTTCATAGGAGAAGAAAAAAAACCCAACAAACAACTTTTCATCCATAAAAGAAGCAAATACCAGAGTCTCCTACATTAGCCCATCTTACCACACTGACTTAATTCAGCTCTATTCCTAGTAGCCAGTTTGCTAGCTAAAAGGACATATGTCTTCCCAGACTTTGAAAAAAGCCCTCTACCAGCAGAAAGCAGTCTAAGTTACCTGTTTCTGAAAACAGCAGATACTTTTTCCTCAGGAGTTAGTTCTCCAGAAGTTTAGTGCAAAAACTGAGAGCTCTGTTGTGCTTAGCTCAGAGAGAACAACAGGTTTATTCTGAAAACTTTTTTTCCAATCAAAAAAGCCAAGATTTAGAAATAGAAGAGCAATTGGTCTGATCCCAGGAAATGCCCCTTCTCGCAAGCAATTATCCTTGCAGCTCTGCCTCTGGCCCACTGCACCTTAAGACCTCTCTCCTCACAGCTGCACAAGTGCAACTGCACAGAACAGCTATAAAGCTATCTATACATTAGACAGATGGACACAAACACACATCCAGTTCAGTCTTCTAGATAATCTTGCTGGTTATTCATCTGAAGATGGTCTGGAGGATACTTGCTTGAGTGCAGACTTCAAGCTACACAGCCTGAGATACCCATTTACAAGGCACTCTTGGGTTCGGCATACAAACATTATCAGAAGTGTCCTGATGCCATAAGGCACTTACCTCACTGTGGTTTTACTTCTGTAGTTTATTCCCATGTGTTGCTGCACTCTCCTCCCCCTTCAAAGGCAGACACACAAAGTTTATCAAATTACTATTCTCAACATGCCTATGTACTATGAACTGCTACAGAACAAAAATACCTTTTAACAATTTCATCTTCAGTTGAGAAGAGTACAAGATTATTCTCCCTGAGAAGAATATCTATCCTTGTACTCTGTGTACTTTTACAAATCCTGCAGGTTTTCTTCCCCACAACTAGAAACTAAACCCAGATCCTTTTCATATTTCATATGAGCAGTACTATTGAGAATGAGATTGGTACTTGAAGTGTAGAAAAATAAAACTAGCCAGAGGCTATGGGAAATGCAGCAATGACATTTATTGGAATTTCTCCAGGCATTACATGAAAAAATTTTAAAGTGAAACAGAGGATAAAGCTCATTCAGTGCATCTTTAAAAAAAAGATGTATCTGAATAATCTTGATTCTTTGTAATAGATGCTGCTGCAGTTCCTGGGATTAGTTTTTTATGTACACATCAGATAAAACTCACTCTGAACAAAACTGCAAAGAACTGCCTTTTCACTTGGCATTTCCCCATCTAGTACAATACGACGTTCTTGAAATATCTAGACAGATTCCACATAATTTTATACACAGTGTTAAGACCTTTCACTGCAAATGTAAAAAGAGAGACTGTTGAGTAAATCAGTATCTTTAATCAAATAAAACATCATGGAAGTAAAAAAACAACAAAAAAAACCCAGTAGAGTCGAAGCCCCTAAGTTCCACAGCAGTGTGCAGCAAATAAGCGTTGTTGTTCCTCACTTTTATGGTAACATAAAGCATAATACTTAGAAAGCAGTGATACTCAGTCCTTGCTTTCTAAATTGGACAATCTTATGCAAAAAGACACTGCTGGATTTGGCACTTTGCTTAATTGGTTTTCTTACTAAAAAGCATGTTTCCTGAAATACAGTATAAACGGAAAGAGATAACATGAGCCACTGTAAGACGCAATTAAGGGCTCAGACATGCACTCCAAAATACTTGTCTATTACACATTTGTCTAAGCCTTCTCAAAAATTCCACTCAAAAACATTTTCAAATCTATATGCAACTTTTTATACCTCTATAAACATAACTTCTCCCTTGAAATGATCAGAGTTTATCTCACCTTCTGTCCAGAACATACAAATCCATTACTTTTGTTTTAAAAAGAAGACCACAAAGCAGTATTAAAACAGGAATAGCCTGGAAAGCGTTATTAAAACTGTGCCTGTACTTCAGGATCCCCTTTGAAATGTATAGCCACTGAATATGTGAAAACTGAAAGGTACATAATATCTGAGACTTGCTTGGTCCTCCCTTGTGCACTCACGCTTAACTTCCTGCAACCTACTTCTGTTTTCTTCTCAAATAAAATTTAAAACAGCCTTCTGCATCCCAGTACAATTAAACAAGGCTTCCTGCAGCATTTCTTTGGTTAAATAACCCCTTACACACCTAACTCTTACAAACAGGCAAGTCTCCAGTTGAAAATTTACATCGGAATAAATCCCATCCCACTGTTGTGCTTCCTTCTTCTCCTCATCATGATCAACCCCAGGACAGGTGGAAGCAAACAGGCCAGGAAGGGAGCAGCAGTCACTTAGCTCTTGCCTTTGCGAGCTCTGCGAGTGCGTGCCGACACCTATTCCTTAGCTCAGGGTGACGGAGGAGGAGCTGTGCTGCAATGCTTTTGTGTTTCCAGTTCCAACATGCATGTGGAATTACACTGCTGACCGGGACAGCCCAGGCAGCGGATGGCACTACAGCTCTTTCTGTGCAAACCATGTCATGATACTTTTTCTGCTTATTGGTCTGTGCTCACAATGTCAGTAGAATTAAAAGAGAGGCACACATGAGTTCACACAGATTTTCCACAGAAGATGTGAAACATGCTGCTCTTTGGAGGGAAAATTACATTCGCCTTTTTTTTTTCTTCAAGTATTATTCAACATATTCAATATACATATATATAAAGACACACTATCTTCATTTCACTACAAGACAAGCACATCCAGAGTGAATTTGCAGATCACCATTATCTTTGTCTACTCCAATTTCTATTTTCCTTTAGGTCAACTCTAAATATACATCTACTCATCATAATTACACATGAGAATCCTTTATTTCCCCCTTGTGATTTATTTACATAATCATAAAAAAATTAATAGCCTGAATTTGCATACTGACACTTGAAGGCCCATCTGTAGTTATGTGTGTCCCAGCACTATTTTTGGGTAATATCATTGCCTATTGCTAAGTAGCTATTGAAAGCAGCATACTCATTTTTTCATTCCCTTTTTTTTTTTTTTTTGAAGAAATGCTGCCTAGAAAACCCTGGTTTATGGCTTACTCCGTATTTTATTATTTGGGTTGTAGTTTACTTCCCTCAGGAGCAGTTCACAGTCAGACAACGCTTCTGCTGGCAAATACTTCACTATCTGCTCAAGAGTCTTTTGATATATTATCTTCTCCTGTTCCAGGGACTGAATTACAGTCTTCATTTTGTTTTCCCGAGTCAAAACAGTCTCCAGGCTGGCTTCCAGACTCTGAATTTTAGCGTGAGCAACCTGTAAACAATAACATTGTAATAAATTGATGAATTCTGAATAGTTTTCTTTTAATATTATGATAAGGTATCTGTCAAGGAAAGAATTACATAGCTACTTCTAAAAGACATCTGTGTAGGCAGACAATACAAGGAATGTGCATTGTGTATCATACACAAAATCTCCTCACAGTGACCACATCAATCTGAAGGATTTCTCAAAGCTTTACTGAGGGAAGGAGACATACAAGTTGCAGCAAGCAAGGGACAGCTGAGAGTAACAAAGAACTGGAGATGGAGGTAGAGAAAGGAAATCAGCAGCTGGAGTAGCACTGGAAGACATGACCTATGTGACAGTGATGGAACCATGGGAACCCTCTGTGATAAAGTAATTTAAAAGGATGGAAAGGTTGGAAGGAAAGAGAACCTCAACATCAAGTCTAAAAGCAGACTGTGTTCCCTATTGTCCAATTAAAAACCCACAGCTTCCTCTGACTAGTCAAAGAAACCCTGGACCACAGCAGTAGCAGTTCCCTCTGTGGCAATAGGAAGAATTCTGATTGTTCCTAGGAAAGGGTACAAGAAGAGGAATGAAGAAGTTATACAAACAAAAAGGTGAAGAGGTTAAGGAACTGAGAAAGATGCATTATTGTAAGGCACTCTGAAAGAACAGAAAAGCTTTGATAGAGCCTTTCAAATCAGCCACTCAATTATTCTATAGCTTTGGTGCATTTTCAGAACAGAGGTAAAAGCCAAAGCTGCAGTAAATAAATAAAGAAAAAAAAAAAAGAAAAATTAATAATAGTAAAAAGTTCAAGTGATTCCTGTTTTCAGTATCAAAAGAACACAGCACAGCACCCTGAGCCCATAAACACAAAAATAATGAGGACTTGATCTTTCCTTTTTTCCTTCCTTCTATTTTCAGGTTTCAGATGCTGAAAGCGCTTTCTGAGCTCTTTGCAATGCTTGTTCAAAATAACAAATATAACAAGAAATAGGCTGGTGATGAAAAGAAAAGAACTTGCCTTTCAAGAAAATGCAGGACAATACATATTGAAAGTGAAACAAGTCTTGGCCAAGCTATGGGACAAAGGGTGAATAGTGAAGGAGGAAGGACGTTTTTAAACCACAACTTTATCAGGCTAAGTCTGGTGGGCTTTCAGATGTAGTCAGGTCTGCTAGGAGACACCACCTTCCAAAAAGTGGGACTATGAGTTTCAGCAGAAGGAAATAACACTGCCTACAAAGGCCTGGAGAAAACAAGTCTGCTGCACTATAGATTATTTCTTAAAACTTTCCAACAGGGAAGCAAAGAGATGAGGGGACAGAGAACTTATTTTTCAGTAAGATACACAAATTTTGCCAACAGATTTTATGGAAGATAAGGGCAGAGAGATTTTGGGAAAAAAGAAATCTAAATCAAGAAGGGAAAGTCCAGGGAATGACAAAGGAGTTAGAAGTATGCCCAGCAGAAGTGAATCACTGTAATTAAGAGAACTGCTCAACTGCACAAGATCTTGCAGCAAGAAGACTTCTCACACAGACTTAAAACAACACTTTCTCCTCTATTGGCTGTATCATAGAAATAACTTCTCCATGAGTTTGTAGCCTAAGTCATTTACCTGTAGCTTCTCCAACAAATCCATGTTTTGCCTCTTCAGATGATTGTTTGCTCTCTCCAGCTTCTCCAGGGGTTCACCTTCATCACAGGGACTCACATTTTCCTGTAGTTCATCTTGAAGAACATGGTACTCTACTTCATAGGCATGGAGCTGTTTTGAAATATCCATCTCAAACACCTGCCATGAGAGAAAAAAACATTTTTAACTACAATAGGGAGGACTTATTCCACATGAATGTTTGACTAAGAGTCAACTCTTCTTGATTAATGCTTTTCCTGTTCCCTTCAAAAAAGCATTTAAGGGGATGTCTACAGTAAGAGTATTATAACATAGAGAGTTTAGCCAAAATAAATCATAGACTTCAGAATAAATTGGATCATGCCTTTTACCAAATACCAAATTACCAGATATCATCTCTTACCACAAGATGTATCAGCAGAAAACTCTTATTCAATCCAAGAATTTTATAATATGACCAAGTTTTATTGACTCTTGCTCAGGAATATTAAGAAGTTCAAGACAAAATTTTTAAATCTGGGATTCATCAGATCTCTGCCTTCAAAACTGGATCCCTTGACTCCAAGAGCTCATTTACAGACTTCTATAAAAACATTCTTCATGGTTACAGTTTCCCTGTGCTCTATCTCTGCAGGATGACACACTACTTTCTTATTGGGATACTTTAGGGACAAAGCATCGTGAAGACTACAGAACTGAGCCTCTAACAGTGAAGGGATCATATGACCCTTATCTGTTTACACATCTAGTCACAGCCTCTCAGCTTTGGAAAATTACAAAAAATTTTAGACTAGGATTGGAAGGATGTCTACAGTGACATCAGTTTTCTGTTCCTTACCCTAGAGATCACAAATATTCCACCAACACAAGACACACAGGTTCCCTGAAAAACCAAGTTCTGTATTACTTTCACTGTTCCATTCTATTCAAATGAGATAAAACTTTAAATTATGTAGTGTTCAAGCTGGGTAAGTACCATTTTCTTCTGCATAGCTACCCGATCAATCATCTGTGTATTACAGATCTGCATAATGTCTACATTGTCCTTTCATTACCCATTATAAGGGGATGGTCCTGGGAACTACAAGACTGAGGTAGCCAAACAACTGCCCCTGCAGCCAGGCTAGGTAGCAGCAATAGGATACAGGCAGTCTACACATGAATGCAGATCTGGAAGGCTGCTCAGCATGAGACCACACCACAGGCCAGCAGAGCTGAGCTGAGTTGAGGTGCATGTAACCACATTCAGCTCTGCAGGCAACATAACCTATTCTTTACTCTATCAGACCTGGCTTTGCACAAAGCCATTTCTACCATGCCCACACAGAACAGCTGCTCAGAACAGATTTAATGTCTAAGAGTATCAAAAGTATTAAACTACCATCTCTATCATTTCCAGAATCAATGAGTTGTGAAGACAGATACCAAAGTGCCTGACACAGGTTTAGCACAGCAGTCACAGTCAATGCAATGAGGAAATGAATTTACATTGTCTAAAAATGAATTCTTATCTAAAAGCACCTGAAAGATTCATATGTTAACAAGCCACAGGAATGCATAAGTGTTTACTCCACTCCTGCACATGGTTTTCTAGAGCTCTTCTGTTATCTCTGAACTACCACCTGAAGGGGGAAAGCTGCTCACAGGTTCACAATTAAGGTACTAGACTGAGGCTCATTCTCAATTTGCAGCTTCAATGCAGAGGAAGCTTAGGTATAGAGATGAAGATTCCAGCCACAGACAGTATTTCTCAAGAAGGTTTTCGTATCTTCTTCTGAGAAGACTTTCGCATATACTGTAAGCATGATTCTTTTAAAGTAAACTAAATGAGGGGGAAAATGGAAAGAGAAAAACATCCTTACCTGAGTAATAATTTTTTCCATTTGAGGCTTAGTCATATCTGGAATAGTGGTTTTAAGAAAATCAACAATGTTCTCAAAGCTCTCACATCCCATTATAGATGTCTCTTGACTGCTAAGTAGGCTCAGTGCTACTTTAAATATGACTTCTGTTCCTTGAAGAAAAATAATGTCTAAAAGAGAAAATAATTACAGTATCTTGAAAATGGGAGCTAGAGTCATTGGATAAATACATATATTTGCTAGGATGTTCTTCTTTGTAATCAATCACAGTGCAGATGTATTCAGTTCAGAAGTGCAATCTGTCTTATTTCAACATGAGGATAAAGCATATAAAAGAATTTTCTTTCATCTTACAGACGTGACAGAGCATTAAAGAAAATACTGCATGCTTGTTACGTCTGTAGCAGTTATCTGCAATAAGCATTTCATCACTGTCTGCCACAGACTGTTAACCAACTGCTAACTGGCTTTAAGTGCTCCTGTGACTGAAAAGCACCTGAGGAGCAGATCACAACACAACTGTTTTCTACAGGCAGAAGCTAGTCCTTAAAAAACAATCATGTAGATTCCATAATGGGTTACAGTATTTTCAAAATTCATAGTAGTGATCTTACTTGCTATAATCTAAGCCCCAAACCCTTACTTTGAGGTATAATTACATGATAAGAGAGGAAAGTCTGGGCTCTGCAGGTCCGTAGACACAGACAGTACAGAAATGGGAACTTTGATGACAGTAAATAGAAATTCTGCCTCAGAAGTGGACTTGCAGTTACTGAGATGAAGGCAGCACATGGGAATTTCAAATAAACCTCCCGAGCTGTCGGCTCTGTCACACCACAGGGTGTTTGTTTGGGGCTACACAATTGAAGAAATTCAGTTCCTGATCCTGATACTCAAGAGGTCATCCCTGGCCTAATCCAGTATCACAGGGTAGCACAAGGACACTGATGAGGCAGCCATCTCCCTCAAATGCAGTTTCTGAAATTCTCCCTTCTCAAGTCTATGATGGACATTCAAAAAGCATAAATAAAAGTATATAATTTGTGAAGGGTAGACAATAGCCATTTGTTCCTGGTATATTACAATGGCCCATAAGACACTGAAAACTCAAGAATTCAAAGCATTAGGAAGTAAAACAATACAGTAACTTTTCAATTTTAAAATGGGAACATGCCTTGCTCAACTTATTTACAGAGAAATGAACACTGAACCTCTTTCCCACCTTCCCCATCCTTAAAAAATTCATTTAGGAAAAAAAAAATCCCAAACAACAAAAAAGAAAGAAACACTAAATGCTCAAGTGTCCCAGAATTCAGTAATCCCACTGGGAAAGAGATAGTCACATGATTGGTACACCACTACAAAAGAGATACACCAATCATTTGTTCACCCAGACAGCAGACAGAAAACATTTGCTGTAAATGGAAAAAAACCCTGTATAATGGAGAAATCACTGTGTAAAAAGAAAATTAAAAACTTAAAACCAAACCCAACCAACCAAAACCCTCTTCCCACCCCTAAGCCAACACACTACACAAACTGAGAACCTAACACACTCCAGTATTAAAACATGAGACAAAGTCAGGTTGAATTTCTTAAGAAAAGACAAAAGGTGCCATATGAAAACAGAAAGGTCAAAGGGAAAAAAGTATCTGATTTAAGAGGAAGTACCTTACACATGTATTTAGATTCTTGGTGCATATACAAGTACAGTGAGTTTTGCATTAATAAATAACTCTAAATTTTACAAAAAAGGTGCATTACTAAAGATTTGACTAAGCTGGCAGTTCTTACGGATAAGAAAAGAAGACAAAAACAATTACTTGACATTCTGATACTCTAAACACTACCAGGCATAATCAATATTTAGGCTTCTGTACTAGACATTACCTGAAGAGGAGCACATAACGAAAAAACTAGCTGAATGAAATCAGAGGCACACTAAGACTTGGAAGTTGTTCAATATATACATGAATACCTAAACCAGCCTTTAAGCTCAAATTTGCTTGAATTTTTTTTAGAAAGCACTTTAGAATCTGAATTCAGAAATGCATTTTCTTTTTTCAGTTTGCAAGTTTGACAAGATAAACTTTTCTACAGATATAAACTGAATACATTTGCATAAAATACATTTGCAACAATAAACTTTCTGCTGTTTACACTTCAGAAGCCTCTTAGGTAGTAAGAGAAGACATAATTATTTGCTCAAGTCTGATGTTTCAAGGAATACCTTTTGGATTTTCCTCTTTAAGAAGGAGCTGACATCCCACCATGGAAACTGTTGCTACTTGCCACCCACAACAGTCACCCCAAATGTCCCCAGCATGTAGAAAACTACTCCTGGAGAGTTTCAAAACACAATGGACTGTGTATTATTGCAATAGAATAAACTTCCTTACCAAATACTCTGGCTACAAATCCTAATGGAAACTGAGATGCGAACAGTGTAAGAAACCATGGTGCAGCATAAAGACTGGGACTGATTTCATTTTCTTCAAGATGATTATACAGGTCTCTGTGATAATCATGTAGAAGCCTTGAGAGCTGATACATCTGAATCTACAGTGCATGAGGGGGTTGGGGGGGGGGAAGAAAGTAAAGAAAGAAAAGTTCAGCTTTACTCAGTTTTCCAAATCATTCATATTTCATTCGAGGGAAATTAACCGCAGTACAGTAAAATGAAGCTTAATTGCCACCTTGGGTCTCGAGTGGTATCTACTCACATATAAACAACCTGCCACTAATGAATTAAAACCAACAGGGTAGTCAATAACAAAGAACAGTTTGAACCTGATTACTAATGAAGTATCATTTCAGATTCACAGGCTTAAGGTAAGAAGGGAATATATTGCTCCAACTTAGTCAACAAACCAGAACTTTCAGTCTCGCAGCAACGAAAGCAGAGGTACCTCTTCCAAGATGTCAAAACTCTCCATGAATTATTTCTGACTAAATTTACACATTCCAGCTTTCATTCTCTGATTTTTTGGCCTTATTTTTGCTGCATTAAAAACTCCAATGCTACAGTCATCACTTTAGACAGTTTCTGTACCCACGGAACACATTTTATACAGAGGTGTACCACATACATATTTCCCACCACACCTGCCAGTGGTCCTGAGGAATTTAAGATACTGGTACAAAAAGTGTTGCTATACAACCTATAAAAGGTTGCAAGGGAAAATGGTTAAAAGGTGCTATTCATTGCTAAAAATATCACTCTGTGGTAAATTATTTCCTTGCGACGCTTCTCTCAGAAAGCAGACAATGAGAAGCAGACATATATTGATTAGTTGTCAGGCCCAATTTTGTTGTCAACAGTGCTTTATGCTCAATAAGAAAATGACTCATTAGATCCAGCTATTTTCTTACTTCTAGAGTTCATGCTTGTTCCCTACCAAAAGCTGAGAGCCCTTGACGCTCTGTCAGCACTGCGTACATGCAGAGGGATCACTTTCGTTTAGGCAAATCAGCTAAATTTGTGCATGCATTTGAGTCCTTGCTTTAATTGCAAAAGATACCAATTAAGGCCAGTTTGGACAGCGTCAACACAAAACTCATGCGCGAAGTCAGAATTGCATCGCAGAGTAGTAAACCAATTGGGATAGTTCATTATGAACTAAGGATTCAGATTACTACTTTTTCCAGACAACAACTGAAAAATCTAAGACAAATAAGTTTTCATTATCCTGAAGAATCACCCAACATTTTTCTTCTACAGGACTGAAGCCAATTCTGCCTAAAATCTTGCTTGTGTTTCACTACTGTAAATGCAGAAGAATTTGCAGTACTCCACTCCTATTAGAAAACAACCCAAATACAGTAAGATCCTCTAAGTCTTCTTGTCTAGTTTGTCTTGAACAGACAAAGTTTGACCTTAACAGAAGAACTGCCTAGGAGCAAACTGTGGGAAAAGACAGGTCATTTAATTTAAACAGCAAGCAGTACTACAAGTGGTAAACTTTCTCAAATTTAAAAGTGTTCTTACAATGAAAGAGTCACACTCATTTAAACTAAAATGTGAAATCCTAGACATGTGAATGCTCTCAAATCATCAGATGTTGGACGTCTACAACTGCAGGATAACACACACGCACTTAGCATCTACTAAGGAAAAAAACCCCCACACTTTGACCCTCACTGGTTTAAAACATATTTGTGGTTTTTTATTTGTGTTCCATTTTGTGGGAAATGGAACAGGAGGAGGTAAAACAATGCTTTTTACGGCTGTTCACTCTTAATTCATCAACAACAAACTTGTTATAGCATACTTACATCCACAGTCCTCTATCGTTTTTAGAATAAGCACATACAGTTTCTTTATAATCTATTCCATTGCTCTGGACATTTGCCAAATAAGCACCTAAAGTGACTGGTCATGAAAAGTGGGCTGAAACTCTCTCTTAAGTTTTACTTAATTATAACTGTTTGCTATGCAGGGAAAAAAAGGAGACTTTTGTATCTGCTTTGTTTTCTCTTCCTCCTCTGTGGATTATAAAAGCTCATCAGTGGTATATTCCTTTACATTATAAAGGATTTATAACGTATAATTATTCAAGTCAGTGGACAGTTGCATGTCAAGGTGAAAGATTTCTCAAAATTTAAACCCTGAAATTCATACAGATCTGAAAAATTTTGTCTCCTTCCTAAAGTGTAGGAGAACAAGAACAGGCTGTAGGCAGCCTTGACCTTGATAAGTTACAGCTGTTCTAAACCAGGTGTTTCTACTAAAGACCAGAGACCAGCTGCCCCTCAGAGAGGCAGCTCATAAGAGAGAGGAGAAGATCACACGAGAGGACTATGAAGAAAGGACTGCTGAGACAGCAAGCAAGCAGGCAGGCAAGCAGGACTGAAGCAGCTTTAGGTGATAGCAGCCTCCTTTGTAGCTCGGAGAAAAGAGTCAAGTTTTTTGTTGTTTAGCAACAAATGGTGACCTCAGCGTGATAAACATTGTGATAATGAAGCAAACCGAACTCTTTAGAAGTAAGTTCTGTAGAGTGAAAAGGCAAGAAGCCCTGGTCGGAGTCTACCGCGGCGGGGGGAGTCAGGAGGAGGCTCCATTAGAATTCAGGGGCAGAAGAAAGCTCCTGGGAAAAGAGCTCCAGAAAATGCACGCTGCAGCGGGTACACCCAAAGAAGTGAGCGACCAGGGACTGGAAAATGTCCAAAGTAAAAAGAGAGAATTGTCTGTATAGATTTAAAATTTTAGTGTGTGTTGTATAGATCTAAAGTAAAAAGAGGAGAATTGTCTGTATAGATTTAAAATTCTAGTGCTGTATAGATTTAAGATTCTAGTAATATATGCTATCTAGATTTAAGATTCTAATGCGTATTGTGTAGATCTAAAGTAAAAAGGGGGAATTTGTAAGAGATATTTGCTGTACAGATTTGAGAGTCTAGTACTGTATAGATTTAAGATTAAGATTCTGGTAATATGTATTGTATAGATCTAAAGTAAAAAAAGAGAATTTGTAAGAGATATATGCTATATAGATTTAAGATTAAGATTCTGGTAATATGTATTGTATAGATCTAAAGTAAAAAAAGAGAATTTGTAAGAGATATATGCTATATAGATTTAAGATTAAGATTCTGGTAATATGTATTGTATAGATCTAAAGTAAAAAAGGGGAATTTGTAAGAGATATATGCTGTAAAAATTTAAGATTCCAGTGTTGTATAGATTTAAAATTAAGATTCTAGTATGTGTTGTATAAATCTAAAGTAAAAAGAGAAAAATTTTAGTATGTATTGTATCAATCTAAAGTAAAAAAGGGGAAATGTAGGAGAATAAGAATGGGCTGTAGGCAGTCTTGACCTTGATGAGTTACAGCTGTTCTGAACCAGGTGTTTCTACTAAAGACCAGAGACCGGCTGCCCCTCAGAGAGGTACCTCATAAGAGAGAGGAGGAGACCACCGGAGAGGACTATGAAGAAAGGACTGCTGAGACAGCAAGCAGGCAGGCAAGCAAGCAGGACTGAAGCAGCTTTAAGTGATAGCAGCCTCCTTTGTAGCTCGGAGAAAAGAGTCAAGTTTTTTGTTGTTTAGCAACACTAGACAGTCTTGAGTATCTATAGCTAGCTGTTAGATAATATTGCAGAGCATGCATCATTGCATAAGCTAATTAAACGATTAAAAATTCATCTGTTTTCTCTCTCTGAGGGTGATGGAGTAGAAGACAGTAAGAGAAAAAGAGGTGAAATGATGAGTCAAGGCAGAGCAGCCCCAAGTACAAATGCCTGCGGAATACATTGACTGGCCACTGCGTGTCACTATTGACTTGACTTGGCCTTACAAGAGAGAAATCTACATCCAAGTGCTCATGGACTGAAGAAAAACAAAATCGAATTAATTTTTAAACTCCATCCACACATGACAAAACATACCAGTTTTTTTCTGGCATAAGGAAGAGAGCAGTGAGGAAAAGAAAAGGAAGGGCGCAAAATAGCAGAAAGCAAAATTTCTGAAGGGGAGATGACAGGGATGTGTGACAGGAAAAAGCCTGCAAGTTTTAAACTTCTCTGTTTGCAAACTGAGAGGCAGAGAGGGGTTTGACAGTAAAATATACGTGCACCTTACAACCTCCAAAACAGCATAAGAACCTTCATAAGGCCTTGGAGAACCTAAGCAACCCCTGAGAGCTCAAAAGTCATTTAAAACTCTGGTTTGCTCCAGAAGGACTGACTTACCTGTAGTGACATCATGTCTGGCCTGTACTGTTTACGGAAGCCAAGGTCGTACATGAGGAATTTCAGCATTTCAAAGGCCTGTTCTTCACTCATATGTAGAAGCAGCACTCCAGCTACAAAGCTTATACCTTGACAATAACCCACTTCTTTGTCCAGCAAAGAGTATGCTTTCAAGAGATTAAACAGTGATAGCTGTCCTGCTCCAAGGTGGGTGGAAAAGTAAGGATGCGTAGGGAATGTCCGTCCTGATGTAAAGAGAGAAGAGTAGCTGATATTCAATTCTTCTCAAGAAAAACCCCCATCCATCTGACAAACAGCATTTCTCCTCCCTCAGACCATTTCTCTTTGCTTTCATATGCAGTTTGCCTTTAATCAGATCAATCTGTATCTTACCACTGATTTTAGACTGTACCTTTTGATCTCATTTAATATTCTTGTCTGCACAGAACTTGCAGAAGCAACTGCCTGACTTCTCTTTTCAGACAGATGCAGAAGGGCATAAATATGAATGGCGTAGCCTAAGAAATCAGCTGCTTACATCTGTCAGAGCAGCATCTATCTTCAGCAACAGCTTCTATTTTGACTGGTGTGTTTTTCACTCAGAGACCCACAAGACCAGTCAGAAAGAACGGACTTACCTAGATCTACGAGGATGGCGTGCTGTTGAGCAGTCAGTTGTTTCAGAAGTTCTTTGTAAGAGATGTCAGGAGGCTGCTGCTTGTTTGGCAGCCTGTGCCTGACTCGGTGTTGCACAGCCAAAAACTGCCAAATTTCTCCCCGACGACTTTTTGGTACACCTGCAGGTCAGTCAAAAAATAAGGGGCCTAAGCAGGGGATACTTTTAGTACTTTTAGCTACAACACAAGAATTTGCTTTGTCATAATCTTGGCTGAACCACTCTGGAGGATCCTTTACAAAGTGAACTCCACTCTGCAGTGCGTTCATTCAGTAGCCCCGGCTCACTCCCACAAACTAAACATGAACTACAAACTTAAGGGCAATTACACTGAACAGTACCCGGGGCAACTGAGGTACAGATATCCCTTGCTTTGCCACTTCTGAGCTGTTAGCCTCCAGCAGGAAAAGATGCATGACTACACACAGAATGTAGAACGACCTCTTTAGAAAGGCTGAACTAAATTCACAAGTGTAAAGTACAGGGAAGTCCACCTCCTCTTTCCCTTCTCAAAGGGCTGCTCATGTCAGTCCACAGACACGGAGAAATATATCTCCTTTCGATATCTGACTCTGTAAACCAACCTTTGAAAGTCAAAATGTCAACTCTGCTAATACCTTCTAAGTAAATAATTATTTAACAAGAATACAAGTTAAAAATACCATATCCTTGTTCCCAACTCTGAACTGCAATCCAAGAGCAGAAGATAGGGTATGAAGGTAAGTAATTTGTTGGCAGACTTCTGCAGGTCAATAAGAGGAGCTGCTTTATATCTGCTACAATTGACTTCGGTAGTAATTTAAACTTCCCTTGTGTACCACAGGCAGATTACACAGAATTATTTTTTAGTATCTGTAACACAGATATGAGATTTTATGGAAGAGAACAGAGCAGTATAATCAGGCCCTACATCTGCATTATACTAACAAGGTCCTCTGGATACCCTCTTGGCCTATGGCTAGTCCACAGGAAGATCTACTTTAAGACAAAATCCCTAGCCTTTCACTCTAGGAAATAAAATACTCAGTGACTGTATTCTAGACTCTCCAAAGCTTGGCTCTGATTCCCCTAAGTTTTGGGCACAGACCACAGTAGCCATTATGGTCCAGCCTTCTCAATAAGCAAGTAAAATCAGAGCATCTGAAACTCAGATTCAACTGGATTCATTGATCAGAAACCAGAAGGTCAGAGGTGCAGAGGCTCCAAGTTCAATCTTGGATGTAATCCTACATGGAAACAAGATGCTGCTTTCAAGAGTATGACTGTACACATTTCTGGATTGCTGACATTGCAAGCTGCAGACACAGCAGAACCTATTTTCTGTTTTGCAGGAGAAGGTGGGCGCCTCTGTGAAAAGAAGGCAAATTTTTGCTACTGGAAAAAGTGTATTGCTGGCAGATTTCTGTTGGATCAGAAGGGAAAAAAATATATGATCTTCAGACTTCATAGCTAAAAGCCCTCCTACATAAATACCTTCTTTTAAAGTGGAATGAATATCTTCCATGTCACATCGGATTTTCGCTCTGCAGTTTAGTAATTTCTTATCCCAAATATTTATGGCATCTTTCTGACATGTGCCAACTTCATCATAGTCCAGTTTTACTTTTCTTGATTGGAGCTCATCTCTGCTTGCTAGAATACAGAACAAAAAGGAAGAGCACAAGGGAAACCAGAATATCAGAAAATTACAAGATAACAACAGATACACAAATCCCATTCAAGTTAGATATATCTATCCAATAAGCTGACTGGGGATAAATACATCTACAATTCATTAGTTTATAGCTTAGATGGGGACAGTTGCTGTAAGATGCTGCCTGTAACAATTTAACTTCTCATACTGGGTTATGAATATTAGAAATTCATGAAGCACATAAAAACATTTTCTAAAGCTTGGGGTAAAAAAACCCACACTCAACAAAATCTCACAGCACCTGCTCTACAAAAACACCTTTGATCATTTTGTTCTTGTTTATATCGAACATTACAATTGTTTTAGTATGGAAAGTCCCAAACATATGAACGTTTGTATTAGAGATTATGCAAGCAAGCTAAGCAAGTCTTCTGAACTGAAGTCAGTCACGCTGGTTCCAGTTCTTACATGTCCCTTAAGAGAGTGAGAAGAGCTCTTGGCACTGCTACCTGGCATCATTGGGCTGAGCAAACAGAATGAACTAATATGAACCATATCCAAAAAGATGCATTTGTGCTGAAGCACAGAACTCTTGATGTTACAAACTTAAAAGCTTTGCTGCATAGAACTACCTGGTACAAAGTATTTATTACACTGCTTCTGAAACAAAGCTGCATTGTCATCCCGGCATATCATGGAGAAGCAGCTTTCATTTCCATTACTAAGAAATTAACTCTGGGTATTTTATTATTCATGATGCATGTGCAGAAAAACACTCCAATTCCTCTACTGGTACAAAAAACCTGAAATCAAGACTTGAATGTGTCTTAATTTAGAAAGATATGTTTAACTGTCACTGGAGTGGACTGTACATTTCACAGCTTGACCTCTGAGCTGCAGTTGAGTTTATCCCAAATTTGCCTTGATCTGTGCACAGCACCTCTTGCAGAAGCCTCCTTCCTCTTACAAATGTATCCCCTTCCCCACCATCACCTCTAGGTAAAAACAAACTCTCGCTCACATTTTTACACATCCTGCAAAACAAGACAATCTGTTCCTTCGCCTACTCATCTCACTTCAGATAGAGTCAATAGTGGATCAATCCACAGGATCATTCCCTAGCCCACTTCAAAAATGATAAATTATTTCCAAAAGCTCCATGTTACACCTCTGAGATCTTACCCATTCAATACTACAGCGGCCCCTACAGAAGCAGGTATTATGCAAGGTGCAGTACACTGCTATAAGAATGGGAATGTGATCTTACCACAGGAATTTGCAGTCCAGCTGGGGCGATTTCAAATGCTACCCTACTGCTGTACAATGCTCACTCTCATAAAGCAGCATGCAAGAGATTCAAGACAGCAGTAACATATTTCAGTATCACAACAAACTCCCACATTAATTGTGCAGTTAACCCTAGTGAAAGCAAGTTTGCCTGTTGATCATACATGCCCTACCTACTACCCCATCCTTGGTTGTTTTCAACTACCCTTGTTAACATTTCTCCTAACCACTGCTAGGTGTCCTGCTACTTTTTACAGCTCTTATATTTCTAGGTGACCTGCTGGAAAAAGGAGCTTCTAGCTTCTCAGAAAAAAGAAAGGAAAAGAAAAAGAAAGCAAGTTTGTGCAATAGAACTTACCTTCTGTAAAATAAAGAACTAATAGCATTCAAGTCTCCTCGACAGCAAAAGGAATAGGAAAAGAGGTTCTATTAATATTTTGTACATAAAAGTCAACAAATGATTAACAGAAAACCACTAGAAACAGTTCCACAGCAATTCCAGTCTTAAACCAGTTGAATATGTACAACTAATAAATTCACAACTAGGAACCTGGCTTCAAGTAAAGAAATTTCTGCACTTCTGTTACTACATTTCCCTTTCCTGAGATGCACATTTAATTGTAGGCTAGGATGCCAAGAACCACCTGAACCAAGGCTTGTTTGGAATGTATCAGCTCTGCACATGTCTTGTCATAAAATGGCCCATGTTATAACAGCCCACAGGAAGGAAACCTAGAGATAGGTGTTAGAATAGCTTTTCACCCTTCGAAAATAAGATGATGAGTTCGAGCTAGCCAGAGCACCAGTTTCACTATCAGTACTTATGAACCTGAAAATAAGAATGGAGACATGCTCCTCAGAGCACAAACCAAGAATGTGGGCTGGCAAATGAGTGCCAGTTTGGCATCTCCACTGCCAACACTCCTGTTTTCACCACAAACGATCAGGTAGGAAGAACCTAATTTCTACATATCAGTTACAGAATGGAAACAACTTGTAACTGAGTCTTAAAGGAACCGATTTAACAGTTTTCAGTACCCTCAGCCACACAGAGTGGGTATAGCAAAGAGTTTATTCCTCAGCAGCTTGAAATAGCAGAGGCAGTAACATGAAATTAGTCACCCAGCAGATCTCCAGCTTCCTCACCCCACAACAATAGACTATTTGCTAAAATGAAGAAGATTTCGGCTGAAGTTCTCTCTAGATATTCCCTATGAATCTAGGAGTTTCCACAGAGCTATGGGTCAACAGGGAGACAAACTGTAGAGAGAAACGGCACCGAGAAATACACTACGTGTGCAGGAAATACATTCAAGGATGTACGCTTGGAGGGACATGGAAAGACTTCTCTCCTGATGTTATTCTTTCCTCTCCCTGCCTTCCCAGTCTAAAGACGGAAAAAGAGTTAACTGATCTTAACAAGATCATTAAGTTTTGTCTGAAGAATCAGACTACCATATAGGTTATACAGCATAAAGGAGAAGATGAAGGCAGCAGTTGCAGAGAGGACACTTTGAATTTTCAACTTGCACCAAAAGCTTGTTAGTCTATTATACTGAAGAACTTCTATATGCTAGGACAGACACTGCATCCTATCTTTTATTTGTGTGACTCTTGACCAGTCACAATAAAATATCTTAGCCAGAAGCTCAGGCAATTGACAATCAGAATGGTCAGCTGCAGATCCCTCACTAACAGCACTCCATTTTCAGTGTACAGTGCTCATGTTCCAAAAAACAGAACTTTCTGACATACCTCAAGAGCCAGTTGCTCAAAAATCATATTTGGATTCAAGCATTAATAAATTACCACTGTGATGTGGTTAATGAAGAACAAAAAGCCTGGAGAGAAAGGCCATGAGCTACAAAGGACTGAAACGAGATAGAAAGGGTAAGGTTTACCATACCTAAGTGTTCACACAGCACCTGTTCTCCTCACTCCACATTAGAACTCCAAGACTCAGACAGATGCAACACAGACTGTAGCATCCTTTGTCTAACATGCACTCAAAAAGAAAAATTTATCACTTTCTTCTGTCACTAAGATTACTCATTTAAAGTCAGGTAGACAGAGAACCTGGTAGACTGTGAGACAGGACTAGGAAAACACAGGTTTTTTCTAGTGCTATTAGCTAACAAGTTACAGAACCATATTTCTGTTTGAGGTGCCCAACACCAGAATAGTTTTCATCTTCAGGCAGCAGAATCTGCAATAGCTTTTAGGGGTATTTTCTAAATAGCTAACCTTCCAGCTTCTGGTTTTCTTTTTCCATTCGAAGTAAAAGAATTTGTTGATGGATGGCTTTTCTCCACAGACTTTGTAGTTCTTCTGAATTTTTCCTCTCTCCAGTTTTATCTGGACCATCCTCATTTTGCAATACTAGAACAAGAGGGTCCTCCTCCAGGGGTGGAGCAAGAGGTGATAAGGGTAACAATTCACTTCCATCATGACCATCTGCAAAGAATCAGAAAGCTATTACAGGAAACTCAGATTGTTTGACATATGAAAATCTATGTCATAGCAGAACAAAAATAGATATCTTTCGCATTCAGCAGTGAGTTGCTGATTCCAAAGACAGAGAAAATGCAGTTCAACAGTAGAGAATTCTTTTTAAATAAGTGTTTTGCTTACATTAAATAAAGTAATATTTAAATTAAAAAGAGCTAAATAAAGGGTCACCCAGTATTTCAAACCTTTCCCCTGCCAGTTCCTTCCATAGTTACCATGAGGCATTTATCCATAAAGCCTCCTTTACAGCTGAGCTTGTTTACTGCTTTGATTTACCTCAGATTCTATATTAAAAGCAACTTTTTCCATCTGCTAACCTGCACTACAGAGAGTGCTATAGCACTTTATGGTCACTAAATACAGAGTTTGTCATTTGCCTATGGTTTTGAATTCTGCCAAACAGGACTTTATCAATAGCAAAGTTTCAGCTCTTTCTACCTTAAATGGCTTAAAGCTGTAAGAATTATTAACACACTCAGCAGGTGCTATGTGCACTACAAGGACAAGACATAAAATTTACCATTTTCTGCAAATACTCCTATTATGTACACAGGCTAGAGTAAAAATTTCCTAACTGTTAAAAAGAGTATCTTTGTCAGCAAGAGACCTGTCTTAATTTCCTTGCTACAGCAGCTATGGCAGATTGCAATTCATTTGCTTTTGATACCAAAATCCTCTCTTGAAAGCAACAAAAACCTAAATAGTCTAAAGCCAAATGAGCACAAGTGATCTTTGGCAAGGTTCTAGCATGAATATTGTACCACACTGACTCATTTCTCCCTTTCATATTATCACATGTTGCAGTTCACTACAGTATTAAGTAACAACTGCTTGTTTATTTTCTTTAAAAGCACACACAGACCTGGATGCTGCATCTTGGAAGGAGATTTATTCATAGGTGAAGCTACCTGCAGGAATATTCTCCGCCGCCAGGAGATGCGGCGAGGTGTGAGCGTGGCCCCCACAGCATTTAGAGATTCACTGCTGCAGAAGGCTGATGTTCTTTTCTTTCCCTCCCCATCACTGAAGGAAAGAAAAAGCAGATGGGGTATATAAAGTCAGTATTCCTTGTAGGGGAAAAAAATAATCTTTATTAACTCTGTCTAATTTATAACCAAACCTGCAGGAGCATTTGCAGGGAAGCTTAAGAAGGCAAAGCGTGCTGTGTGTGAGCTTCACCTTGAATACTGAAGTGCCCAATTGTTTTCTTGTAGCACTGTGCTGTGAAGTTTGCACTATATACCACCAGGAAGCATTCATAGCATTCATACAGGGCTTAGTTGGAAGCTTAGAATAAAAGCTTAACTTCTGGAGAAGCTAAGAGAGAAACATGGTGATACTTAGCCTCGAACTTTGACAGCAATGGGTTTTGTTTTGCCATACATCAGTCTTCTGGGAGCGATCTGATTTAACACCCCTAAAAGCAGAGATGGTGCTCCAGCGGAGCACAACACTCCATTTAGTGCCATTTTAAATGTCATGCTGAGCTCACAGGTGAATATTTCATTGGAGACAATGTTCTGCCTTCTCTTATAGTCTCTCTCCTAAGCTTCACGAAGTGGACGCTTCACTTGGAAAAATGGGGATAGATGTCCTCATGTTTCATCAGCATCTCCAGCTGTAGGAACAGAGCCCCTGCAAACAGAGGGTAGATCTTCTCCCCAGTTGCCACGTAGAAATATAATTACACTATTATTTTAATATTATTTTATGCTGCTGGAAGAAGCAAGGAGAGGATACAGGAAAGCTTTACTGGGAGGGCACACCAAGCATACCTTTCCACTGACTACTGCCAGAGAAAAAGACATTTAGCTTTCGTAAGTACTTGATCCACTTTCAGAAATATTTCAGAATTTTGCATTTGTGGTAGTAAATTATGTGAATAGATATTACATAGCAATGGGTATATGGATTATCTGCCACAAATCCTTCCACGTAAAGTCAACAGCACAAGGCACAATTACAAGCTTTTAGGAAGAGAGCATCAAATAGGGGGAGCTGTTTCTGCAGCTTCACCTTCATGACAGGGAGAACTGCTACATCAAAACAGCAGCTACACTTAAACCTTCATCCTGTAACAAATTTCCATGCTATAGTGCAAGGATCCTAAAAAGTTAGATGGAAGGAAAGCCCAGCATGTTCTCTATGTTTTCAGTGGTAAGGCAGCTGCAGATGATTGCAGTTTGCCAGCTGCAGTCCATCCCCCCACATCTGGCTTGCATAGGAGAGATCTGCAAGGGAGGACTATGAAGTTTCAGCTACACCAGTCTGCCAGCTACACTTTCTTAATCAGCACTTCATAACTCTGTGCTGAATGTGCTGAATTCACAAAGCTAGAACCGGCCTTTCTGGTGACCAAAGCTGTCACTATGCTAATGATCTACAACATCTCCCTGATATTCGTAAGCCTGAATGACCAACCAGACTCACTATCATACCAAGGTGTAAGACCCTCCTTCCATATCCTGGCAGAGAAATAACCACAACTTCAAATTCATCTACCCAGCACAAGGCACCACCCCTGACCGGGGTAGCCAAACACAGACTACATAGACTGTAACACTAATTCTGAACCTACAGGTGCTGTTTGTCAAAGGTATTTCAGACCAACAGCTCTTGGAAATGGGATATTGAGTTTGGATGTATATAATTCTAACTTATGTTTCTATAAATAACTGAAACAGAACTCCTGCCTACTATTTCAAGTCTTACATATCATCACATGTTTTAATACAAAATCTGAGTCATTCTGGGGCTTACTAAACAGACACTACGTAACAAGGGAATGAAAACTTCCTTTCTACTACTATGTACAAAAATCTATGTTCAGCTACTGTGCCTCTAGACAGTCCTAGGAATAGTGTTCAATTTACAGTAGCAAAATTCACAGAGAAGTCAGAATAAGGAGGTGGCTATTTCAGGGTATGAAACTAAGCTGTTTACACCATTTGAGTCATGGAGTTTACATTGGGATGAACTAATCACGTACGCTACCTCGTGAAGCGTGCAAATCATACAGTTCTGAGGACCTGTATTTCTGTTGCTAAATCCTCCCTTCACAAAAATCCCCTGTCATTTTAGGCAACTAGTATTAATCACCTCCTTTTTCAAAGAGCTGTCCGATAAGTGATTAGAGGAAAACTTTTGCAAGTCTCAGAAACGCACCTTGTCATATTAACCTAGGAAAACACTAAGGCTTAGGAAAGGGAGGGCAGAAAGGGAGCAAAGAAAGTTTCCTCATTTCAAGACAGACAACTCCTACCTTAGTATCAGATCTGAAGGTGTGAAACAATACCCTACAGAGCAAAAGCAGGAACAAGTCAGAGTAAAATGCTAGTGTCTCCTACACTAAAGAAAAGATTGAGGGGGTTGGTGCAAAAAACAGTTTCTCTAAACAGGGTGGGGGTAAAGAAAAAAAATTAGCTATCAGCTCCCAGCAACATAAAGAGGTTTATTAACATGAATGGAGAGACAAGGAGCCAAAGCACCTCCAAAACAAGAAAAACAACTTCTTAAACAGAGTTCAGTCATTGCTACTGAAAAGCAGAGCAGAGTTTTCACTGCCACCTCAGCAGACATCTATGTGGGAAACGTGCCGCAAGGTGACCTAGCGGAAGAATCTCTGGAAAAAGATAACAGTGTAATACTCTGTATTTAAGACATATGCATCACAACTCAGTTTGGAGAATAATGGTTCTCTGTAGGGCTACTTAGCCTGCGCTTCTGACCCAATACAGAAACCAAAACGCATTTATTAGCTTGTATACAATAAAAAATGAACAGCTGTAAATTCAATATAATGCCTCAAATATTTCCATCTGTACTTTCATCCTTAAGGTGTTCCAAGCAATAACCCAAGTACTCAAGAGTACAGAGTACTGATCATCTAAGGTTTTATCTCAGGTAACAGCAACTCAGTTTCACCCATTCACTATTCTATCAGATAATGCATAGCATGAAGATGAGACAGCTACTTCAGAAGAAGAAAAAAAAAGAGAAGAAAGAAGAAATCTCAAAAAATTAGTCAGATTACAAATATGCTTCTTGTTTGGTTTTAATTATCTGAATCTCTTCCCAGAACTGTTCTTTAAAATGCTCCCAAAGACTAACATTTAAAAAACCACAATGCTACCCCATTTCTTGTGAACTCTTTACATAATACTTACTTGAATTATTTTGCACTTGAGTCCATGAAAGCCAACTGACTTGTGAATAAATACTGTTGTTGCTCACGCCAAGACTTGTATTTTTCCCCATTTTGCTTTCATTTCAACTTCTCTTCTTGATTGCTCTAAGTAGCAATTGAATCAATGCAACCTACTTTGCAATTTGGAGGCTGAGATGGTACAAAATCCCCCAGATCAAGTATAGAATTCAACTTTCCAGCACTTCAGCTGGCAGAAGCCTATACGTAAGACTAATACATGAAGCATTCCTCCCATCTGGGAAGAAGAAAAACCAGTTTCTATCAGTTTACACCCCTCTATTGGTTCTCACTCCTGTCATATATTTTTATTCTGAATAAATACTTTCTGCTAATTTGTTTAAAGAACATTCTCAAGTAGTTTACTTCCTTCATGAGACATGAAGCTGTTTTAAAAAAAAGGAATCTGTTGAAATTCAAATTAAAATTCAGCTTAAATTATCCTCGCACAGCAATGCAATGAACAGAGAAATTGTGGGCTAGTCAAACCTGCACTGAAGGTTGTTCCATTTTTAAAAATGCTGCTTTTATGCTGATATTAAAAAGCTTGTTTATCTCTTATGTTGATCAGACCTTTTTTTTACTCCTTATCTGCAACTCTGTTCAATATTGAATGCTGCACAACACATCTGTCAGAAGTCAAGATTATGTGGAGACCATTTCAATCCTAGCCTCCTCTCCAAAAAAATGTATTGACAATGCCATAAAAACATTCTGAAGTCACCTATAACTATTGTATTGATGCCAAAATTTACTATATTGTTCATTCCTTAAAGTATGGAACTGTATATGGGGCTGTAACTAAATGATCTTTATGGTCCCTTCCAATCCAAACCATTCTGTGATTAAATAAAAAAAAAAACAAAATAAAAAGAAAAAACCCAGAAAACCCTCCAAAAACAAAAACCAAAACCAAAACAAAACAAACCCAAAAAACCCCCACAGACAAACAAACAAAAAACAACAACAACAACAACAAAAAATATCAAAAAATCCCATGCCATTCTATAACATTCTCTTTGCATAGGCCCATCTGACTGCTACAAATCAAAAATTTTTCTGAAATGAATTCCAACTGGAACTGTCTCTGCTCCTGCATGTTGAAGATTGCCAGAACACCAAGAAAAGCTGCCTGCTGCATCATGTGTAGTCTCAAAGGTATATGATAAAGAAGTGAGACTCCACAGAATTTTTCTCCAGTGCAATAGGAATTCCACACTTCGTGAATGCGTAGTAACCATGATTATTCTGGAAAACGCACTGAAGTTTTAATTAGGGTTCCTAACAGTCAAACAGTTTATAGTCTGCAGACTGCAAAGCTTAATTCCAACCTCTCATATACTCACTCATATGAGAACGCTAAGAACACCTCACACTGATCCTACTGGGATAGATGGTAGTCCTCTCTGAGAAAAAGAACCAAAGGAAAAAAACCCCAACAAACCAAAGAAGAAACCCACAAGAAAAAACACACTGTAAAAAATGAGAACTTCCTCTCATTCCTAAACCTGATAGTATAACATACATTTGCAAGTTTTGGCCACTGTCAGTTGGACAATATATTTCATTCTCCATTAGCCAGATGAAGTGGATTACCTCAGTGAACCTTATCACATCAGCACTATTCACTCGGCACTCATTTCTGAATATATTTGTTGTATTCCCTTCACAAACCCAACTAGATGCTAACTGTGCACTCTTGCTCCTGCAATTTCCTCACCACGACAGCTCAGGCCCAGCTGCTCCCAGCAAGACCTATAGCTGATGAGATCCCATTTTCACAAGAGTCTTCACACAAATTCAAGATCAAACGGTATCAGAAATGTGTATACTGTAAAACTTAAATAGAAATATGGTGGTCTTCTGGGAATTACTCCTTGAAGATCTCCCCACCTTAAGAGTTCAAAACTCCACCACAACGAAACACAGTACCTTGACCTGCCTGCATAATCAATTCCAAAAACAGTATATTAGAAATTTTAGTTTGGAAGTATCTGGCAATAAAGTACAGTTTTCATACAATACTCAATCCTTCAATGCCCAAATCCAGAAAGCTTGGTTTAATGGTGTCTACTGCCTGTACAAACTGACCTGGGCATTGGTTCAGCTTGGACTGAGTCTAAAGGGAACACAGAAACAAAGCTGGACTGGAACCCAAATTAGAGTAGTCTGTAAGAGACAGGTTTGGGGGTTTTTTGTCACTTCTCATACCTTTGCTTCTTCTCAAATCCTCTTCAACTGGAAGTTATTTGTTAATTCTCTCTAAACATCTCACAGTTAGTATCACTCAGTTAACTTGGTGTTTCCCCTTCCTCATGCACAGGCATCCCACATTAGTACTGTACACTCTTCACATTGCTCTTTTCTTACTTTCACATGCCAGTGATCACGGCAACACATGCTGGTTTGCATTCAGCAGAGAAAGCATTAAATTGGCATAACACTCCTAAAATCCATTGCATTTCACGTGACAAACCAATGCAGCAGATTTGCAACACTACAACAGAAATAGGTGACAGCTACTAGGTGTCAGCATAGAAGCCTCCATTTTTAACAGTCTTTTATATTCAAAAGCCTGTTTGCCCATTTGCATCGCGGAAGTCTGTTAGAAATGCAGGAGCACAAGGCAGAGTGGGAGAGACGCCATGTGCTGCATTCCACTGGGAATCCTGCTTTTAAGCTGGTGGCACTGGAGAACTAGGCAGGAGACAACGCTCTCACCTCTTGGAGAGGTCACTTTCTGAGTGCTGGAGCAACCTTCCTGAGCCCTGGTAAAAGCTTTTCAGGAAAGAAGGGGCAGAGAGAGAGGAGGGGAGACCAGGTGACGCAGATTCACTCTCACTGAGAGCGCGCCGAACCCCGACCACAGGACTGTGCAGGCAACAAGAGAACACAGCAGATGGGTCAGCATGGATTCAGATACAACAACAAAACCACCAGATTAGAGACACTGGCAAAATACCTCATCTTGGCTTACATTAACTCTGTTTCCCAGAAGATAAAATGTACCATGTGCACTCCTGGGCAGCTTCCCTGGGGATATTGATTTTGCTGTTACAACTGATTTCTATTAAAAAACTTTTCTATGACACTGCAGAACAGGGAGGCCACCTTATTTCTTTAGCTTTATTTATTCTCAAAGCAAATTTAGAAAAAAGAATCTCTTAAACATTCAGAAAATATCTTTAGAAACCTTCTTCCAATAATATGAACTACATTGTTTCTTCCCCTTCAGTTTTATTTTGCTTTTGTAAACAACACATTAGAAAGTAGAGATTATTTAAAAGCGGTCTTTCTGGATAAATTTTTGTGAAGTAATTAAATTAAGAAAGGTAGTCCTACTACACAGTTAAACATTACTTAGCAGTAGTAACAAGTATTGGGGGGGACATAAAAATTAATTCAGTTTCTTTTGCTTAACATTTATGACTAATCCTCAAAAGGAAAGAATGAAAAATCTCAGCCTAGAACCACGCTGCTACAAACTGTTTTCACTAAAAATCTGCTGATGCCACTTAATCAGCGACTTCTTACAAATTTTTACAAAGAAGTGTAGTCAGCAAGTCCTTCACTTTGAACTGTCAGGGTTTCCTGTTTGCATACAACACGGGCAGTGGGAAAAAAGTTTATCTCAGTAAAAAACACATTATTTATCTCTTTAGAAACACAATGTAACAAAGGCTAGTTTCTTACCCTTCACTCCCCTCCACTCTCTCAAAACAGAATAAAATTTTTTGCCCTTCTGTACTAACTGGTGCAGCACTCACACTGATATTTTAATGTAGACATCAAACAGGTGACAAATTACTATTTAAAGCCATTTTTAGAAAGAGCCCACAAAAAGTACAATTATAGCCAAGCACTGAAACAGACAATAGATTGGAGAATGTGATCGTCCAATGGAAAAAAATTCAGCTCATCTGGACCTGAGTTTGTATAGTCACTTACTGCAGGTAGCCAGCATAGAGGAGAAAAAGAAGGTACAACCAAAGAGGCCCACAATGAACTGTGGGGACCTCTTCTGCTGAGTGAAGGAACTCCTGAAGGAACAGTGTTCCATATGTTAATAGCTGGAGAGCCTCCAAAAAGGAAGGAGAAAAAAGTTACAGAGGGAAGCTACAGAGGGAAGCTCTGGAGAAAGGCAAACGGGGAAATCACATGCCTCAGAGTTCAGTGGATGTGTTTAATCCCTATGTCCTTTTCCAAGACTCCTCACCAGTTTTAATTCTGGACATACTCTGTGAGCTTTGACTAACACGGCTACAGACACTTGAAGCTGTTAGTACCTTTTTCATCCTGGCATAAAAGTTTCAGGCTGCCATCTCTGCCATTCAAAGCACTGAGGGCCTCTTCTCCAAAGGGTCTGACTACCAAGACTGCCAAAAAGGCTCAGCTCAGAGGTGACAAATAAATAAATAAACAGATTGGTGCTGGCATCCAGCCGAATCATCAATTTGATGGATCGATGCCTCCCCTGAACCACTAATTCAGGGATTATTGAGTTACTGCGAAGTACCAAACTACTTGGAGGCAGAGAAGACAGGCTGAAAAGAAATAAATAAACGAACAAACCAACCCCAGAGAAGTGCAGAAACCAATCTGAACTAAGCTCCTTACGTACTTTGTCAGAAGCAGGGCTGTTGCAGCCTCCGTAAGGAGGGACACGGGCGAGGCTGGAGCACCAGAATGGCAGGGGACCGCGGGCGGGTGGCACGGCATGCCCCGACTCACCTTGCCGCCTCCACGCAGTTCTGCCGCAGCAGCGGGGAGCGGGCACTCTGGGACCTCCCGTTCTGGAAGGTTATCCTCCGTCTGGCACTGGAGGGCGGGTGGCTGAAGGTGTGCGCGCGCCTCCTGAACTGAGGGGACTCCGAGCCTTCCTCAGGAAACGTCTGCCAGGCCGAGGACACGGGGGACGCTGGAGGAGTAGCTGGCGGGGAATCGCCGGGCGAAGTGTCCTGAAAGGAAGTGCTGGCGGAGTAAGGCCTGAAGCTCTGTGCCCTACGAGAGCTCTCGCTTAACCCACAGGCAGCCAGCACCGGGGCATCAAAGCCTCTCCCCCTTCTGGGTCATGGCCTATTGTATGCTAATATCACCCAAACCAGACATCCTTTGATAGTTCACTCCAAACCAGCAGCGTCCTTCTTCCAAAAAAGGAAAGCAAAGAGAGGAATAAAAATGTATACGCAACACAAACAATATACTAATTATTCCAGGCATCCTCTCACAGGGATTGGCATTCCAGCTACCAGACTTCTATCTCTTTCAGGAAAACACAGGAATGGAAAAGACCAGGGAAACTGCTTTTAGCTAGTTTCCTCGACATATCACGAGCATACTTCCTGTACCGTCACAACAACATCCTGGAAGAGAGACTGTTATTACACAGCCAGTTTATGAGTAACCGTAGCAGGAAAACCATAACAGAATCTTCACCTCCTGGGAAAACCAGTAACCAACCCTCACGTGAGGTAAAACTTTAAAAACAGGAAATAAAAAGAAAGTGAACAGAGTTCCGCCCTCTTGCTGCCATACAGCATCCCCAACAGCTGGGCTTAGGTCAAAAATTCTTACTTCCCTAAAGCAACTATTACTTACAGAAAGGATTCTTCACCTTCAGAGCACCTCCTTTAGTTGAGATATGACCTTACCTAATTACTTCAGTAAAACAAGGCAGAAACCAGAAATTCCTTGTTTTTTGTAAAAGCAAGGGAAGTGTAGGAAAAAAGGACTGGCAATCAGACTAAAGCCGACACTTCAAATCAACATAAACCCCAGCCTTCTTACACCCTCTGCCTCCCAGTGGAAACATCTCTGAGTTTTGTAAGTTGATGTGCTTTGTTCTACTTCCTTCAAATTAAAGCAGAGTGCCGTGTTTACGCTTCATTGACACCCGTGCATGAAAACACCAGTTTAAGCTAAGCTCCTTACGTACTCTGTCAGAAGCCAGGCTGCTGCAGCGCTCAAAGCTGTCCACGCTTCCCAGGCGGCCTCGCATTCTGCTGGCTCCCTGCGAGAAAAAAGGCAAGCTATTTAATCTGGTCTCTTTCCTCTTTTTCTGAAGGTTAGGCAAAGATGGCAACACCTGTGCAGGTGAATACTGGACAGTTCAGGCATGAGACACGTCTGACATAAGACCACAGATCATGGGTCAAGCACTGGACTTTACAAAAAATGACATCTTCAACTGGCCAAACTGTATCTTCTCCCGCGTTGCTCCCGGGAGTTTCAAACCTGCAGCTCTATTGTTTGAGGCAAGTGAGTATTTCCTGACACGACTGAGGCAAAGTAGCTAAGTTGGCTTAAACAGCTGAGTTCAAAAAACTCCAGACTTCAGTACTGTGCATGCACTGCTCCTGATGGATGCATCTGACACACTACAGTCCCATGAGACACAGTTCATTGATATCTAAACATTTCAGACAAATTAAGTCCACCTGGGCAAAAAGAGTAAAAGTACTAAAACTGGGGAAAAATGCTCTCTTGGCAGCAAATCCAGCCAAATAGCATCAGACAAGACAAGACTTTTCATTTATAATGCAGATAAACCTGATGCAAATTTGCTAGAAATTTACGTTAAAGGATCTTTGCTGAATTTGTAAGAGTCCTTCGGTTTCACAAGAAAAGGCAATTGATCCACAGCACTTTTGACTAGCTTTCACTCCTAACGTTAACTCCCTGGTGATGTTTGCTGTTGGACACTTCTGACTGCTGAAGCAAGTTGCTTTCATTACTTTATCAGGAGAAAAATAGCCTAGGTTTTAGGAAAACTATAGACAGAGCTCCTCTTGATATACTTGCAGCTCCAAGGGAAGTTTTGTCAACATCATCAGAATTTATTTAGCCTACTTTTTCCTGGTGAGAGTTATTTTCAAGACTTAGAGTGCCCTTTACTTAAGTGCATTACCAATAAATACTCTGCCTGAAGCATCTCTTCACTGAATCTCCCAAAAAACTAAGAGCAAAGTATAACTTAGAAGTTTCTCACTACCTTTGAAAACGCACTTTTGACACTGTAAAAAAGACTTTTTGATTAAGAAAGAACAACAACAGAAGAGGTTAGTGCAGCATGGACTGGATGAAATCTGTTCAAGAGGTCACAGAAAGGTTATATTTATTTCTCTGAAGTACCTCATTAGGAAGCCTGTTTTTGGTTCAAACTTCACAAAAATAAGATCAGTCCAGCAAAACAAACAAGTGAAGAAGTGACATTCCTCTGGGACTGTGTGAAGCCAGGGCACAGAAACCAGCATGTTTCCTAAGGCAAGTAGTGAGTGGCTTAAAATGTCCCTTGATGCTATTTACCTAGCTAAGAAGCCATCCACTTAAAGTGCTCCTGGATAATGCTTACTACATACTTCTTTCTTTCTAACTTCCGTAAGATTGAGGCTGTCTAAGACTCTCCCCAACTTATACTGACTTGTAACTTTTATTTAAAAATGTTTATCTAAAAGAAGATGCTGAATACAAAGATGCTTAAGAATACAAAACAAAACAAAACTAACGTAAGTTCTTTCTTGGTCTCTTTGTTACTAAATGTACTTTTAAATAAAGATGGCAACTTATGCATAATTAGCTCTATTACATCAATACCATCTGCACCTGGCTTAAGGAGAGGGAAACCCACAACACCAATAGGTCTTTAGTGCTTAAATACGTTTAGGAATTAACCATGATCTATTAGGCTTGTTGTAATAGCCTGATGAAGAGTAAGAACTACTGAAACAGTCATTGTGTATCACATGTATGCACATAACACACAGCACACCTGCACAGAGACACTTGTATGTATCTGCTTTAAACAAATAATTAGCGGTTGAGCTGCACTCTAAGTAATTTTTCTTGGTGTTGCATTGTGTAACCTTTAAGTGGATCTGCAAGGATCAACCCCTATGTGTATCATGACTCACTGCAACATACTGCTGTTCCTGATCTATGGTACTGTCAAGATAAAGATGAGACAACCTTTCTTACAAACGGAAATCCACTTCATAAACAGCAAACTTGAAATGGCCCTAATTCAGATTCAGGTGTCCCCTTCTCTTGAACTCAATCATGGGCTGTGGTAGATCCTTATATTATAATATGCAGCATGTCTCAGTGGCCCTGGTGAGAAGAAACATACTATACCAAAAAACCCCTAACATCTATTCATAAGAAATTTCCCTTCAGATACTTTTCAATTTAAGGAGTGTATTTCCTCCAAATGATTTTTCCTTGACGTGACTGGAGTGTCAGCATGGCTGTATATGCTTTACTGAGTTATTTCAGTGATGTAGGCTTCTTTCACAGCCACTGCAGGGTTAGTGACCCACCACCAGAGCCAGATCACTTGCCAGTCACATGTCCCTTAGATGTGGAAAAGAAACCAGACTCATCAAAGGCACGACTGTAGCTGTCATCATTTGATGATATTCCAAACTGCTGAAATTACCCAGATCTTCTGACTGCTATCACTCTTTTGCTCTGTTTTGCATAGTCTCTCTTTCTCCCGCTCCATATTCCCACCAAGTCCCTAGTTTGTAAAATCTGCTACACCACAGAAGTCAAATTTGACCAGGAGAGTTTTACTGCTAGTTTGAGTCCTAGATTAAATTGACACCTACCTGTAAATTCTAAGGATTCTCTCTGGCTAAGACTTATCTGTTTCCTTTATGGGGAACATCCCTGGCATCCTACATTTGTAGGTCACTTTATGACATGTCCATGTAAGCTGCAGGACAAGTGCATCTTAGTGCTTTTAAAGTTACTAGCAGAAGGAACTTAATGTCACTGGTCCAAATCATCCCGTACTCACAGCTCATGACATTTCCTCTCTGATGACACACTGGATCCCAGGCACACAGCCTTCTTCAGATACTTCTCTATATGCCTCTTCTCTGACTCACCCTTCTGAGCAGGGGACACTAAGCAAAACTTGCCATTCAGACTTCTTTACTGAAAGACTACTTAATGTAAGAGAGTTTCAGTGATTATCTGCAATTTCACATCATATCTGGCTAGAAACATTAAAATGAAGATCAACTCACTTCTTAAGACTATTGCTTTTTTTTCCCCTGCAAAAGGAACTTTGTTACTACATTTTAAAGATTCTTAGTGCCTAATATGAGCAATTTTGGCTATGAGCTGGAAGGCATTACTTCTCAGAACAGAAAGATTTTCCATATATGCAGGCACATTTACTCACACTCTGAAAAACCAATAACATGTCTCTTCATGTGATCATGCAGCCATCCTGATTAAATTTTATTCTGAAGCAACACATCCGACAATACTCAGCTAGCTCACTTGCCACCTACAATGAATGTTTGTTATTCAGAAATTTGTCTTTTTTCCCCTCAGTATGTGTGGCTGTACTGCAAACTTTCTACTACAGTTAAGACACAATCAACCCAGCTGTAACTCCCAGATTTCACAACGGGGATATTGCTTCATTAAGCATTTATCAGACTGAGGACAAAACAAAAAAAAACCTGATCGGTCTTTATTGTCAAGGGTATTTGGGACAGCTGACGATAATGATTTGTTAAACTTACCCTTGAGAAGATATTTTCCAGGGAGCTAGTCAAGGATTTCTTGGCCTTGTTTTTCAGAATGTCAAGTTTAAACCTGCCTCCACTGGTGGTGCTTTCTGGAATCGCACTGTTAGAAATGACCTGTTGAAATGAGCAAGGACACTATTCAGCTTTGCTAATTTTTTTTTTAATTGTGAAGACTATTTCCAAAGACTAGAGGTGAACCAAGTTACATAAGAAACAAAATACCCTTGTCCTTATTAAAAAAACCACCACAAACACACTACCCTCCTTAAAAAAAAATTTAAAAAAAACCCAAACAAAAAACCAAAACAGTCTCCCAAACAAACCAACCCACCATTAAAGGCATATTCCATCCTCAAAGACAATTTTGTAAAAGCATACCAATTTAACAATATTGTTGCCCATTTCCTTTGCAAGGTAAGTTCATAGTTTAAACTGAAACCAATGCCCTCTTCATTCCTATCCTCCCTAGATATTATTGCTTGGGAGTGGGGATCAAAGGGGAAAGAAAAAGAAGAGTTATCCTCACAACATAAGGAAATATAGACATAAAAGTAATTGGTTGTCTTTCTTTCTTTCTGTCGTGTCCCCTCAACTTAAAAAACCCAAGAAAGCCACTACAAATTAAACCAGATTTCTTTTTCTGTACGGTCCTTTCTTAATTACAATACCCAGCTTCAGCTACTCCTGAAAAAAACCAGCAGTAGTCCTACTAGTAATTAAGACAGCATTTTAATAGGGTGGGAAGAGGGAGAGGAATAACACAAAACCAAGCTTTACCGATGGTGCTTCACCAATGTGGACGTGCGTTTTCTGCTTAGTCTCACAGAGCTGACGGAGATGTAAGATCACAAGTTCATTTTCTTCCTGGTCATTGTCAGGCTTCATTTTCTGTCAGTAATAGCAAAGAAAGGAGTTTGTCTTTCAAGTCATGATTTGCTTGTTTTTCCTTCCTACATAGGTATTCTTCGAAATAAATCTACTGATACACCAAATGCCAGAGTGCACTGTTACTATGTTGAATTGCAATTCTGTCTGTGTGCCTCCACACTCCTGAGCAAGATAGAACAAAAACTGAAAAATGTTGCAGGCTGTAGAGAGAAGGGAGCCTTACGTCCATACATTTTGTTTTCTACGGTTGTCTGTTACTATACAGCTTTATAAGTGGCATAAGGAAACCAAGCCACTCTATTCTTCAGGAATCTATAGAGGAGCACAGCCTTTGGAAGCCTAAATCACTGTAACTTCATCCACTAGAGTACATCTGCTTACATCAGAATGTTGTGCCAAAGTAAGTCAAAAAAGACAAATTCTGAAAATGCCAGATATGCTCCTGATACCTGCAGGACTCTCCTGCTTTCAGCCTACTCCCACATCACTTTCAAGCAGGGAAACATGTTTACAGATGAAAAACTAAGCTCAGAATAAAAAGTATACTCTGGGTAAAAACACACAGTATCTCAGCAGGTTTGGGAAACAAAAATTTTCCAACAGCAGTTTATCACACATAAGGTTAAGTTGGAGCATGCTATTTCAGTATGATGTTTGGTGGAAAAACAGTAAATTCTAAATCAACTACATAACAAACCAAACATAATCAAAAGCAAAAATATCTAGGCCATTTTATCATGGTCTTTTTTAAAATTAAGAAGAACAGGTTCTAAGGTATTACCTGAACACGTTCAAAAATGTCTGCTTGCTCATTATCACTTAGTGATGACAGATGTCTCTGAATTACAAGTTTGGCTCTTGGTGGATAGAGTCCTGGAAAAGAAAGGACCATTAAAGCTTCTAGATTCTTAAATGATCTCTCAAGAAACATTTGAGCAAAATGACAGTAGAAGATATAAACCTGTATTTGAGTTTATACAAGTTAAATATATGACAGTTGTATATCCACTGTATACACGATACAAAACAATTGAGGTTTTGCTAAACCACATGGTTTTGTCTCCTTTCTTTAGCAGCAAAAAAATAACCAGCAGCAGCTAAGTGGCTGGCTCCTGTGTAAAAGGTGGTTCTCCCTACCCCACCAAGGGCTTCTGTCCTAATGCCAAGAGATCACTGACAGCTGGAAGCCTGACAACTGTATGGGAGAGGAAGAGGAAAGGAACACATCAGGGTTATAACTGGAGAGATAATCAATGCATAGGATACTTGAAAGTTTTCAGATGCTTTTAACTGAAAAATTAAGATGCCTTTCTGCCCAAGGAAAGGATAGGGTAGAGGTCATACCAGAGAACTGAAGACACTTTTAAAAGAAAGAACAGCATAACATCTGGAGAATAAAGGAAAGAATTTCTGATACTCAATAAAATGCTCATTTTGTCACAGGGCTCATTCTTGGAAGCTATAAAAAATGTGAGTGAAAACAAACCCCTTGAAGCAGATGAAGATATCTTTTTTCCATCTAAGGTAGATATCATTCATAGAAAAGTGCAATCAGAACAGATAAAAGATTTTTTTCAAAATTATGCAGCTTTAGGTTTGATCTTGCTAAACTTCTAGACTCAAAACAAAGCAGATGGATAAAAAAAAGGGACAATAAAATAAGTCTTTCAGTCACTAAGTACAAAGTTTATGAAACTACTTCTACAGTACTCCAGTTGTTGCCCCAAGAGAGACTTTATTTTGATACTGGGTACTTATCCTGCAAGCACCTGTGTTCAAGATACTTACACTACCTTACACAGCAGCCTCTGTAGTTTATCATTTATAGAAAACTTTCCCAGTTAAGCTTTATCACTTCTGAACACCGGTTGTTAAACCTGGAAACTATAAGTCCCAGCCAAACAAAATTCCACCCTACTAGGATTTTACACTTTGCTTTTCATCCACCAGAGGGAAGCAAGTAGCAACAGTGACTTTCAATGAATGGGAGAACTGTAAATATGGAGCACCATGATCACCAGACCAGAAGATACAAGACTATTTGCTTCTTGTAACATACTTTCTTTTTTTCTTGCATACAATACTTTGCAAGGACACACAGCAGGGTGACTATAAAAATAGGACCCTAACTTTTTTTTTTTTTTAATTCTATCTTGTAAGACTTTTTGCATGTGTTCTGGCATACTTCACTTCCAAAGATACTACAAAAAAAGTCAGGTAGTTGCCTTAACTTTCTCTATTAGATATTAATCTCCTAACTTAATAACTTATTTTCCCATAATATAACTAGATTTTGAAGTGTGTGAGAGAATAAACACAGAGAAGGAAAAAATAACCCCACACAGGAAAGAAGGAACACACAGGAAAGCAAGATCCTTTTTGATCACGATTGTCTTTTTATGAGTCATTTTGAAAGCATGCAACTTGAGAAAAAAAACCCAAACAAATGGAGGGTCAACTGGTGGGCTTTGCTGCTCTGCTGAAGAAAGGTATGATGATGAAAGAGTATGTATTTATAACAGAAGCTATACTATTTCTGTCACAGTATCATCACTGCTAACACTCCACCTAAATACAGAGAATGCAAAGTGACAGTAAGAATTGCATACTGGGATACTTCTCCCTCTGTTCTTAGATTGTCTAAATTATTCCTCTAGAGAAATCAGCAAACAACAATTAGAAAATAAACTCAGCTGCTACCTTCAATTCTTTCACAAAGTTTGTGCAATGAATGCATAGGGCAGGCCTCACACAGTTTTATCTGTGTCTTGGCATTTTGCAGAGCTGCAGCAGTGCTGAAGGCTTGTTTCAGGGTCAGCATTACCTCATCAACCTATATAGGATGGAGGGAAAAGAGTATATAAACAAAAATGCATGCCATACACACGAAATCAGATTTATAAATCACATCACGAGTGCTTTAGAATTAAAGAAAAAAACCCAAAACCATACAAATCCATTTTCTAAAGGGATCAAGGTTGAATTCCCAGATTTCTACCTTTTCTGTAGATGCTCAGCATCTTTAAGTTCAGCCAGACAGTGTAATTTTGATATCTAACTGCAGCTAGTCAAGCTTACTGGGAAGGCACCCACTGTTTTAAGATGCTGCAAGTGGGAATTTTTGGCTTGAGTATATGCTAGCTAAATAAACAGCATGAATTCCTTTAGCTTCAAGTTTCTCCTGTAAACTGCACATGTTCCCTCAACCTCTCTCCACCCACCACTAAGCCATTTTAGCACCAACCCCCACAGACCCATCCCTGCTGCCAGACAGGAGCTTCCCACATCAGTTCACTTTTCTCCCGGATACCGGACTGCCTACCAGCTTCATTACAGTCATGACATATCCTTAAGTACTGCTGGCCTGCCCTGCAGTCTGCCCTGATCTTTCCTCTGCTGCTACCACAAACACAGTAGTGCTATGTTCCCACACACCAGCACTGGAAAAGCTCAACTGGTATCTAAGAGAGGTTGAGCTCACAGGATTTCTCCACATTCATTCAAATATGCTCCCAGACCTGGCATACAAAGCACTTGGAGTTCCCCTCTCTGTATTTCAGGGGAATACAAGGCTTATTAAAAGCTGTTTGCTGAGTCTTAGCATTAGCAAGGAAAGAGAGCAGCTTGACAACAATTTTAGGAACAAAATCAGTATTCTACTTCAGAATCAGGTCCTCACTCTGCTTCTTACTTTGTTTTATAAGCAGGAAGAAAAAGCTGAAATATTTGAGACCAAAATCATGCAGTTTAACATTGAAAACATACAGACTTCTTTGAGGATCTGTCACTTGGGAGCAAAAAGAAAAAAAAAAGTAGAAAAGGAACCTGAATGTAGAAATTTGAACTAGTTTGTATCCCAGTATGTCTAGGTTTGTTTTATTTGTTTTAAACCTCACAGTTTTAACCATTACCAGTAATTTCTGTGTGCTTTCTCTTCATAGCAGTAAAGCAGGACATTGAACAGTGAATGTCCATCTTACAACACAGACTGGTAAGTTTTTAAAGTTGGCTACAATCCCTCTCCAATGCAAGATCCACAGAACAGTGCTAAGCCTGTGGATTACGACTAGACTAAAATCATAAGAACTACAGCACAAACTGTAACTAAGCTTGGAGCAAATATACACAAGCCTCCCAACACAGCCTGCCTGGCATGCACAATCTGGAAAGCTCTGCCCTGCCACAGTCAAATTGCCACCAGGATCTGAGTGATTGCATCTGAAAGTAGCTCAGGACTTCTTATTTCATATTGCAATGTGGGCAGACCCACACATATCAGTACTAGAATAGGCAGAGAGGTTCATAAAAACATTGGGGTTTTATACACCACTTAAGTCTTTGAATTATGCATGGTCAGATTTATCAACAGTTCAGATGTAACATTTTCTGTTAGTGCAACGATAAAACTGATTTCACAACAAGCTCCCATTTTGACAAAAGCGCAGCCTCAGCTGCCATTGTACATCTAGAGCTGTTAGGTGTTTGAAGTTTTATTGATGTAAATCTATTCACTCTCAAGCTAGTCAATGGATTAACAAACTACATTTTCAGCTAGCTAGAAAAGTGACTTTTAGGTTTATCTGAGAAAGAGCTAGCACCTGTTAGCAGAGCCATCAGAAACAAACACATTTCAGAACAGGAAACAACTTCTTCTAAAGTGTCAGAGTTTTAAAATAAAAATGGAGTAGTCAAAATTATTTCCTGTATAAGCTACCTGTTACCAGCAAAATCAGTGGCATCTGGAATGTCAGTTAATTGAGAAACACTTTATACAATGTCCAGTGTACTTTTTTATAGTTACATACATCCACGAATACTATGGTTTTCTTCTTCTGTGATCAGATGTTGCTCTTTTCTTCTCCTTAGGAACAAAACAGACTACAGGGAAAAAGCGAAAGCCGGATGTAGGCTTAAGATATACGCAGGATCAGCCAGTAGTTTAAACCCTACCCTGAAGGGTATGTTTGGGTTTTATCATCAGCTTTGTTCCTTATTCAGCACATGTCTTTACGTGTTTAATGGAGAACCAAGTCTCTCAACAGTTAGAATTGGAAGAGTTACAATCAAATACAGAGCCCGAATATGCTCACAGTCCGCATGCACAAACACACCCATATGGATTTATCTATTTGTTATTGATATATGCATCAGCAGAGTAGCAGGATACAGCTGTGTATGGATGGAATGTACGCATTTCCTATTGCAAATTTGCATATGCACAGCTGACATCTTGCACCTGAGCAGATGTGATCACTGAGGCTTAGCTGACACAGCAGAATAACAGTGATTCCTATGGTTCAGGAAATGCCTTGGAAATGCTCTGATGAAAAGGTTAGGATCATTAATACTCACCAGAGACTCGCTTGCACACTGGAACACATAGCAAACGTACTGGCTTAACCCAGGTTCCACAGACTCCCGGCAAATGAAACCAAAGTGATCAACGTGTTTTATACCCTAAAAGAGTGTTAAAACAGCATTAGTGGACTATTTTATATAAAGGTTTAGTTTCCAAAAATTTGAGAAACTATAAATGCATACTCCTGATGATCTATTTTACAAGTAGTATTTTTTAAATTGCTTTTTGTATTTAAGTTATATAAAGATATTTATACAATCAAAACCAAAGTTATACAGCAATAAATCTGGATCTGAATTTATTCCACTAGCAAAACTGGATTTTCAGGGAAGCAAACTAAAGACTGCTAGGTTGCATTTGGAATTGCCTCCACAGTGAAAATCTGATGTAATAAGCCCATGCTAACACAAGATTGGGGAAGTATCATGGTAGCAGCAGACCCTTTCTTTCCGGTAATACTACACCAAAAAAAAAAAAAAGCAGGGAATAAGCAGCAACATACAGAATTCCAACCAAATTCTGAAATAAATTCTTTGAGACTGAGTTACATACCACAAGTTTCAAGACTTACTACACATTACTACTGATACTTTCTTTCAAGATCTTAGTATAACAGCTTGACGGGGAACGCTGCCTTGCTAAAAACAGCACTGAGAAGATCAAAGACAGCTGCTTCCTAAGAAGCACTATATTCCCAGTCTCAATTCATGGAACATGACTCACTATTGTTAAAGCTTTTGCCAATGTTTTTATCATCTGAGTATGGTAATAGTAGATTTTCTCAAAATGAAAGCCTAATCCCTCAAGTTCAAATACAACAAAAATCAGAACACAGCTGCTTGGATCCATCTCCAAAGAAAACACCTATATCAGAAAAGAGAGGAGGAGGCAAAGCAACTTGCCTGTCACTACAGAAAACACTGTAGACAAAATTGGAAATGCAGTACGTGACAGACTGAACATATTGTCACCACACACTGTTGTTTTAAAAAATTCCAAAAGTCACATTTGTGCCACTTAAAACTTAACATGTGCAGAGGGTCGCTAAGATGACACAAATGGCATTAGTTGAACCATGGTCCACACTAATCTTGACTTCATTTTCTGGTGACCTATGAAGCTTAAAATAAAAATGTCAGATGTATACACATGTTGATCTAAAGAACAGTGAAGTGTTGACCTCTGTTTTGCAAGAAAACATATTTACTGAAGGTGGTTTGGTGAGATGCCAGTTCCCTCATTGCTGACAGTGCCTGAACAAGTCTACTGCTGTCTTGACTTCTCCACAGGAGAACATTTGAGGGGGGAGACAGATGTGACACTTGCCCTAATGAAGGACAAATAGCGTGGTATGTTCCTAAATCAACAGTACTTCCATCACATTTCTTTAAGAAGGTGGCTGGACTTGTCATGACAAAAGAGCCAAGTTTTCTGTTTTTCTGGGTTCCCTCAAGGGGAAGGCTGCAACAAGAAAACTTCTACAGCTATTTGATATCTGAGTTTAGTCTGCACACACAGAGGTTTATCATCAATTATGTCTGCTGCTTGACAATTATAAGGAGTGTGGATAATTAATTGAATGCAGCAGCTCAACCATGCTTAAGCTATAGGATAGAAAATACCTTTATTAAACCAGACTAAGAGAATCCAGAATGCAAACTCACAATAACATCTCCTTTTCATTGTTTGTGAAGCTTGAAAGGACAAATATTCCTAAGCCTCAGTCCCACAATACACACTAAATCACTGCCCTATAAATCCGTATCAGAGGAGCCCTGGGACTAGCACCAAGTTCTTAAAGGAAGTACAGATGAGGTTTATGCAACTAATGCTTAGTCTTGAACAAATTAATATTTTATTTCTATTGAACACAGAACCCCCTTGACTTCTCTAAAGTAACTGTTTTGCATTTAAAAAAAACCAAAAAACAAACAACCCAAATCCCCAAAGTATTGTGACTGCCTCTTTGAGTTCTTCAAGAATGCAAAGTAACAGAAGCTTCACTCCAAATGAAAGTGAAGAGGTGGAGTGAAAAACACCTCCAAAGCCCAACACACAGAATTACCTGACACTATTAACTGTACAAAGTTATTCTCCTGAAGGAAAGCTGGGTCTTGAAGGTCTTCCATGATCTTATTGGTCACCATACTTTAAAGTCAGCAGAAAAAAGGTTGCCCCCACTTAGGACTGTTTTGTTTGACTATTTTAAGTATGTATATACAACCTAGGAGCCCAGTACCTAAAGCTGAGGTGTCATTTTTATTAGTTCAGTACACCCAAAAAGCAGGAGAAGACCCAAGTCATCTGGAAAGTCTGCTTTCCATACCCCTGCTTTAAGAATCATTTTGACCTGTATTATAAAGCTATTATGACATTGTTTGATTATACTGTCACATTCTGCATTTGCATTAGCTCTTTTCCTTTACCAAAAGCAATAGAAATTGTAGTTAAACAGTAGAGTTGATTTAAGGACCTGGACCTTTAGTTGGTAGCTCAAGACTCCACCTGAGTTACAAGTATTGCCTAATTCTTAATTTGTCTAAGCATTGGAAGCCCAGTCATGCAAGAGCAGACTTGTTATTAGCATTAAAATGAAAGCACTTGGGGGTGAAATACAGGTTTAGAGAATGCCAAAAGTGTACTTTAAACTAGAATAATCATGTTTAAGGAGGCCTGAAGTGACGATGTGGCATGGCAAATGAAGGGAGATAATAAAGCAAGACCTCAAACCAGAAAGTGTCTGTAGTAACTGGTGCTGAACAAGAGCGAGATGGAAAGGTGAACCTCTTAGCCTTGACATTTAACTTTATAAGAAATATTTATTACTGAACATAGCTAGGTACACCTATTGCCATATTCTCCAGAAGAAATGATGCAGGTGAACTGCTGTTTTTCTGAAGGGTTGATTTGATGCTCTCCTCCTTTCATTCTGAAGGATTTTAGGAGCTTATCTGCTCAGAAACAGCACACTCAGAGCATCCTAAATGGAGATTAAACTACTTCCAAAAACACATCCAATACTCTCCCAGAGCAGAACGGTTTATACTTTGTTTCCTGACCAGTGATCGAAATTGCTGCTATCACACAGCTCAGACTGGTTATTTTGCACTCACATTTTCCAGACTTTTCTGGAAAAAAAATTCTAAATTTCTTTTTTTCTCCTGGCTATTGGCCAGCAAGGCAACACGGCTGAAGAACAAATAAAATCTTTTTCTCTTGATTATCTACATATTGCTTCTCATTCATGCTTACCTGAGAACATGAGGAGATGTCTTTAAAATTCTTCTCAAACACAACAGATTTGGTGTCTGGACTGATGAGGTTAACTTCAAACCTTCCAACCTGAGGGGGAGGAAAACAAATCTAATTTATGACTGTCTTGGGGGCACAGCACTGACAGCAACAAAAAAGTCAGAATCTAGCCCTTTCTTGTTCACATAGAGCACCTTTTGGCACAACAGCTTACTCAGCAGGAACAAGGGTGTCAGGGTGCTGTAATTCTGCCTATGTTGAGTAAGAATATTTCAGCAAGAACAATACATTCAGTTGAATAAGAAAAAGACTTGGAAAGAAGATAGATTTTCTTCCCCTCCCCCACCTTTTTTCTTCAAGTTATTTTCATCCAAAGATCACATGTTTCACAGACAATACTAAAACCTTTAGGACACAACATGACTAAATTAAAAGCTGCAGAAAAAAATAAAAGAATTTGGGGATTTTTGTTTTTTAAATTATACCACAGATAAGCTGAAAAACTAAGACAATACTTTTTGGTTTGTACTAATTCCAAATGAGAAAGAGCAGGTTCTGCAGCAAACTACTTTTCAGCTTTCCCAAACTGTTTCTCAAGCCTATGGAACTTATTCTACAGACCTCAGAGATCTTTTCAGCTAAATCCTTTTCATTATTAGTGATAAGCTGTGGCTTTCTGAAGGGCAATGCATTCTCACTTCAGGTATCATTTCCCCAAGAGAATAAAAAACAAGAATGATCCTTAAAAGAAATGGAAAGACAAAATCCAGGCATTTAGCCTGTTGTTATTTTAAGGTCCAAAGATTTTTCCTTTTATGGGTCACCTCCTTTATGTGTCCTTCTGTTCTCTCAAAACAAGCTCCAAAGATGTGAAATGCACTTCAGGCAAGAGAAGAAATAACCATTGGAGTCTGAAGGAAGAAGCCTTCAGTGCAGAGATGTTTGAATACTCATCTGGGAAAGAGGAGACATTAATACAAATTATCAAAAAGAGGCTGGTTCAAACATAAGGCTGTGAAAGTCTTATGTGAGATTGTGAGTTTCTTTTTAAGTGCACAAAAAAGAGGGTTTTTTTGCATGGTAGTCTTCATTGATTCTCTTTTTGAAAGAATATTAACATTTTTCAGCTAGGTTCTAGATATCACCAATACAGACAATCCAGAACTGCATATAAAAGAATTATTTATCTAAAAACTCTGTTCCTTTAAGTGATTACTCCATAAGTAATTACATTTTCTTAAAGTTTGCCTGAGATCGTGAGTTGAGGTGACTTCCTTAAGAAAGTTCAGCTACTTGTATTCCAACCATTTATGAACAGATACAAAAACTTTTATGACAAATTCAAATCATGAAGCCATACTGGATCCATATTACTTATCTTGCAAAACTTGTCTCAGACTGCATAGGGGAAGAAGATATGGTACAAAACCAACAGGAAATTAATTTCTCATCCCAGTACACACCTGGAACAACATTGTCCTGTTCTTCTCAGAATCAGAGGGCTGAACGTGACTGGGTGCGCTTGCGTGTCTTCTGCGGGACTGTATTTTCAGGTTTGTGTCATGAACCCTTCTCTGCATCACTGCAGTGACACTGCTGCACCGTGAGCGAAACTCCTGCTGCTCATCAAAGCCAGAGTCCTCTAAAATCCTCTCTGGAAAGAAGCCACGAGTGCTGGCCAGGTTGGTCAAGTTAGTCTGGCTGCCAATTGTAAACATTGCAGCATGCCCTGAAGTGCTGTTTGGGCTGTCCAGCTCCTCAAACGGGCTGTCCAGTGGAGAAGCTGGCACATTTTCTTCACACAGGGGCAAGTCCAAACTCGACTCATTATTCCGCTGCTCATTTAACAGTTTCAGGCGCTGGCGCTCATGAAGGCTGAATTTCTCTATGCAGTCGTCAATTAGTGTGGAGGGAGCTTTCTTGTGAGCCACTGTCACCTTTCCACAGTACAAGACCTCAAATTTTTGAGAGTCATAGAAGGCATCTTCACTATCCTTACTTGGTTTGGCATCTTCTTTCAGTGCTGCTTTAGAGACTTGTCTTATGCTGCTGATGACATCAGGAACCTAAGGGGACAGTGTGAAAGGCCTTTTTAGTAACCACAAATGAGACAGCACAGACAGTGATGCATCAAGCATTTGTTAAGGTAAGTATTTACACAAGCTATTTCTCCAGCAGAGTGCCACAAGCTTCTTGGCAAACAACATAAAACCAGTAAAGTCTAAATTCTGTATGGACAATTTACGCAGTGGAAGCAGAGCAAATAATATCTAATTTTTTCCTGGAACGTCTTCTAGTACATAAGGTTTTAAATTACCAGGAGGTCGATTGGCAAATTGTTTGTTTGTTTTTAATGAGACTACCTTCTCTTTTCCATGGTCCTCTGCCCACATCGGCATGTTTTACTGCTGTATTCTGTAAAGGGCCATCACTGTCCTTTGTTTTTATTTTGCAGAGCCATTTATCCTGTTCTTAAGACTGTTTCGGGAACAGTTTTGTGGAAAAGAGACCAGCAATCTCCATCAGTTTCAACTGACAGTTTTCAAGTACAGGTAGCAAGAATATGGACATTTTATTGAAGTACCATGTGCAATTGCATTAGGTCTCACTTATTATCAACTATAAAAACCTTGCCCCATCCATCCTATGACACAGTTCACCCTGCTGCCTCCGTCATTGTGCAAATCTCTCTTCTCCTCTGCACAGACCCCTACTACACCCTGTAGGGCCAAACTGAGCATCTCCAGTAGAAACTCACAATTTCAGCCCTGTATCACACAGTCATTCACAGACACCTGGCTCTTCCTCCCTTTAATCCCAATCACCCTGGGAGGAGCCTGCTTTCAGTACCAACATATTTAATACGCGAGCTCATTTTTCAGTTTGGCTTCACTAAAGAAAACAAGGGCTTGCCCAACTCTACTAATTGCAGATCAGAGTGACAAGGGTTGCTCTTTAGACAGTACCTAGTCTTCTGAATCATGCCTCTTTCCAACATGTCCCATTTTCTCTGGAAGTATAATGAATGGCATCACACCACATGCATTGGAGAAGTTACTAGTGACAATAAGATAAAAAGAGAATATCTATCCAATTTTCCTTGCAAGAGAAATCAGATCTCAACATTCAACTAATCCAATATAATCAATCAACAGCTTTTGTATTTTATACAGCTTCCCACTGTATCTATAATGTATGATATTTTTCAAAGAATTTTTCTATTTAAAAAAGGTAACATTAAAGTCACACCGTAGTAAATAATCCATGCTCCCTACAGTATCTCATTCTTTCAGTCACATGATACCGGCTGAAGCTTGCTACTGAGGCAGCAATCTCATATACCAACACTTTTTCAAGTCACAGTGGAAAATTACCTCATCTTAATCCCCATCTCCCATTACACACTCCTCATCCCTTGGGGATTCAACTCAAATCTGCTTCCAGTTCATTTATTGCAAAATGAAGTTCAATTACCCTATGGTCTGCTGACCGCTTGGCTTCTACCCTTTTAGATGTCATCACCATCTCAGTTTTCAGTGAGGCTAAAAGCTCAGTCTAGATCTGACACAGATACTAGGGTGTGACTATTCTTCCCTCATTCTCACTACCGGGCTGCTTTACCATCACCCAAGGTGCACTTCCTCCCAGCCATGCCAGTTCAGTTGGACATGCACAATCCTCACTTTGCACTTGCCTGTTTGTATTCCAAGATGCAGCTCTTTTTCCACTGATCAGTCTCTTATTCTTTCCATGGCCTGTGCTTAAAGAAGCTCTAGAGTTTAAATTTCTTAGTTCTCTATTTTAGCAAAATTCACAAACTAGCTATCTTTTAAATAAAATTTCCCTTTTTAGAATCCAGAAGCTGTTACAGGGCAATTCACATATATTTCTATGCAAAGTAAAGTGACAAATGATAATTCTATTAACAATGCATACATTTTACACACAATCAACTAGAGTAACCACTGTCAGCTCTTTAATCAGCAATTAAAATTTTTTTTGAAGTGTACCAGTACCATCACTTCCACTCCAATAACTGGGTTTTGCCTCTAAGACAAAAAACCTGGAAATTCTTAAGTCTTTCTAAAAATACCCAGTAGCCTCCTAACACATCCCTTCCCTCTCTCCTCCACCAGCAACTGTCCAAAAAGGCTGGGGATAAGACATTACCAATTTTACCCCAACAAGAATACCCATCCATTCCCTCTTCTCTCAGAGATCTCCTTCATAAATACACGGAGTTTTAAGTTATTGCAATTCTACTTAGGAAAACCCACCACCCTAAGTATCCTGCTGCTTATCACTTTATTTCCATCTTTTCCAGATTGTGTATACTCTTCAGACACTAGCATTTAAGTCACGATTATTATTTCAGAATCTCTCCTCCTTAAAAAGCTTTTGCATCACATAAATTGCTACAGTATTTTCACTTATGCATAGAGAGATCCTAGCATTAAAACAGAAGTTTCAGTTCATACAGCCCAAACAATCCTTATTCCTTGCTTTGTTTAGGCAAACTTTTTTATAGGCTATGTTATTTTTTTGGGTGTTCCCTCATCAGCCTTCACTGTTTTTCTTCTTTTCAACCTATAGACAGAACTGAAGTGAAAAATCAAAGTGAACATTTTGAGACTTGTTTAATCCCTGTAGTATGAATACTTTTCTTATATACAGACGAAGAGAAAAACAATGTAATGTAATACAGGGATGTCACAACTGATAACTAATATCTGTCAGACACCCCAGAACCAGTTCCAGATGCTTGTTGGTTGTTTCATGGGTATTCTGAGTGGCATGGTGTAAAAAACAGCTTCAAGTATAACATTCAAGACAGATACTAACATTGCCAGGCTATTAGTCATGCACATGGATTTTATTGGTCTTTAGTGCACAGGAGTAACTGTGTGCTGATGATGTACCCAATGACTGCCAACGTCCCAGCCTGCGCTTACACCTGACCCTCTTCACTTCCAGAGTGACACTTTCTTATCAAGAACCATGAGCTACTTCTGAGATGTACCTGATCAGAGTACAGCGTTTTCATGTAAAGATTTGACTTTGAGCAAAACCCCTAAGTGGGGTCAAAGTGGAGTCAAAACAACAGTTTGCATCTGTATTTTCCTGAAATGCAAAATACAGGAAAAGTTAGGTAATAACCAAGCATACATCCCAGTATGGCTTTTTTACACATTTCTTTGACATCTATCATTGGTTTTTGACATTTTGTTCCTCTGTGTATCAAGAAACCCCAGTCATAAAGTTACACCATCAAAGTTGTGTAACTTTTTTGGATTTGGATATTTGCTTATTATCTGTTAATGTCAAAATTTCAGGGCAAAGTTAGACAAGATAATAAGCAGAATGGAGCTTTTAAAATACTGAATTACCTGGAAGAAAATGCTTAACTACTTTTAGAAATCAGTTTAGGAATATTAAGAAGACAGACTCCTGAAACAGTCAAAACTTACTAATGTGTTACCAAGTTCTAGTATTTCCCTGCAGAAGTCTCATTAAATTAAGCAGCCAGAGGGGAGAAATGGGATTCTTACTCCTGAAACCCATAGGGCCATTGACAATCTTCCCGCACACCTACTACCAGCTGTCACAGTAGAGCAAAATTTAAATGTTAAATGAGTTATTGCATAGGTTTTCAGTATTCACCAAACAACACCCCGAAACGCAAGAGGCCACTAAGACAAGGATGGACAGTGGGTACCATAAGTACGAAACTAAATCTGTTTAGTACCAAACTAAACTAGTTTGGCTCTTCAGTGTGAACAACACTACAAAACCTGGTTGAGAAAAAAGAAAACAAAAAACTCAAACCCCAATACCAAAACCAACCAAACAAGACTGCAAGTTAAGTGGCAAATAATAAGTGCTCTATAATGTCATTCAAGAGACAGTATTTCCCTCCAGGGAAATATATTTATCTAATAAGAGTAATTAAAGAAAAAGAAAATAACAACCCTACACTTGGGAACCCAAATCAGATTTGTTATTCACATTTGAGTAGCCTGAGATTATATGAACCAGTCTTCACTCAAACAGATCTGATTTGATACGTGGCGATTCAATAAGGAAAAGTTAGCCGTACTCAAATCAGAACAGATGGCACGGGCCGAGTTCTGCATCACCTACAATTAGATTCTGCTCTGAAGAAACAACGTAAGAAGTAAAGCATGACACTGCCCCAAACTCTGTTTACTACAGGCAGTAGCGTTTTGATAGTTGAAACTAATGACAGCACCAATCTTAGCCAGATAATCCCCCATCTCCTCTGTCTGTACCGCACACCTCCCGCTATGGTCTTGGCTAGAGACCTTTTGAGCTACTGCAGCACATCATCCACTCGGCCAGACAGTGTAGAATAAGGTGGCAGCACTCAACTATTTCCTGCTCTGCAATGCAAGGGCTAGATCTAGTTCTGGCCCTTGTCACTAGACCTGTAACGGGGTCAATTCATAAAGGAGAGCAAACATCTTCCTCGTGCATTAGCAGCACATGGCACAAAGGGCATGCGATTAGTACTGCCAAGAAATATTCTACTATACATCAAGGCACTTCACTGTGTTCTACACGGAATAGCATTTTCATGTTGGAAAGAAACATCACTTTAACTGATATAAATAATGCACGGTCTTTCATCAGACCTAACTGAGGATTAAAACCAAAGAGAGGACTGAAGAAAAATAATTACCACCAAATTCATCTCACATCATGTAACTGAGGTTTTGTTAAAATTAAAGCCAACTTCAGCAACCCTTAAAACCTCAAAAACAAAACTTCAGTTATGAGTATTTATCATCAATATCTTGAAGTTGCAAAATAGAGAGATTATTGAGCCTACTAAATCATGCCTGCTTCAGCATAACAGCAGAACACTTTGTCACAACTCTAAAATGGCAAGAACATCTCTATCATAACACTACATGCTTTCTTGAACAGCAGGGACAGAAGTGGAAGGATTAAAAAAAAAAAAATAATCCCTTTGAATTTACAAGAGCCTCCAGTGAACAAAGGTGGATGTCCCCTTTTTGCTGGAGTGATAACTTTCAAATGCATCCCTCGGTAATTACTGAGCAGTGCTTTCAATTTTAATCCAAACTTAGAATGTGAATGCTATGGATATTGCAAAAAACAAAATTCACTGGCTGTATTTCATTATTTCCACAGATGAACGGAATTTCACCGTGCAGAGAAGCTGCAGTTCTTTCTAATTTGTGTCTAGCTTCCACATGGAAAATTTCAGTCTGGAATTTATTAACAAAGCAAAGCCCCTCTTCATACCATAAGGCTTATAAACATTAGTGTGACTGTGAAGTACTAATCTAACAAACATGCCTAACAAATCTGGCTACTTAATGACAGCAGTTCTAGCAAGGCAATTATTTTCAAAACAAGGAAAATGCTCAACCCCTCTCACTCCATCACCACACAAAGTGCAGTGGCAGATCCCTTCCACCATACACAGAGACAGGAGACTTCACACACAAACGACAGGAGCAGTCAGTACCTTCTGGTGTGAGATCCAGCTCAGAAGCAGAGGCATGTCCAAGCAGAACTGTCACCGAACCTTCGTGTCATGAACACAAAGACTCAGGAACAGACTCCTGGGATAAGTGAAAGCAGAAAGGATCCCCCTCTCACAAAGGGCTGGCAGTGCTGTCACTGCACTTCCTCAGGCTCATTTCACGATATTACAGCAGAGCCAGAGATCCGTGCAGCAGCCGTTATTCTTCAAAAGCCAAGTATTTCCTGACTGGGGGCTGGAAGCATCTGCGCTGCCTCGGATTTGAATAATGCATCCCACTCATGATCAAGCTATGTACACTTAAAAGCAAACAAAAGAGAAACGGGATACTGTTCAGAAATCAACACCCTGTGCTTTGCTAATTACTGGGAGTTTGACATTTATCAATTAGAAAGCAGTGCAATGTGAGAAAAAATCAGGAGCAATTGGAACAACTCTCCTTTCAGTTAGTGTTAACTTGCATATCCACAAGATGGGAGAACCCAGCCACAACAGTGAAACATGAACAGAGACAAAATAAGCCACATATCATATCCTGCTATGTACCAAGCGTTTGACATGGAGGCAAAGTTCTTATCTTACACAAAAACACACCCAAATGCCAGCCAAAGTACAGATACCTGTAACTATTCTCAACAAGAAGGGTGAAAGAAGGGTGGGAGAGGGAGAAAATTGTTTTCCTTTAACTGCTATAAATGTTTTTACTGCCATCCAGTTAGTCCAGGGCTGATCATTCAGACCTGTTGTACTTGTAAAACTACTGCATTCTGCTGCTTCCCACTCTGGTGACAGTGTTCCACTTAACAGTTTTAACCATTAAAAATTCATCTTTCCGATAAAGAGATAAAAGACCAGGTCGACGTGATTCAACTTATGCAGTCACACAAGGAATTTGCTGATTTTGTTTATGCTAGAGGTATTAGAAACTAGAATAGAAGACTGCCTCCATCAGCTGACTTACTGCTGAAGGAATACTGACCATCTTCTGTTTTACAGAAATAAGGACGATTTGTAGCCAAGAGAAATGCTATTGCAATGGGGAAGGAGTAACAGCCAAATTACTGAGCATTTCTATAACCCATCTGCACTTAGTGTACAGTCTAAAAATACAGTTTAGAAAACTCAGTCAGGTTCTCAGCAGGCAGCAATAAGCATCTGCCATCTACTCCAATTCATTCTGCTGAATGTCTGGGCTGACAAAACACAAGCCCAGTAGCAGAAAGCTGGAACACAGGAGCTGGCAAAGAGAAAGCAGCTTTTGGAGCTTCAAGCTGACTGCCATCCCTGACAGCTAGTGCTTTCACATTTCTACTGTTCTCTACAGGCTCATGAGTTTAGCCAAAGCCTAAAGCATCAGAAAACACACTAAAGGATTGCATAGAGGAACATTAAAGGATTGGATAGAATAAAGTTTTGCTTTCAGGAGACAGTCTTCCTCCTATTTGCCTGGCCTATATTTTTCCCAAGTGACTGGTCAAGACCCAGCTAGGTTTGCTTCTAAAGAACTGCTACAGAGCAGTGCATGTATTTTACTCTGACATTCAGCCTCACACCACATATTAGGGAGATCACATACTCCTGCCAAAGGCAAAGCTGAAGACTACTACTACATCACCCTAAAGAGAGATCTATTTTTAGATAGGTAAGCTAAAATAAAATAAAATTCAGTTTTCAAAATAATGCTTATCCAAGATCAACCCAGCAATGACTTACACTGTTTAGTTTTGATACAGTCAACAAGCAGAAAAAAGTGCCAGCGTTGCACAGCATATGCTTAGCAAACCATCACAGCACCTAATTTGCTGCCGGAAACTTGTGGATCACGTAACACATTCGGTGTGCTACACACACACAAGATGCTTCTATGTCAAATATCCAAATTTAAATAAGCACTATAATGATAGAAGGTGGATCAAGTTACTTAAGAGGAAAGAATATCTAAGAGTTACAATATGGTTTAGATGCCTGAGCAGACAATAGGTGCCTTTCTTTATACTTCTCTGTAAACACTCTATAGCGGCGTATCAAAGAACTTCAGTGATGGCAGTGACAGTGCAGCACAACAGGAGCAGTGCTTAAGCAAGGGAGGTTCTTGCACTCAGTGTTTTGCTCCTATGTTTAGGCCAGTCAGGCTTGATGCTTTTCCACCTTTCAGATACAGCTCACATTCACCCAGCTCGAGGACTCTGTAACCCACAGCAGTGTCAGTACAGAGGTCTCATGACAATCCTTATCCTCTTTGAATATGTAGATTAGTAAAACTCAATTCATCTATAGTTTTATACTTTGAACATATGCAAGTTTGTTTCCAAGTTTAGGACATAGTTCTCAGTGAAAGACTTAGCAAAGTACAGCTTGCCTGGAAAAGCAGTCCTTCTTAAACTTCTTTAACCCAAGTTCCTACAAACTATAAAAGCACAAATTCAGATATTAGCTAGGAATTTTCTCCTGAAAACTGCATTTTAGCTCAACTTGGCAGTTCCAGTAAGAGGTTTATTAAAGATGTTGTTTTCAAAACTCCATCATGTTTAACACATACCCTATTTTTAAAAGGGCTTGCCTGAGAAGATAAGGCTGTCACGTGGACAGTCTCAAACAATTAATACATTCTCTGCATTCATTTCCTTTTGGGGGGTGGGGGGGCAAAGTTGGAGAGCTCATTGAAGTATTTTGCCCATTTATGGTCACTATCCACTTCTCAAATACAGATCAGAAGATCATGAACTTCATTTTAGCAGATTTAAAGTGGTAACACTGAAATAAATGCTCCATGCACCACGTTTAAGAAGGTGGCAATTTTTAAATTCAGTAGTTTCAGATAAAAGTTCTCAAGATTTTAAGTTTAAAATATTAACTAACATATTGATTCACTATGAAGTGAACACACTTAGAAAAGTCTGTTTTTCCCTAGTCAAGAGATCAAAGTTTCAGGACTCCTATACGGCAGACCATGAAGACTCCTAAAGTGAGTATCATCCCAGAAGTGGTTAAAACCCACCATGATACCCATGGATGACACCACTTTTATAACTCGTTTGCTACAATAACCACCTTCTTCTACTATCACTGAAGGAGAAGATGGCAAGTGGTTAGTAATTCAGTGCTGACTCTGGGAGATGGGAAAAGTAAGATTCTATTCAGCCTAGCAGATTTAGCACATGGATATACTTGGTCCAATAAAGTCAGGCATCGCAATAACTTATAGTTCCCTTAATGAGGCTAGAAATTCCTCAGCGACTTAGGTGTTAGTTCTTTTCCTGTTTAATGTTTTCCCACAAACTCTCAACTGCAGTGTGAGGTTTCAGACTACACACTTTCCTTAAAAAAGGCTCCGCTTACAAGGAGTTGGACACCAAAAACAGTGTCAAGCAGCAGGTGATACTGTGGCAGAGACAAAAAGTGTTACTACTGGGTTCAAGGTTCCTTTTCTCAAAAGAACATTCATTAGGAAACTGTGAAAGACAAATGCACTTCATCAGACAATGTGCACGGAGTATAAATAAAATAGATTGTAACTTAGTAGCATCTCAACAGCTTCTCCACACCTGCCAAGTAATGTTAACTAGTTTTCTTGTACTTTGAAGATACACACCTGTACATGTTCCAGCTTGTCTTCTAATCTCACAGTTCACAAGAACAACTGCATTGTCTCGTGACAGTATCAAATGCCTAAGCAACCAGTAGTACAATTAACTCCTCCCAGATAACAACCAGCAAAGAACCCAAGCATAAATACAGCAAGGAAGGATTTCAAAGCCATTACTATTCCAGATGCTGAATTACCACCTGCTTTGAAATGAGGGGCTGGGAAGAGCAGGGAACTTCCACCTAAATAGACTTCCTCCAGCACTGAAATCTTGAACCACCACTTTGCCTAGGAGTCAGAGGAATAATGAATACCATGCCTGAAGGCAAAGTTAGCACAGCACAGAACACCAAACGCTACTCTCCACGGGAGTCACATTAGTCTAATCTTGTCAATCAGTAACTGTTTAAAATACTAAGATTTCATCAGCTGGTTATGGTAGCTGTGAAGAGAATTAAATCATTAGATAGTTATGGTGTTCAAATGTAAATCCATACAGACACAGCTGGATGGACAAGTATTTCAAATTTAATAGCTGAAAGTAATTAAATGCACGGTCCTTTTGCTTTTTGACACAGAGAAGTTCTAAAAGAGCTACAGAGCTACTGTTACTACTACTAATAATAAAACAAACAAAAAACCAAACCAAAAAAAACCCCAACCCACAAGACCTAGGGTCAACAGAAAAGGAAATACTTTCCCAGAAAGCTTTGATATAATGGACTCAATAAACAGACAGTAAGGTCCTTTCAGAGAAACAGCTTTCTAAGGCGACTCTTGCACCAGTCGTGACATACATGAAGAGTAAGTTAAGGGTGTGATAGAGACCCACGAGACCATTTACATATATTTCCAAAACGTCTGTGAGAGCATTTTGTTTTGGTTATGAATACGAGTTCTACAAAGCTGAAGGGGAAAAGGGAGCACAGAGGCACCTAATCACTGTGTAAGTAAGAAAGCACAATAGGTATATAGAGTCAAGATGGGCGGGAAGGAGTTGTTTCTGAGATCATTGGGGAGGTTCTGCTCATTTTTTTAGCCAACATTTTCATATACATCAGGTAAAGTAACTTTTGCACTGCTTCACTAATTGCTACTGGTAGATGCTACTTATTTCAGTACTGCTAAACTTTATTTTCTGAATTTATTGTGCCTGGTATGTGCTAGGTATTTCTGTGCCAGCAGCTGCACAGCACTGCCTGACAGCATAAACATTAAGATTTTGGACATTTGCTTGAGATCACATAGGTAAGAAGAACAGCTAGGTTGCATTAAGTAACTGCAGCTAACTTTTTGATAACAATATTCACGGGAAGAGTGGCATTGGCTTTATGATGTCCTAGCAACACAACAACAAATTAACCCAGGATTTCTGGAATTTAAGTTCATTGTTAATGCAGAGCAAAGCCCACACTGCTTCACCTTCTGTAGCAGCATCTACATTTTAGGTAGTGTTCTAGGTTTGCGTGGCAATTATGCCAGCTGGCTCCAGGACAGACCCACCAGCCAAGGCTGGGCCAATCGGTGATGGTGGTAGCCCCTCCAGGATAATGTATCTGAGAAGGGGAAAAAACCTGTGCAATGGCAGCTAGGACAGAAGAATGGGAACACATGAGAGGAACAGCCCTGCAAACACCAAGGTCAGTGAAGGAGGGGCAGAAGCTGGTCCAGGTGCCAGAGCTGAGATTCCCTTGCAGCCCCTGGTGCAGACCATGCTGATGCAGCTGTGCCCCTGCAGCCCATGGAGGGCCGGCTGTAGAGATCCACCTGCAGCCCATGGAGGATGCTACACCGGAGCAGTGGATGACCAAAGGAGGCTGTGACCCCATGGGAAGCCCATGCTGGAGCAGGCTCCTGGCAGGGACCTGTGGACCTGTAGAGAGAGCAGCCAACAGCGGAGACAGTTTGCTGGCAGGACTCCAGCAGGAGACCCACGCTAGAACAGCCTGTTCCTGAAGGACTACACCCTGTGGGAGGGGCCCACACTGGAGCAGTCTGTTCCTGAAGAACTGCGCCCGTGGAAAAGACCCAGACTGGAGAAGTTGGTGGAGACCTATCTCCTGTGGGAGGAGCCCCACACTGGAGCAGAAGAGTGTGAGGAGTCCTGCCCCTGAGGAGGAGGCAGCGGCAGAGACAGTGTGATGAATCCCCATTCCCTGTCCCCCTGCGCTGCTGCGGGGAAGAAGGTAGAGAAAATTAGGAGTAATGTTAAGTCCAAGAAGAAGGGAGTGGTGGGGGGAAGGTGTTTTCAGCTTTGTTTTTCTTTCTCATTACCCTACTCTGATTCGATTGGTAATAAATTAAACTGATTTCCTCAAGCTGAGTCTGCTTTGCCCATGACACTAATTGGTGAGTGATCCCTCCGTGTCCTTACCTTGACCCACAAGCCTTTTGTTATGTTTTCTCACCCCTGTCCAACTGAGGAAGGGAGTGAGAGAGGCTTTGGTGGGTGCCTGGTGTCCAGCCAGGGCAGCCCCCCACACATCTTACCTGGATACCTATATGGTAAGTTATGTTCCCTGCTTGTAAAGGAAAAGGGCAGCATAGTCCTAATGTCTAGGACTTGGTGAAAGTATGCTTAGATGTAACATGGCAAATCCCATCATGCGGCTCCTGTCTGGCCTGGAAATAGAAACTCCTATTTCTGGTCTGATGGGTGACGGATGAGAAGGGAAGAGTTATTTTGTCACTGACACAACAGTGTTTTCAGGATATTTAATAAGTTATTTGGAAGGATAATATAAATCCCATTCACTTCAGCTTACTACAGGAGTTTCTTAATAATTTCACCTAAGGTATTACTTGTCATGCTCAGCTGCCATCAAAAGCAAGATACACCTTCAAGTAACTTAAAATTTCAGAAGAAGTATGTGAGTTGCTCTTTCACAGAAGACAACAGCCTTCTCTGGAGTAAGGAACTTAAAACTCAGTTTACCCAAAATTTGGTCATTCTACTGCTTATTTTTTACTTCCAATAGCCGAGATAATGAAAGATTTCTCTCTGCATCTGAAAGTCATTTTGCTGATGAGAGCTAGCAGTGAACATGTAACTATTAACCGAAATCAGAAAAAAGGTCCCCTAAGTAGTGAACTTCATTCCTTCTGCTGATCAACTCTCCCTCCCCTGGGGGAGCTTAGTTGATCTGGGAATTATCTGTGTTAGGAATCTATTCTTGGTCATGTCTGAATGTCCTGTTCTCACTGAAGTCAAGGCTGAAACTTGTTTTGCAAAGCCAGTGAGGAAGCATTGTACCATAAAAGTTAAGCATATTTCTTAACTATCTGTTCTGTGATTCCCAGCATCCTATCTCAGAAGAAAGGTATGTCTTATTCACCAAGCCTCAATCCTTTCTCAGCTGTGACACCTACAAGGGCTTCCAAAACAATTCCATACATTTCTATATGGTAGATACTGGCAAACTTCGAGAAGAAACAACAAACATCTCAGTTTCAGGGGTTATGCCAAACATGACAGAAATATACAACACTAGTTAGATTTGTTATTCTCTAGGGAATTTTTAAACCATCTGGCATAGTCCCAATTGCTGTAGTTTCTGTTTGTTCAAGAGCTCTCAGGGAGCTGAAGCCAGCATAGGACACAAATTGGATCATTTCTGTGTTTTTACACTTGTAAAAACATCTTGCATAAATTAGGTAACTTCAAAACAGAGTTATGATACAATGAAGCAGATTTAACAGATTCATACCTTATCAAGAGAATTTTAGTACAACTTAAAAGGGTTCAGAAATTAATATGGACTGTCAGCTAGAAGCAAAATCTGAAAAATACATAATCCATTTGAGAAGCCACTATGGAATTCGTTAACCAAGATGTAGTTCAAAGGGATTTACATGAACAGAAATAAAACTGAATATATTAACATCTCCATCCATATTTTTTCATAAACAGAAGCCAAGTCCACCAGTGTGTAAATTTTTTTGTTCGGGTTTTGTTTTTTTTTTTGAGTGGGGAAGTCCTTTATGAGAGGGTTATGAACCACTGGAGCAAACAATGACAAAATCATAAGTGAAAGTAATAGGAAAAAGTAAGAACAGGCATGTTTGCTCCCAAATCCAGTACTTGGTATGTACACAATTTCAAAGTGCCAACTGAGAGCAACATTCTGCAGTGTGAGAACCTGCCCAGCTGAGGTTGCTTCCCACGTGCTCGAACCTACATCCCATAAAGAGATTTTAACATCCTATTTTCCCTCATGGGAACAGTGGGAATGACTATCTCAGACTTGGATGTTCAGTTTAATATCACACTAAAAGTACTGCACCGCCTCTCCCCAAGCAGAGGAAGTACTAAAGGAGCCATTTTATGCCAAGGTCCTTATGCTTATCACAATCCTTGTTCAGTCTGTTGGACTCCTTCAAAGATGCATCACATATAAACACCAGTCTTGCAATCAAGCAATTTAGAATTGCTACCAGCCCATAACACGTAAAAAACTGTATTACTTTCAGTTGGTAGCAGCTTCATGATCATTGTTAGCCCAATTTATTTAGACGACGCCAGCTCTGAGGCTGACCATAGCAGACAGGGGTTCTAGAAGGACACAATAAAGTCAAATTGCTGCAAGGAATTTGTAAGTCCCAACAGCATATGGTAAAAACCACCTAGTGAACAGCAAATTTAAAACTTGTGCCCTCTTTTCGTATTAAGAACACAAGAGGAAAGCAATCCATGAAATAAGAGCTAATCAAAGGAAAAAGAAAGAAAGGGGGAAAAAGAAGACTGTTACACACAAACTCAGTTAATTATGGGGACACAGAAGAAAGCCTGTTACAAGTTACTGGATTGACAGGTCTGAAATTTTAATGTACAACCAAGGAATAACAGTCTTTTGAGTTAAAAAAAATAAAATTATCCAAAGTGTCAGAAGTTGTCACTTCTGGAAATCAGTCACTGGTTTAAGGGGATAAATTGCTAAGTAGGAGGATGATTTTAAGGCAGCACTTCAAAGAAACATATTAGGTAACAACAGATACATGTCATGTAGTAACATCCCGGTATTATACGATGCTCCTAAGTGACATGAAGGTGAAATACAAGGTTTAAGACACCAAGGGTTTATTTCCAATGGCAAATATACAAATAGTGTAAGATTAGGACACGGGTGAAGAACTGGCAATCCTAGTATTTTATTAGAGTTTTTTTCTGTATCTATGAACAGAGGCAGGAAATTAAGATCAAGTTGAGGTCATGTGGCTATAATATATGTTGACTGTAACAAGGATTTTTCCAGAAATAAAAAAGGCAGAGTCATCTTTGCAAGCAAGTTTTGTCAATAATCCTGTATTGTTTATAAGCTACACTGCTTGTTGTGGATTCCCAAGCAGATAAGAACTGCTCACAATGCACAGACTTCACAAATAACCCCACCTCAATAAAACTTGGGGTTGCACACCTGCTACTCAGAAATTAGGATTCCCCTCAAACTTTCTGTTACATCTTATTTCATAATCTATAAATTTACAATAAAATGGTTGTCATTTATTCTTCTAAGGGGAAAAAAATGCATAATTTTTCCCAGTTTATAGAATATCCTACAATTTCATTCTGCAAAAAAACCCATACAGACATCTTGAAAAATATTTATGTAATTAGAAGGATTTAAAAAGAGGATTTTAAAAAGGATAAGCTGCTAAAAACACACACTTGATGTCAACTCAACACTGAAAGTCCCAAGCATTTATCAACACAACAGTGCACAGCCTAAATGTTTCTTAACCCATAATTATATGCAGCATAATTGGGAAACCTCAAATTTACAAGAAGAAATACCCAAGTGGTGACAAGATGACAGAAGAAACTTCTACTGGAAGAGGAAACCCCCCACTCCCCAACAGCTGGTCCCTTAGAAGGGTTCGTATGTGCAGCCGGGAAGGAAGAGATTCATCTCAAAGTTGAGATGCTGAAGAGCTTCCCCACTACCACCTCCCCAGTATTCTCTCAAGATATCACACCAAAAATAGTGGTGAACCTGGCAGTATCAGGTTAATAGTTGGACTTGATGATCTTAGAGGCATTTTCCAACTTTAACGAATCTACGATTTATCCTGATAGCTGCATACAAATAGGATTGCAGACATCATTGTATTTCTATAAAGCTTGGTTGGATGCTCACACCCACAGAAGGTAAGAGTGTACTTTCAAACACTCGTTTACAAAAAACATCCAATTTTGCAACCCCAGCTTTACCCAGCACTTTCTCAGGCTTTATGAGCAGACTTTCCTTGAATACAAAGAACTGGGGCTGAGACTCTACCCAGCAGGTGTTGCTCATAAACTGACTAAACTGAAGCTTCAGAGCTTTTAAGTTCCCAGATAATTAAAAAATATTTAATAGACTGAGTAGGGGAGGAGGAGCTGCTTTTTACAACACAAGAAGTCCCTGCATCACGTTAAGAACAAAGCTGTATTTATATCATTTCACCGCTTATCTGAACACCGCCCTGCGGTATCTAACAAAACACACACTGCACTTTCCCAATAAAACACTCTGTGCTAAGGTAGCTGTACCTCTCCACCGGGATGTGAATATGTGTCCTGAGCCCTATTACAGGCAGCACAGAAACAGATGATTTCAGACTTTATGTACTCAGCTTGGATTCAGTCAGGAGCCACACGGTGAAGCCTCTGCACACCCGCAAGCCTGAAAGAGCACTGGCTGCCATTGCTTTATTTTTATTTTAACTTGGGATCTTGTCACCTTTACCTTCTAACATCATCAGCCACATTAGGCTGAGCATCTTAGCCAAGAGCTTCCCATTTCGACAGCCAGAAAACAGACAGCAAGACTTTTTCTTTTTCTTTTAATGAGGTCCTGAGGTCATCAAGAAAGGGGCCAAGCAACACCCACATAGAAAGGTGCACTACATTAACCTCACAACAGCGTGCAGAGTGCTTGGCTCTTGGAACAGAAGCATGGCCAAGAGGCTGCAATGCTCACCCTCATTTGGAATGTTTGGACATATTCTCAGGCTCTGTGAGGACCCTCTGTAAATGCTTTTAGTTTTAAAAGCAGAAGCTACTAAATTATTCTTTATTTTACTCTGGAGGGAAAAAAAAAAGAAAATAGTTTACTACAGCATTCATTATATTTACAAGTGCAATTTCATTTTTTTGGCAGATCTCTCAAGTTTACCACTAAAAGGATAAGGTTACAATATTGAATTTGCTACAGGATAACTGCTTTGGGGGAAAAAAAGAACTTGCTTTTCTGAGACACTCAAGAATTAAGATGAAAAATTGAGACCCCTGGCAGTAAACTGTCCCCTGTACCAACACTGTTTTTCCATTATTGTAAAAGTGCAGGTTTTAATCTCTTTCCTTCCACAGCCATGCCCAGAAGAGTCCAGATAGACTGATCAACCAGTTCTAGTCAGCAGGGCTCTGTGAAAGGACTGAGGGTCATCCTCTCAAACCAAACTGCAAGATCAGTTTTAAATGCCTACAAAGGTTCATCTGATCTGATGTACATGGTAGGTTTACTAGGAAGTAATTGCAAAGGCTATGCAATAGAAAAAGAAAAAAAAAAAGAAAATTTTTGTATGAGAATAAGTACCACTTTGTAAAAGCTTTTTCTGTATCAGAATGTTTAAACAAGAGCAGCTTATCTATGAAAGAAATGGAAAAAGAAAAAAAATGAGTTTTTATTATGTCTTGTAGACAATAATAAAAAAGTTAAATCTGCACAGGGAGGAGGAGAGGAAAGTCGCTCTTCCCAAAACTCGACCGAAATAATGAAGTCCATCTTTCCCAAGAAGAAGATGACAGCAGACAAAGCTTTCCCTCCATGTCACCTGTGTCATTTGTACATCCAGCTGCACGGTGACACTTCCCAAAGCAGCCAGATTCTAGCAAACAGTACAACAGCTCACACAAGGTGAACCAGCAGTGTCCACTTAGTATCTCTGTTAAGTCTTTCTGAAGTCACTCCTGCTGCATCATTTTTCTACACATTCAAGGAATCTCATGGAAGATGCCAGGCCCTCAAATTTCAGCAACAGGAAACAGCCACCATCAAATTTCTTTTTCTTTCTTTCTTTTTTTTTTNATACAGCACTGAGTCTTTATGCACCAAGCAATCGAAACAATGGCAACAATGCAAGCTGAAGGTGAACTTGGACAGATAAGATATACAGGTGCTTTACAGTGAATTCTGACTGGAAACACTTCAGTGCATTGCCAAGCACTATCAAAAATTTGGTGAGAACTTCCTTAAAAAAAATAAAAGCTCTGATTTACTGAAGTCATACTCAATTTATATCCAAGTTTATTTTTAGGCATCAAGTTCTATTCTTTTCATACTTCAAACAATGAGATTTCAGATACTTCATTCTCTAATAAAGCTGATTTACATTACATAGCATGTAAGTAGCATGAAGAGCATAATCTGATTTGTGGTGGGTCATGAATGACAGACAGGACATTTTTACATGCTACTTAAAACTTCATCTCTTAGGAAGGAAGTTATTTGCCTACCTATGGTTCTTCAGTCCAAGTCAATATGGCTGGGAAGAGATTCAGTTGCTCTCAAAAGGATTCAGAAACTGGGCAACACGGTAGGCTGCATCTGCACATCTTAACTTTTGCTGAAATCATAGCCAGCTTAACCATTCCTACAAGCAGACAAGTGCTTGTAGCAACAACCAGGACTTGGGAGATTTATTTTTCTCAAACCCTTCGGTTTATATTAACTTCCAGCGCAGGAAGCAGGGCTAATTTCTGGTTACAAAACATTATCACTTATCATTTCACAGAATGAAACTATCAAAATAAAGGTGCAGTGTAACAGACCATAACAACATGCTTTTTCTTTCCTTTTTGCATAAAACTAGCGCTTGGAAACAGGACTCCGACTGGAATTCCACATTGCCTATCTTAGTTCTGTTCTTAGATGAGCCTAGTCTATCACAGAGGTAAGCGTAGTCATTTTCTGGGGGACAGTCAGGGATATAAGAATGCTGCTCATGTACAGACAGTTGTATTTCATCCCCAGCATCATGAGAAATGGCAGGATAACACCGAGAAATTACATCCTCAAGCACAGACAGAGCACAGGTACATTCAGTGGCCTTCTTTTGCTATGAGCTACCTGATGTGCAGCACTTAAACTTCATTCCTTGCTTCAGATATTTGAACCTCTCACGGAAAAGAAAAGCTACCCAGTTCGTAGACAGCAAAACCAAAGAGTATTTGGAAGGAAACACACACTGTTTAGAAAGTAAGAGTGAAAGACCTTATTGGGATCTCCAGCTAATCTGGAGGTGCCTGATCTGCCTTGTAAGGGATCACACTGTGCTGGCAGGCTTCTCACAATGAAAGAGTTGCATATCCAGCTATGAGACTGGAAGAAATAATCACAGGTCCCTCGTGAAACATCAGGGACCATGTACAGGAACCTTGTACACCTCATTTCCTGGCCAAAAAAAAAGGCTTCTGAAATTACATCATCAGTTCCTTCTTGTCTTCTCCATTCTCATAAGCACCTAAGGTCCATGTCTTCCACCAAATTTGACTGCTATGCCTACCTTTAGAGTAACCTTAGCCGGGGAAGGCTAAGTGGGGTGTGTAGAAGAGAAAGTGACCACGTGGCTGTGTAAAGCACAAACGCCTGCACAGAGCAGAACTGACAAGCTTGTGCTGAGGGCATCTGTTCTGCTTGGGTGGCCAATGCACACACAAGTGTGTGCACAGTAAACATCAGCTACAGCTGGCATAACACACTGTTTCTTGCCCAGCAACTACCCGAGGACACAGAATAAGGTGGAAAACTGAAAGACTCCTTAAAACAAAGAACTTGATAAACTGCTTTATATGAAAGAAATTCTTATTTTGCATGTTATTTGTGTGTTTTTCCATTCCCTCTTACTTCTGCTCCACTTCACCAGACAATTTCACATTCATTTTCCAGGAAATGCTGAAGGTCTAGCTGAATCTTCTGAGGTACCCAGCATACTATAATATATCTTTCTTATCTCTTTTAAACAGAAGGAAACGGATCAAAGCAAGAAAGTCTGTAACTCATGAAGTGGCAGGAGTGTTTGTTCTGCAGCAATCTGGATTTTCCCCATTTGAGAATGAGCTGTATTACAGTTTTACATGAACACTAACACAGTGCTATTTCAGGCATGGTGAAGATCACAAATTGAATCCCTCCCTCCTACTCCCTCTTAGCCATACACACATTGCAGCATTTTATCAGTTACAGTCATAGCTCTCTAGGGTATTAAGCCAAATGTTTCACATTAAGACTACATTATTCATTATCTCCAATGCTACACTAATTTAGTGTGTTTAAGCTCAACCTGTTCATATTTACACTTTGCAGCATGTCACTGAACACCACCCACTATTTAAGAACACTGAAAACATTGGACAACATTTCCCTAGCTTAGATACTGCCTCTGAAGCCAAACTGCTGCCTTAACAGCTGAACTTTACAAGAGCAACAAGATGGAGCTGCATCCCCAGCAGGACAGCAGAGAGCATAACACACCTCCATCAGTTTGTCTCACAGGGCAGAGCTTCTAGATGGTAAGACTTCAAAGTTTTCCAAATGCATAAGAACTATCCCCTCACCTCCTTCCACAAAGTATTTTTTAAGGGCATTATACTACCAAGCTGGGATATCTGTTATGTTTCATCAAAGACTGAAATAATTAAGTGTTTGAACTCAAGGAGGGTTACACAACCCTCGTGCACAGAAACAATTCTTCAGCCTTGGAAGAGACAGCAAGGATTTTGCCATCCTGTAAGATAATGCCACAGCTACCAAAGCTACAATCAAATACAATATTAAAAAATTAGTAAAGTCGACTTTTTGGCATACATGTTTTCAACAGAAAGATGGACTCTAAGTAGCACATAAAATGCTAGTGTAGAAGTACTGTGTTAGGCTAGTCAGGAATCATCAAATCCTAGGTAGCTACGTAATATTTAACTATTTAGTCTGAGTCTTATGTTGATTGTCTTTTCTAAACTGAGCTAAAGCAATTCATGCATACAGTATTTCTGTCAATCAAAACATAAGCTTCTCATGCTTTAGGCAAGACTATTTATTGTGAGTGAACAGACCAAGTTAAAAATTTAATGGGTGGTTAATAAAAGATGGAGAGGAGTTTTACTACTCCATGTGAATGAGGTACAATAGCCATCTCATGTAGGAGATGGAACTTAAACCTGCAGCTGAATCCCATCCTGCCCTGTCCTATCTCCAAACAGCTTTCTGTTTTCCCCCCCTGAAGTGAGTTTGACTGAAGAATCTGAATTCTCACAGCAGAAACACAGTTGGACAGCAGAGAGCCCTGCATCCCACTGACATCTGGTCAGGCACCCCAGACTCTTCAGACTGAATTTGGTAGACCATGGCCAACTACAATGTGCCAGGTGTAGGTGCCTATGAATAAACTCAAAAGCATGAAATAGCGATAGAGAGAGAATCCACTTACAAGCAGCTCCAATTTTTATCATCTCTTCATATACAAACCCAAAGGTTACAGTCTAAGTACACCAAACTGGCAAGAGTTACTTCTGAACACAAATAAACACAGCCTTCCACTTTCCAGTTGTCCTGGTTCTGTTCAGGACGGGGTTAAGTTTTGCAGTACCCACATCAGAATCAAGTTTACTCAACCCGATCTGGTATTTCAAATTATACTGAGCAGATTAAAACTTTACATTTACTTACCATTCTCTTCCTAGTTATTTCCTACTACCTTTCTCTCACTGCCTAGTAAGAGTCAAAAATTAATGCTTACTCTTAAAAAACTTATTCCTCCTAACGCAAATCCTTCATAAATTCCTCAGTGATACCATTTTAAAAATGGATTGAGGCAACAGGGGTATGTCCTAATATCCAACTATCTAATTATGAGAACTTATGTACATCAATTTTGCCTTCTATTCAGAATTTAACTTCCTTTTCCAGGGAAGACAATAATTGCATTAAAGAAAAAAAAAAAAAAGAAAGATAAGAAAATCCATCATATCTTCTTCCTATAGTCCACTATTATCCAAGGGGTTCTTTGAACCTCAAGCCTGGCTAAATGAGCAACTGCCATTTGAGCTTATTGACCAGGAGTACTACCTGTTATCACGCAAAGCAGTAACAGCCAGGAAGGCAGGACATATCCTATGACATTCAGCATTATCTGAGAGATGTATTTCAAAGTCTTCCACTTTAGTCTCAGGTAATAAGTACCTTCTAATAGGAAGAAGGTCACACATCTAGACTCCAGTCAGAATAACAACTTTCTGCCCTACCACCTCCATCACACCCTCATGTGGCCATTAAGAGCTTGTTCCCTTCTTAATCCATAAGCCTGAAAAGAGGCATTGATTTCAGAGAGAGCAGTCTCCCTGCTACCAGCTCTGGATCCTTTCTGGGCAGAGTTTATGGTCAGCAGGATAAATCCTAAGGAGGCTTACGCTGATTTGTGTCTAGCAAGCCTGGGATCCTCAGGGAGTCTCATCACAAAGCTCCAGTGAGTTGCTACAGGATCAGCTCATGTGCATTTACTGAACAATTTATCACACACACTTTGACAGCGCTGGCAGCTGTAGAAAGCCCTTCCAGCCCTTCCCTTATAGCAGAGATTCTCTAGCTTCCAAAAAATCCTTGCTCAAGTTTTAGACATAAATCAATGTTTTCTTGATGACCTTTGCTCCCAGAAAGCAACTACACACTTTAAAATCAGTCCGAGATACAGACTCCCTTTTGTACAGAAAGTGGTCCTGCTATGTCCAAATAGTTAACTTTGGGCAACAATACTGATTAAAAAGAAAGAAATTTAAGGAGTATGCCCAAGGTTCTTTATGACAGACCCTAATGCATGGACCAGCTTTACCAGAACTCTGTCTTGCACTGACAGTTTTCTATGAAAGTGTATGAACTTTCAGAAAATAGTAGAGTCTACTATAGAAGTAATTAGCAAGTTGGAGAAAAAACAAATCTGTCTAGAGAGCTCTCAGTTGTACAAAAAAATCCTCCTTTATCATTCTACCATCCTATGATTTTGTAGAGAGACAACATTACAATTTGGTTCATAGCTGTGATGAAGTTATGCATACAAAGAAAACTTTTTGCACCCCAAAGCCAACTTCCCTGCTTGAGGAAGACATACAAAGAAACTTAATTTTCTGGGTTGTTGTGGGTTTTTATTATGTTAGACAAAGCAAAGCAAACCAGATCTTAAAAGAGAAGCTCAAATACTGAGACTCAAAGAGTCCTGTGAAAGATAAACCCTTGCCAGTAACCCCTCTTCCAACTGATTCTGTCTGAACTACATGAACAAGGAAAGCTGATTTTTCACCTAAATTTGCAGAAGGAAGAAAAACTTAACAGATCTGTATTAAGGTTCAAATCATACAAAGGACTTATAATTACCATACAGGAGAGAATCATCTTTGGCAATTTGACTTCTGACAACTAGAAAATTGTTTGTGGGTGAAATGATGCAAACGAGGTCAGAGAGTGTCATCTACAAATGATGACAATGAAGTAAACTGTAGGAAATAACCTGTTTGCTGCAAGCTGCACGGCATTGTGAGGGCAACCTGAACACCTTCCAATGACATCATCTGGGAAACAAGGTATTGCTAAAATCCCACAAAACCAAGTTACACTCTATCAGTTGATTCTTGGCTCATAAGTGCCATTATCAAAGTATTTAATCAAGTGTAACACCAGGTGTACTTACTCAGATTCTCGCCGCTGCTTTTTTTCTCCTGCCCCCAGCTATGATCTAAAGGATATTATCCAAGAAATTACTATAGCTATTGAGACAGTTGCAAAGGAGAAACAGTTGGATAAGAGTGAAGAACTTCAGCTTTAAATATGAAGAGTGCTGTTGGAGTTAAATCTAATACAGATGTAGATCTTTCACATGACAGCTTTTCATTGGTTGAGGCAAGAGTCAAAAGACATTTCTAGGAAGCCCGAAAAAATTAGTAAGGGATTTTTTTCGTGCTGACAGAGGGTAGAAGAGCAGCAGCTAGAATATTCCCAGTGCTTTGGGGAATGCAGCACAAGCAGTAGTGAGATCTCTTCTTTAATGAGAGCCCATTCCAATGCTAAGTGGGCAGAAGTTGATCTTTACAGCTCCTACTTAAAAGGACCAATAAAACAAACTAGGAATATACCCTGTCAACCATACATCCTACAATGGAAAATCCCTTTATTTTGGTCACAATTGCCAACTATCATACCATGAAATATTCCAGAAGATGTCATGATTTTTTCCCAAACTAAAGCTCTAACAGAAGAACAGCATCGCTGCTTCTGATACATAGGCAGACACTACCTGACAGCACATAACTCCCTACCTAGACTTTCTTCCTGAAAATGACAAAGAGTCAAGGGATCTATCTTGCAGCATTATAAAATACTATTGCTACGTCAGTGATTCAGTCTGGCAGTCTCTCCGAAACCATCAACATAAACAGAAGGGGCCTTGTGCCTTCAGTAGGCATGCAGACAAAGGTATTGAACACAGTGGTTCCCACTACAAAATGCAAATTAGATGAATGCACCCAGAACAAAAATTGTTTTCAGATGGCCTGAGACAGGGAAAGTTTATTTTTGTGGGTGGAATATTTATTCTCAGGCATAAGACTCAGGCTAGCAACTTACCCAGATCCTAGTATCTGGAACCATAAAAGCAGAGCAATATGTCACCAGCCAGTGGCTATTTTTAAAATCCTTTGAAACCACTAACTAAAAGGAAGCATGCAAACACTCTAGAGGAATAAATTACTAACTTATAATAAATGCTTAAAATAATCAAGAGCTCACATTAGAAAACTTCTGTATGTATTGGGTGATAAGTTCTACTATGGATCAATAAAGAAATCCCTCTCTAACCCCAACTCCAGTACCTTTGAATCTGACTGTACTACCATAGAGACTCAAAATCTTAATGGGAGACTGAGAAATGCTAAGTGTCTCAATGACCAGTCAGAAGTCAAAGTACACACCTAACACTGCACAGTTATCAAGCAAATGCCACCTTTGCAGCTAATGAGTGACCACATCACCCCATCCAAGCAGAGCTCCACAACATGCTCACCTGCTCTCTGCATAGCATCTCCCACGCTGGCTGTGGTGGGAGGGAAGTGCTGTACGCCTGCTGTGTTACCACTCCAAGTAAAACACAGCTATGGCAGAGCTACTGTGGAGCTGTCAGCACTTGAGCTCTTTTCCCTGCACCTTTGCTGCAAAGCGGACAGGTCTTAACAACAGCTGGAACACATCTCCTGCTCTGACCTGCACCTCTAACAGTCCCAGGGCTGGCCTGAAGACCTTCCACACCAGTGCACAGCCTACTGAATGAGAGCTTGGGTTTAGTGGAAATGTACTCGAAGGCACACTGAACCAATTAACGAGATATGAATGCCTCATCCTCCTCCACTTCATAAAGCATCAAGGTAACAATGTACCTAAGCCTCAAAGAGTTTCAAATTATCTTCCATAAATGTAAAGAAATAGATTCTTTTAACCGGAAGCAGGGGAGACATCATCCTGTGCCTTCCTCAGAAATATCTTTGTTTCTCAAATGATCTTCATCCTTTGAAGTCAGAAGGATCTTCCCCTGGAGTTGAATTAAAACCATTTGTCTTATGAAGTGATGTTACTCTTTCTAAGCATGGTTTGTGGTAAAAAACAATGTGAAGAGAGGTACAGGAGGGAAGAGAATATTCTGGATTTTAGTTGCTTTAGTTACTCTTACTAGGAAGAAAGAAGATCAAGAAACTTGATCTGACTACACAGTACAAATGTATCACACATCAAATGTACACTGACAGTTGTTCAGTAAGGAAATTAAAATTCATACTGTCACAATTTGCCAGTCATACATTCCCTACAAGTTACCCTCTGTGGGGCAGCAAGCAGAAAAACCACATCCTTTAAGAATTACATTTTTGCATGTGCAGTGTAACTCAATACACAAAGAGAGAAAAAGACGGTGCACATCGGTCTGAAACCACTGCTAGCATTTACCAACAAGAATCCCCTTCCAGGTCCAGAGTGTTGCCAACATTCTGGAGTTTTGCTACACAACTGCAAGAACTGCTTCAGCTCCCACTGTGCAATTTTCCCCAGTAGCAATTGTTAAAGACTGTTTTTCCCGCTGTGTTATGGAACAATGGGAATGATTAATGTACCCAAGAGCAATATTTGAGTCGACGATTATTGATATCAAGTGTTGGTGTTTGGCATGAGATGAACTAAGTTCTGTTACATTACAGACAACTCTCCTCTGCCAAAACCCTAACCTCATTTTTCTAGAGGAAAAAAAACCCAACAACTCAACATAAGTAAAAAAAATTTTAGGAAGGTTACCCACTTAAAAAGATATAGCTAGCCCCATTATTTGTTTAGTATTGGCAGTAAAATATATAAAACTAAACCCTGACACATTTGATATGACATTTAGAAAAATTCAGTAGTGTGAAGGCTTTAGCTTTACCCATAACTTGTCTCTTCTAGTACAGGGCAGTAACAACAGTCCCTACTGTGTTTCAGTCCACTTTCTTTTCAATCAAGGTTGTTTGTTTGTTTATTCAGCCCTTATGAGCTGGGTGAAAGTACAGCTTTGCTTAGGTACACTTTGGTCACCATCAGCTCTCCCCCTAGGAATTATTGTTCATGATCACAAAATTTACTTATCTTAATATTTCAGTATATTCTCCTATTTGTACTGAACATCCTTTTAATCAAAAGGTACAGACACCGCTGGGTTCTTTGAAGCACTTCAAAGCTTCCCTTTTTGAAAGCAGCTACAGAAGCACACACGCAGCCACAGCTCACCCCTGTGAGCAGCGGCTTAGGGAGCCTCTTTCATCCAGCATGAGAAATGTCTTGTGAGGCCAGGCCCTGCACACTCAGCTCTGGTCATGGATAGATAGGTGGGAAAGGGTGGGGGAAGCAGGAAAGAACTAATGTTTTTCTACATAAGTGATATATTGCTATGCGAGTGTTTATTGCATTGATGATAAATGCGAGCACTTGAGTAGTGAAATACTAAACACATGCAGCTTCTAAAAAGTGGATACAGAGCGAGGTGCACAAGTGCAGAATGTCTTCCAACTAAGGTCTTATGATTTTTGATAAATGAAACAACTTAATTTGGGGCCAAAACCCTTCCATTTTTACCATTCTGTAAAATGTAAGCATTACAGTAGCCAAGTTAGATCTAAATCACTTGTTTCTACATGACTGCACACAATTTCACTGGGTTTTAGTGCACAAGTTTAAAAATGGTGAACATACGGAAGCTTGGCACCCATAAGCACATTGTCTAAGGAACTCCAAGAACTACAAAGGAATGGACATAAAACTTTTTTTAAAAAAGTTATCTCCCTCCTTAATGGAGATACAATCCTCACAAGTCAGTGGAAAACCACAGTGAATTAATACAGGATTACAAGGACGGAATAAGACTTGGGGTTTTTTTAAAAAGTTTTATAACTGAGCTCCAAGACCACAGAAATGACATAGAAGAATGCAAAGACACACTGATGCAGATTATTTTTTCTCCCCAGACTATTTCAACTCTTCCGGCAATAACAATCCTTCTGTCTCTCTTATCTCCTCTAGAATTGTTCTAATGTGTGTAGCAGAAGCATCTTATCATGATTTTCACTGCTGGACCTCTTAAACACTAAGCTTATGAATGGAATACTTCTTTTTACATTTCTTTAAAAAGAAACTGCTGGAAGAGTGAAAAGAGTTCATCATACAGCTGGGTCAATGAAACAATGACCTTAGGTTAAAACACACACTCCTTAGGAAGCTGGTGGCTGCAGTTCTGGTGTACCAGATTCTGGATAGCAGTAGCATGCGTCCAGGAAGTTCGTGTTTGTGCTAATGTTATGTGCACTCTTAACCACCAAAGCAGCATGAACCACCTTTGCTATTGAGTGCAATCAAGTGGAGGAATAAACAGCAGGGGCAAAACATGTAATTTCTAACTGTAAAAAAGCAAAGGAGACCAAAAACCCCATATATGTTGTAAGAAATAATGCATGTTTTATCTGGTTCTTCCCCCCATTCTTATTACTACTCCATTTTCTTAATCCATGTCTGTAGCTCATAACTAATTGCAGTTTACATCATCATTTGCATAACAGATTCTTTAGCTACAGCTTGGTTTCAATACCTGACCTTGTTATTCCTGCAGAACATTTGAGCCTTACTTACCTACCTGCTTTAATAAGCCAGAGGAATCATAGTATCAAGACAGCACAGCAGAAAATACCTTAAAAACATCATAAGTACCATTCAGGTTCTACAACTATTAGAGAACAATTTAGTTCTAAAGACCTAAAGATCTTAAATCAGTATTTTGCATTTGCTGTAATTTCATAATCAGTGATGCATGCATTCCTTCTTGCAAGCTATGAGAAACGTGCGTCAGAAAACCCAGGATACGAGTGCCTGGCAGAACCACAGCACATGGCTATGTTTGCTACTGTTGGACAATGACCTATTTTTAAGTCAGATACTAGTATTTGGAAAAAAAGAAAAAAACAACAACAAAAAACCCCCAAACAAACAAACAAAAAAACCCAATAAAACTTTACTCCATACTCACTCAGCAACCATACAGAACAAGAGAATATCAGCACTGTCAGCAACCAAATGCCATAATCCATAGTCATACCCAAGCATAGGCTGGGACTCTATAGCTTGACATTTCTTTTCAGTCTGGCATGGAAGTGATTTCATTAGTGATATTAAACTGCAACGCAAAATTTCACAAATTCTGGCAGAAAAGATTACCACAGGGTTTTTTCATCATGAAACTTTTAATCTGCAGGCAATTTGACAACCCTATTGTGGAAACAATAGGGAAATACTTCTGGTTCTGCAATTCGGAGTCTAGGTTTTTCTCATTATTAAACACAAAGGCAGTGAAATCCAAGTGTCATATAAGCATTCAATCATTCATTAAGAGAAGCATTGGCAAACTCCTTATTTGACACAAATAATAGTCCAAGGAATTTACAGCACTTTTTTTCATATTCCTGCATAATATTGGAAATAAGTTACAACCTTATAAATGCATAGATAAATTTTCTTTAGGAATACCTAATTCATTTACCTAAAGATTTAGCATTCTGCTAAAGATAAACAATGATTCACAAACATTCTATTTTGCACCAATAAGAAGAACTATTTTTTAATGACTTACTTCATGCGTAAATGGAAAGGAAATGAGCTGTAAAAATGGATGCCAAAACTGCCACATTCATCAGAACTAAGAAGATGGTCCAATATCACCCATTTTTTCTCTGCAGGAGCTCCCCCTTCCTAGAGAAACTGCCTCTTCATCAGTTAAGACTACTCCATTTACAAAGGTAAGTACACACAGTTGCTGTTAGATGTGACCAGCTTCCCAACAACTAACTCTCCCTACACATCCAGAGCCTTTTCTGGGATCAGTTCAGTCATTTGCTTCTCATACTACCAGTCTGAGCGGCTACAGCTGCCTGTAAGCTCCTCTTGAGAAATGCAGCAGTCAGTCAAAAAAAGTCTCTTCACACCTGCTTTCCTTTAAAAAACCCAGATCCTCAGCAGTTTATCAAGTCATTCAGCAGCTTTCTCTTGTTCACCATGGGTAAGTTGCTGGCCAAATATTTTCACTGGCGCTCTTAAGGCCCTCAAAATAAAATCCCTTGAAAATGCTGTTTGATGCCTTTCAGCCTGCCACTTGCTTTCAGTTTCAGTCCAAAGCCTCATCTCTGCTCACCCACACTGTGCATACAAACTCACCCCCAAGTACCCTGTTGGCTTTCACCATCTCACCCCGTTAGCTTGCTCAAACATTAATCCTAGCAGCGCCTGCTTGCAGGGCAATACAGAAAAACAGTGAGACTGCATCAGATCTGACCCTTTCTCCCTTTATATCTCCAACATTTACATGCAAGTGCTGCTTTCCACCCTCAGCACCCCCTACTACTCTTCATGTAAGGAAAAGGTTCTTCACCCAGCAGGTGGTTGGGCACTGGAAGAGGCTCCCCAGGGACGTGGTCACAGCACCAAGCCTGACAAGAGTTCAAGAAGTGTTGGGAAAATGCTCTCAGGCACATGGTGTGCTTGTGTGTAGGGCTAGGAGTGGAACTGATGATCCTTGTGGGTCCCTTCCAATTCAGGATATTCAGTGATTCCATGATCCAGCCGACTCCCAGGACATGATAGAATCACTTCAACACCATGCCATTGTGTCACTCCTGCGACTGCCAACTCCCACCTCATGTTTTTAGCTCCCTGAACCATGCAAAGTGCCTACCTACGCTTGGAGGCCCTGTGACCACAAGAGACCCGGATAAAACTCCAAGAAGATGCTGGTCAGTGTGGACAGAGCCAGTACCCTCTGGAAGGAGCCAGCTGGGCAAGTTCAAACACAAGGCTCCCATCTGTTTGGTGCTGGAGTCAAGAGCCGCTTCCCAGAGCAGATACCTTCATCAGGATATACATCAATTGAAACAGGAAGCTCTTCAAGGACAAGATGATGTCTTTATTTATGCTTGCACAGCTCCCTCTGCAATGCAGCGCTGACTCGCAGCTGTTCAGCTGTGCAAGAGACTGCAACTGTTAGTGCTATCAGCTCCATGCTAATTAGATTAAATCTGCCACTCAAAACTGTACTTAAAACACTTTAAACATCCTGCAAGGCACAAGCTGTTCATTGATGTCATTATCCTCCAAGAATGTTACAGCTAGTGATGCCTTCATATGCTTCTTGGTATCAATATGTTTAACATTTACTGTTTCAGCAGTCTCTTCTCCAAGAATGACTGAACCCCATTGCAACACACTGAATTTAATGGGAGTGGGTTCATAACACATCTAATACCTGCTCCAATCTGAACACAGAAATGGTGTTTCGGTAAACAGATGCACCTTGTATGACTGATGGAGGTGTCATTTCAAAATGGTAGTATTTTGTGAAATACAGTGCACAGGCATAGGATTTTCATGGTTATCTCCCACTACCTCTCAATATGAAATCCCAACTATAATGTGAAGGTACCAGGCGAAGGCTTTTTGGATAGAAGAGGTTAACAGCCTGATGCATAACTTGGTGCACTAAAGCCTCTGTCTGTGTAATACAGTGAATTTTTTTTCACCCAGCTTCAGCTTTCTTCTCCCACAACTGAAAGAACATCATAATTAGAATCCACCTTAGCCCCTCAAATGTTTGGGGAATAGGACCCACTGCCCAAAGCAAGCCTCCTTTCCTTTATCTCCCTCACTTTCATAGATCTCTGAAGCACGAGTTCCCCAGCACTGATGTCTCAGCTTTACCAGACACAGAAACACTATATACACTAGAGATCTCCGTATTTAAGCAACTTGTAAATGTATAAAGATAAATACGCTATGATTTTTGCACTTTTCCTTTGTTTTTTCCTCATCTCCATTCAAGCTTTTATGCAGTACAAAGTCCACCCCAAAATAATGGATGTCCCAACAATGTAGCTATTCTGATCAGAGTTTCCTATTGAAGGCTAAACCATTTCAGACTTTTTCTCCAAAGGGATTATTCCAGATGACATTATAAGTACAACCCACATGGCAACCTGTTCTGAAGAGCCAAACCTGTCATCATCATCCTAAACAGTTTTACCCTCAAGGCAACACCACAAAATTCTCATAACAGCATACGTAGAAAAAGAAAGGCAAGTAGATGAAAACAAGGAATAGTAAAACTGACTAGAGTACTGACTTAGCTCCAATGCAGCAGCTACAAATCATCTCCATGTGTTTTAGGACAGGCGCTTTTTTGTAGCTTCAAAAAAATAGCAGAGACAGTTTACTTTCTGGTACTCCAATAACAACCCACCTTTTATAATCCAACCATTTTTTAGTTACATTGGCAGTCCTGGTAACTCAGCTTAATATTTAAAAATCAAGCACTATTGTTTTGGGGGGAAGCTGTATTTTTTTTGCTGACAAATAAAATGCAACAGTAAGCTTTTGCCTTCATTTGCACTACACTGTCCTACAGCTGCAAATTTTGTCTGGAGTTTAATCAGGAGTCTGGAGTTTCATCAGGATAACTGAGGGCAGAGCCCACAAGCTGAATGTAGGTAACCTTGCTGGGAGGCAGAACAGGTCCACGGGACACCTGCTCTGAACTAACATTTCAGTTAGAAACATGTAAACATTCCTGGTTAATGACAAAACACGCAGGGGCTTTGACTGTGCATGAGGAATAGAGCAGCTGATTTAGGTGTTGATTTTGTCAGTCACTGGCTCCCAGGGAAAAACCTAGCCAAAGTTTCCATTATCTAAAGTAAATGCTAACCAGCCTTTTCAAATACTCAGCAATGTGAGCTGAAGCCCTTAGTTAATTTAAATTACATTGATTTTTTTTTTGCACCTGCCTGTCAAGACCTGTCTGATACAAGCTTTTCAACTTGCAGTGAAATAAAGCACTGCTGTAGCTACAACAAAAAATAAGACTATAGACCTGTTGTAAGATGATGTCCCATTCAGAACACTATGCTTGGATGGAAGACACTTAACCATTTAGCAGTTTAAAAAAAAGTAAGTCAGGGAACGACAGCATCTCGTGTAAATAGAGGTCTGGATTTCTCTTTATCAGTAGCTTTCTTGTGGAAAGCCACAGCAAGTCATCCAATGGATACCCAGACCTAGATATGAACAGCCCTTCAACTCTTTTCCCTTTAGCTGCTCCCAAGCTGTTTCTAGCAGTTCCTGGTGCTGTTTGCCCAGCTCTTCTGCAAGACATGCTTCCATCCCCCTAAGAAACATTCAGGTTTATTTTAAAAGAAAAGCATTATAACAGACATTTTTTTTAAAAAAAGCATTGTAACAGAAATTATAAAAACTTACAATTTTCTTCCTTTCTCAAAGAAATGTTTTCTTGGCTGTTTTTTTATAATGATAACTAGCAAAATGCATGCTTTTGTAGATTACTGTTACTCAGTTATGCTACTGAACATTAAGGAACAATAGGCTAACAAAACTGAGAGTTACTCTTTAGCACTTTCTTATTTAGGAGGAGAAAAACTTCTCAGAATATGGAGCCTAAGAACACAGTTGCAGGCATAGAAGGTGGAGAAGCTTTCAAGTACCGCATTTAATAATCTGCAAATCCAGATTCTTCAGCAAATATCCACATCAGCTAATTTTTTTTCCCAACCACATCACTTCAAAGCTTAATGTCAAAATTAATCCTTCCTGTCGCTTATGACATATTTTATCTAATATACTAACTTTTTCCAGGAAAGAGCAGCACAATATTACTGCTTTAAAGCATCATATTTTTACTCCCAAATTTCTAAGCTACTGGAACTTAAATTGCAACACAATTAAATATAGAAGCAGATGAAATATAAATAACTTCATCTGAATGACTGTAGCAGAAACATCTTCCCTGTTTATCTGTATTTTACAGGATTTAGGGTTTAAAAATTTAAGCTGCCTTCCAATGTATCTAGTTGATGTGACATCTTCAGCCAGTTTGGTAACCTTTCTGACAGCCCTTGAACAAATGAAATAAAGTTAAGCAGCTGAGACAAACAGTTCAAGAAATATATCCAAGAGAGCTAGCCAAGGCTTTTGCTGAGATGCAAGTATTTTATTGGTGCAATTAACATCCTTGTTATAGCAGATTTAATTTGTGAAAACCTTTGGAGGAAGCTTTAAATAACTGACATCCTTCCCCTTCAATTAAAATGTGACAGCTTAAACTATACACATACTGGCTATATACCCTGGCTAACAGCCTGCTGACTGCTAGAAATATTAGAAACTGAACCAGGACAGCTTTACTGACTGCCTTTGCACTGGAAGAGAGCCTGAAGGGACGTAAGTCCAATGATCCCACATTCGCAACCTCCTCCTCCAGGTGATGTAGTGCCTTTCTAAAGGCATTTTTCTCCTAACATCCTTTCCAATACTTCACACTCCTCCAAAGGAGAAGCAGCATATGGCTTGTGACAGGAAAAGGTTTAAATATAGGTAGGAGTAGGAAGCAAGCTAACACATGCTTTCTGTGGTTTCCTCTTCTCCTGCCAGGGCAGGACAAGGAAAACATCCCCAAGGCCACAGCTTCCAAGTACCTACTACTCTCATTTGCTTCTGCAAACTAGTTTTTGTTGTGTTATTTTACATCTAAATAGAGAGGGAAAAGGTGGCCCTGGAAGTAGCCAGATTGTGTGTCCAGGAGGATGAAAAAAATTGCAGAAGCAATAAAAACTTTCTGGCATTTAAGGGAGGCTGCATGTGAGAAAATGCAAGTCCTACCATTCTGGGCCAATGCTAAAGCCTCTCTAAGGTATGCCAAGGAGCAGGATTACATTTAACCTCTTCCAAGGAACCTCTTGAGTACAAATTACAAGCTCCTATTCCACTTCTGAGAGTTAAAAGCTTATTTGGACTACAAGAGAACTTGTAGTAGCTAATCATAAAGCATAATAGCTGAGAGCTTAAGCAAACTCCAGAAATAAGTATAACTATGGTTTCTGACCAATGAGAGACGCAGCCAAAAAAAGGTTCAGCAGAATCATGCAGTCTTGCACCATGCTTTCCCCAATTACATGGGAACTTTTTGTTTTGGTTACAAACCATGTGAAATGCCTGAGCTTTAACACTTGCAGAAATTACTGAAAAGTATTTGGAAATCTTAAGACTCTGCTTTCAAGTCGTGCTTAAAGAAAACCCTTCAGAATGCATTACTGGAACTGCTGCTCATCATTTCCTTTTTGGTTTATGTGCTTTTACGTTTTTTTTTTTTTCAAATTTAGATTTGGAACCACAAAATGCAAATAATATTCCAAAATGAATAATAACTTTGTTTCTCAGCCTGTACACATGCTAGATGTCAAAGAACATTTATTACAGTCAGTGCTTCCTTAGATTTTAGGTTCTTTTCTACCGCTATTTAAATGTGCAACAGTGGAAAAGTGAAGGGACAGATTTACCTTTTTTATTTGATAACAAAGATGAAAAGTCAAAGAAAAAAAGGTCAGTCACTTTAAACAATACATTTCTTTAAGTAAAGTCATAGTCCTGACTGACTACTCGATGGACCAATGTCTGGCTATAAAAAACCAAGCTTTAGATCCAATTTGGGATCTCTTAAAAATAGGCATATTAACAAATGGAGAATAATTTTTACGTTATCAGCCCAGGATGTTTATTCCTGATTATACATCCATGTTAATCTTTAATACATTAAAAATAGCTCTTGCATAACACAATACTTGTACATGGTGCCTGAAGGTTATGTTCCACAGAAGTATTCTGGTGTTTCCAATAAAGGCTTAAAGGACTGTGCGTAGATAAGGAACCCTAAACCAGAAGGTTCTACATGGTTGACTTTGAGCCACTGTAAAGTGAGAATATATGTAACTTTGGGGTTTTTTTTAATCAATTGTATTATCTGAATGATGGCCTGGATGTCAGGAATTCTCATGTTCTGATTCACTGCTCAGAGGACAGGACCAGTGCTTTGGGGACTAGCGTCAGCTCCAGCCGATCAAGAAATCTAGGATGTAGTTTGGACCTTTCCACACGGGGAATCAGCAAGCAGTCAGCTGCCAAACATCTGCTTTCAGAAAGGCAGAAAGCAGCAGAAATGTTCTGGTAAGAAAGCAATTCCAGTTTCTGAGGAAAAGGGATTTTTTTTGGTATGCCTGGTTTCCAGAGGCAGACTCTGACCCTCTTCTAACATGCCAAACGACTCTGATATGACAGAGGTGAGGCCATTCCATGACACCCTCTGAACAGTGAGGTAGGCTTGCTCTTCAGACTGAGGAGACTTCTGGGGTGCAGCACAGCTCTCCTCCTGCTCGGGGGGCTCTCTGTCTAATGAAAAAAAGTATGTAGGAGGCAGTGTGAACCTGGACCTTACGTCATGGACAGAGTAAAGCAGAACCACGCTGAAAACCATTCCTGGTCTCTCTCATACTACAAGTACCAACGAAGGACCTAGTTTATTTTCTGACATCAAGAAACAATCTCAGTGGATTTCACCTTGTAAAGACAAATCTGTCACCTACCTTTGATCTGAAAACTAGAACAGTGCAATTTGTGCAGCTTATTTGTGCAAAACAGAGCAATTTGGCTGAACTCGTGTTAGAGCTATATAAAGCTTGCACTGAACAACTAAAATAGACTGGTATTCTGATGGGTACGTGAGGCAATCTCCCATGGAAATTTCCTTCCTGTTGCAATCCTAATTGAAACAATATGAGAGTAAATAACTGTTAACACTCAACTGCTCCCATCACACAATTTGTTCCAAAGCTTTCTCAACCTCCTTGGATCATTAACAGTCTTGGAAAAAAAAATTGTGAAAGAGTCTTAATGAATGGAATTTCTCCTCTCTTTATATACCACAGTTGGGGCATGGTATATACATGTATATAAATGTAACAATGAGACTTACAACGACTTTTGTCCCCAGTCACTTTCTTACTGAAAAGGTGAGGATACAGTGCTCCACATCACCAATTCCAACCTTCTTGAAAAGTTAAGAAAACTGAAGGACTATCCTCCATCAAGTCTGTATTTTGTTGTGGTGTTTCAGGGGTTTTTTTACAGTGCTTACTCTTTGCAGCATTATGTCACACAAAAGCCAGACTCCATGATCCTCTCTCTGCAAAAGAGTTGTATCTCAGCTTATTTCTGAATTTTTTATGTTTGCATTTAGTTAGGCTGATTCTTGATATTCTTTTGAAGTGCAGTTTAGCTGGACCCATAAAGACACATGATAAACTCCATTTGATAAAAACAGTTAACAACCAAAATCAAATAAAATTGGCTGTTTCTGTGAAGTCTAATTGTTAAATAAAACATATGGTCCACAATGCTGTCCCTTTAAAGTGTTATGTATTTTATGAGACCTCTGTCCCTGTTAGGCCCATTTATCTCTGCCCACATCTGGCAAAGAATTTTGATCTTCACATGTCAGCTCATACTTAAAAATAAAGTCTGTTTATTTTAAACCTATTAAACAAGTTCATAATACTGAATGGATTCAGGGTACCAAATTTGCTTCTGTCTCAAATGCAGCCTGTCCAAGCTGATAGTTTCAAACTGAGAAATGCCGAAAAGTGATTAAAAACTGCTGCAGTTTCTCTACTCTGTAAAGAAAATTAAGAGACCAAGCAGCCATTACCACCACACAGAGCTGGAAACTTCAAAGGGAAATGGAAGTGTGTGTGGACAGATTAACCTGTCTTTACAGGTAATCTAGGTGTTAACCACTGAAAATCCGAGAAAATCTGAAGAAATGCCACAAATTTTTTTCTAAATAATATGTATCTCAGAGGGTATCATTGAATTTCACATTTACATTTAAGATAAATGTCAATTTTTTAAGAGGTGACAGACTTTTCCTCTCAAAGGAAGTCATATCTGCCCTTAATACATGCTAACATTCTAAAAAGTATTTGCTGTATATTCAGAGTAACTACTAAAATTTAGGCTATAAAAGCCTGTCCTTTAAATTCAGTAAATGAGTTATCATTTCCCTTCTGAAACTCTATTTGACAAACAGATGCATTTATCTGGAAATACCTTCTCAATAATGAGATCAGTCACTTTCAGCTATGCATGGCCCAATCTAACCATCGTGTCTTGAATTCAAATGCAGCTGAATGCATTTTTCACAGATGGTAATAAAAAGGGTAATGCACTCTTTACTACAGAGGCGTGACTGAATTCATTGAAGCTGTGAAATTACTTCTAATGCTATTGGAAGGCCTTTCTCTTGAAAATGAAATTACTTTGACTGAACTGTGCAGGGAATTAACAAACTCTAGTATTTCTTAACATCTCTGAATTTACAGAAATAGACTAGATTTTCATCTACCTTTTCCATAACATCAGGGGAACATCTATCACACTCCTGGCTCTAGATGCTTACGGCCAACACGTGTAAGTCCCTCCTAGGTCTACTCTGACCTGAAAAGCATCTCCTTAGGGCTCTCTTCTTGCAGAAGGAGGCTTGGCACTGGACTTCACCAGCTCTCCAGACTGTATACAATATCTAGTCCATGTGTCCTGTCTTCACTGTCTGCTCTTAAGGTACAAAGGAGGACCAACAGGTCTGCTGAGGCTCACCTCTTCATAACTCTAACACTGCTGTGCCAGGAAGATGCTCTGTCTCCTGGTGTTTGTTCAGAAGTAAGAATATGAGACCATGAGTAAAGGAGCAGCTAACTGCATCAACATCCGCCATCCTTCTTGAAGATGACCTGAGAAAGAAATCTCTATTTTTAGAGCCACTTCTACCCCCGAAGGCTAGGGTTCCTCTGTAGTTCCTCTTGTTGGTCTGTCAATCCATCTGGAGGGAAACTACAGTACTCCAGTGCTTAAAATACAACAGAAAACACAACATTTTTATTGAAAACATGAATGGAAGCAGTGCTTCTGAACATTCGGAACTTCAAAAGCAGTAGAACCATGCTGCTTGCAGAAAACTGAATGTTTGAGAAGTCAGGCATTAACATTTTTATAGCAAAACCAGATCCCCACCAAATTTGTGGGTCTTAAGTCATAAAGGTCCCATGTCCTGGTGAGCTTAAAGGAAACCGCCCTTTCTGCATACATGAAGCTTCATTCCTTTTTTCCCCCCACATTTCTGGTAGTTCTCATCACTTCTCAGCCAAAAATATCTTACAGAAAGAGACACTCCTCCATATCCCTAGCCCAGAAAATCCATGTGGAAAAACTTGATGGCACCTTCAACAATGTAAAATAATGTCCACTCTTCTAAGGAAGAGCACCACCTTGGATGTTGGTTTCTCCCCAACCAATAGGTTTAAAATAAAAGTTACATGCAACTCCTACAATTAAAGGCTGCTCAAATGAGGAAATAGTTCATGACACAACAGCTCTGTTTTCAGATCACAGCTTTGCCAACCTTTCTGGACTGACATCTTCAAAAAAGTTCAGCCACTGCTATGAAAGAAATACATTTTTGCTTGGGTTTTGGATTTGATTAAAAAATAAAATCACCACAAGCAACTCTTTCAAGGCATCTGGAAATGCCTCACACAAGTTCTTCAGCTTGCCCTCACTCTTAATGTCTGTGGCATATTTCTAATAAAACTGCTTTTTTCAAAAATCCCTGAAGTTATGAGAAGGTCACATAAAACTGTAATCTACTACAATAAGTATTTGGAAGAAAAGATCCAATAGCACGTTCTTCAGTTCCTAAGTTTGTAGGAAAACAAGTAACAGCTTATTCTTACAATGTTTTGCAATTATTTGAAGTTGCTACTTCATAGTAAAGTATGCTTGCTGGAAGAGGACAGGTGACATCCTACACACTTTTCTATTAAAGCACATTTCAAAACAGCTCATGAATAAATGAAAGAACATTTGCCTTGGTAAAAACCAAAATTTACAAAAAAGCTTTCATCTGGAAACAAGACCTAACCATAGTGCTCTTCAGATTAACCTTCCCAGTCAAATTTTGGGCTTGTAGCCAATTTCAGGAAAATTCCTACATGAGCCAAGTCCCTGAAGTCAATGAGAGTTGTCCAAGAACACCTGAAAGGCCCATGCCTTTAGAAATCAGCTTGGAAAGAATCACCACATGTATAAGTTTTTAAACATGTATAATCAGCAGAATAATGTAGTTCTGTGCAAGAACTGGCATTTTTGTGCCAGCCCAGTGTTGTAATGTATTTGAACCTTTCAGTGTGCCCCAGCCAAACC